>CP092883.1:19161375-19196185 GCA_030710605.1 Cordylochernes scorpioides | reverse complement strand
GATGGTAACAACGCTGTTACCAAAACGTCACACACTATTTATTTATTTGTATTTGGTCTTATTACCTTGTGTTTATAATAAATTAAGTTATCCAATTGATAAACAAACAACTACCTCCTTCTACCTTTAAATACAAAAATGACAACTTCCAATGAACCGCCATGGTTTTTGGAAGGTTGTTCTATTGTAACTCATTGACAATTTGTGATATATTAAATCCATTTCTTTATAAACACACATTCAATACTTGGGACTACTGATAATCAGGTTGTGTTAATTTTGAATTCCAACAAGAGATTAGATTGTATTATATTACTTTAAGAGACTATAGTGATAAGGTACAATTTGGATTATAGATTATAAACACAAGGTAATAAGACCAAATAAATGTAAACACACTATTACCTTGTGACTACAGTGTTTTATAGTTAGATCTCATCTCTTACTCCCACCATTAAAATTACCACCTAAAACACCTGGGAATAAACACACAAGAGATCTGTCCCAACAATGGGTCAGCAACCAATACATTCCAATCTCAACAAGCAGAGTCCACTTTATCAGAAGGTTTCGTCATACACTTTTAGTGAGAAATTACCTGTTGTTATTCACTTATTGCCTCTGGTGTAGCATGTGTGTGTATTTGATTGAAAAATAGCAACCTGATTTTGGTCTATTATTTTTTTTTTTACACCAATATCATCTCTGTCTTTTGCTTACAACAAATTTCCTGATTAAAAGAAAGTGTTTGTAATGAAGAAAATATAATATTCTACACAGTAGAATCTCACTGTAAAGGACACCACCTAGTTGCAGAGCCAAAGTGTCCTTTAGGAAGAGGAGTCCT
This sequence comes from Cordylochernes scorpioides, assembly GCA_030710605.1. NCBI lineage: Eukaryota > Metazoa > Arthropoda > Arachnida > Pseudoscorpiones > Chernetidae > Cordylochernes > Cordylochernes scorpioides. The sequence continues at coordinate 19,195,338 of CP092883.1, read as the reverse complement.
CTTACTAGAAAGACGATAATTAGGAAAAATGGTAATTTTGGTGATGAAAACTGTCCTTTGTAGAGGTGTCCCCTAGCAAGAATGTCCTCCTATGGAGGTTCTACTGTATTAGAAGCCACCATCATGTCAAAATATCATCATCTTAGCACAAACTGTCACTGAAGCTTCAACACTACTCTCTATAATATATAAATATATAGAAGCCTCTCCCGTCATAATAAACGTCAAAACCTGACGCCATCTTGACGGGAGAGGCGCCCTATGCTTCTATGGATTAATTTCCTCCCGGAAAATTTTTCCATATATATATGTGATATGATCCTGTCGACTCTTCTGTGATGATCCTGTCGACTTTCAATGTGGCAATATAGTGATAATAATGTGGTGGGGAAAGGGAATTAATCACGCCACAAATAGGTAGAGGAATTTCAGGCAACAAGCGAGAGAGAGGTAGCGCAAGGGGATGTCACCGCTGAACCACCGTTTGTGTCGCCACCACCCCCCGACTGTCCAAAAATAGTCCTGAGGTTCTACGAAAATGGGCCCCTTGGAATGTGACTGATATATCAAGTGACCGGCCTTTACATCCTCCTCTCTACGTCTCTCTCTGGTCGACAGTAGATTTACTTTATTATTCCTGGAAGGGTAATATTATGACATATATATATATATTTATTTAATCTTCAGATGTTATATTGCAAGGAGGGCTTGGCTTATCAGTGGTGAACCCTTCCAACGACTTTACAAGTTCAATCTCCAGACTGCATTTATCAAGGAATACACCTGGATAAGGAGGGGTGTTTAAGAGAACTATGGAATAGTAGAAATATTTTTTAATAACAAGTCTAATCTCACAACAACAAAAAGCCTTTATTTAGAGTCACTGACCCTATACAGGATTCACCAGAGGTATGCATAAAGCAGTGAGACAAAGGAAATAACGATATAGACAGAAGAAAACAAAACAAGAAAGAGAAACAAGTCTAATCTCACTATAACATCACTTGGGACCAGGATTTATTTTAGCCATGTTGTGTTGTTGTTATAACCACAGCTGAAACAATTGGGACCTAAAACTTGGAACCTTAGAATGCCATAACCATGGTGCTGTTATAAAGAGATCCTACTGTATATATAAAAAGATAATTTTCACATCATAAATATATTCATGGTATTATTAAGGGTAAAAAGTGTCCATTGGACAACATGATTTCATGGTTAGCATCCTTCACTCCACTATGTGTAGTCAATTATTGATGTAAAGGCCAAATCCCCTTGGGCAAGAAATTTCTTGTCTTGAAACCAATTTTTTTCAATTACAGTCCTTCAATTCACTACCCTAAGGGATCATAATTTTTGGTTGAATTAAAGTTGTGTTGAATTAGAGTCGGTTGAACTATAGAAGTTCTACTGTAGTTATCAAATTAGAAATGTGTTTAAGAGAAGAAAGCAAATCTATAGGTCCAGTAGTTGTTATCAAGAATGTATATTGGGCTGAGGTTGCTAGATGTGTGGATAAATGTTAGACAATATGCACAAAGTGAAACTGGTTCCAAAAAAATATTTATGCTACAAATTGATAAAAAAAAAATTAAAATTAAAGAAGGATTGAAAACATAGAAAACAGAAGGAAGAGTAGAAAACCAAATAGAAGGCCTTTAATCCAGCAGTGGACTGATAGCATATTTAGCACAAAGTTGTTTTGACACAAGTTTTGTAAGTACGGAAATCACCCAGCTACCATTTTGCATAACTGATTAAGCAACAAGAGTTCATATGACCTCAAAGCATAAATTTCTGTACACTTTTGAGATAGACAAGTGAATCAAATTGGCTGCTTGTTGACATATGAAGTAGGTTACCAAAATAACTTGTACAACAAACACAGAGATTCCTGGTGGTACTTACTGGATGGATGTGTTGTCAAGTTATTTTACATTTATAGCTACAAGAAAATAAGACCTAATCCAAATAATTCAATAGTGTGTGACATTTCGGTAGCAGCATTGTTACCATCATCAGACAAAAGAATAAAGGGATTTATTCTTTTGTCTGTTGATGTTAACAATGCTGTTACCGAAACGTCACACACACTATTAAATTATTTGAATTAGGTCTTATTTTCTCTTATCTATAATCCAAATTGTGCTTTATCATTTACATTTATATGTAATTCTGCCATCCTAAAAATTTATGTCCATAGTTTTCATGAATACCATTTCTAAGATTCCACCCTTCATTGCAGCGTATATAAGCAGAATTGTCCAATACAGTATTAGAGTTCTAAGAAGCGGTGAAGGTTCACCACTAATGAACCAAGCCCTCCCAAAATTTTTCATTGCACTAAGGACAGTAGAAGTTTGTTTTATGTTCAAAAGAAACATTTGTGTTTTAATGCTTCGATTTCTTATTTTACAAAGGTTCAGAAAAGTGGTTGAACATCAGAGATTGGAAGTTTTATTGAATTAATTGTATTGAGAATTAACTGATATCTCCTTGACATTTCTCAGCATAAATCACAAGGTAGCAAGGCCATATCTAAATAGGCAAATTAAGTGTGACATTTCTGGGACGGTGTTATTACCATAAATACAACAAAAAGTATGTGCTGAAAGGATTCAGTACTTTTGTCTTAAGATGATACTAATGTTGTTACACCAAAATTAGAATCAATACAGTCTCACTTCTTTAATTCAACACCCCAAGAAAGATCAGTTGGTTGAATTAAAGAGGTTATACTGCAATTTACTTATTTGAATTACAACAAAAAGCCTTTATTTAGGGTCACTGACCCTATACAGGATTCACCAGAGATATGCATAAGAACAAAGCAGTGAGACAAAGGTACTTATTTGAATTTAGTTTTTGTATATCTTAAATTCTTATCTATGAGATCTAAGTTGTACCTCACATCATCAAGCATCAATTCTAGCCTCCCAAGGAGCGGCTGCACATGGCGTCTGTTCCTCATGTCAGAGGCGGCCATTTCTTTTGGAGAAAATTTGGTCTGCCACTGAGTAGTGCTCCCAGTCTTAATGACAAAGGCAGACACATTCTACTTCACCCAGTCATGATGGTTGTCAAGTCTAAAGCTCTACAAGCTTGATACCCTAATATGATTGGGTGGAGATAAGAAAGAAGAAGAAATAATAGTTCTATTAAAAAAAAATTAACTACAAGAAAATAAGACCTAATCTAAATAAATGAATAGTGGGTGATGCTTCTGTAACAAGGCTGTTAACGAAACATCAAACACTATTAATTTATTTGGATTAGGTCTTATTTTCTTATAGCTATAATCTATAATCCAAATTATGCTTTATCAAAACAACCTAACCTAAACTGATTTAACCTATCAGAACCTAACCTAGCTTATTGATATACTCAGCAACAAGTTACCACCAGTTGTCAATAGAAATGAGCATCTCTCTGAGAGGATTATTACTGTTATATAGGGTACAGTGATGCAATACTTTGGAAACAAGAATAAGAAACTTCTGAAGAAGACCAAACAGGTTTCTATCTTCCCTTATTTACAGTTGTTAGGAGACATCACAACTCCGCCTTTGCCGGCCCCAAGCCTGGATGAAAAAGGAGGAGGGGGAGCAGTAACAAGCTCACTAAAAAACCTGGGCTCAGCTGGCCCGGCTGATAGTACCCTGTAAGGGCTCCTAATCCAGGGATACAGGATAAGCAGCGTTTGTACTCCTTGTTAGGAGCGGCTGCACATGGCGTCTGTTCCTCATGTCAGAGGCGGCCATTTCTTTTGGAGCTAAGTCGGCCTGCCACTGAGTAGTGCTCCCAGTCTTAATGACAAAGGCAGACGCATTCTACTTCACCCAGTGTGGAGATAAGAAAGAAGAAGAAGGAGACATCACTGCCAATTCTGACCTAACTTAAACTACATTATCAACACAAAATGCAATTCTCAACCCCCAACCCCAAACCACATTATTGACTGTATTGACTCATCCATTGATGAGCTCTACTCATCTCCGACAGACACCATCAACAAGCTCTACAAGCTTGATACCTTAATATAATTGAGTGGAGATAAGAAAGAAGAAGACTATAAACAATGGAGAGAGAACATGGTTATACAAGCTAGTAACCAAAGTGTATGGTTTTCCAGCCCAGAATAAACAAAGAAATCTCTTTGGGGGATCGGTGGAAGGCTGGTTAAACCGTTTGGTTTTCGACCACTACGACCCGGGTTCGATTCCCGCATTGGACACTTTTTTTCTGTTTAAAAAAAAAAAAATGCTCCAATGGCCCCCGATTCTTGCAAAAGTCCAACCCCACCAGCGAGTGCAAGTAACCAAACAGGGCTCTGGCACATTTGTAAGTGCAAAGTCGAACTGCTTTTCACATGTGTAGACATATGGTGCGCTTACAGTAAAAGCAGTTGCTAACTACCCACCATGATTATCATGGCCTGTACCATGTGTACTAGGGATAAGAAAAAAAAAAAGAAATCTCTGGGAACCCATTCTTCTTCTTCTTTCTTATCTCCACTCAATCACACTAAGGTATCAAGCTTGTAAAGCTTGAGACTTTTATGGTGTCTGCCGGGGAAGAGTAAAAGCACCTATTTAGCGCAACCTACCAAAACTTCAAAATATTATTTTTATAGTCAAAAACCAAAAAATGTCACAAACACTTTTTTTTAGATTGATATTATTCATTTTAAAAAAAAATGTTTATTCTTTCTTTATTTAAATATTATCAACAAAAACAAAATTAATCAGAGATTTTTTTTTTTTCATCTATAAAGGTAAGTTGAGATGAAGTATTGTTGATGAAATACTGTATTGTTTTTATTTTATGGGGGAAAATCTAGGATAGCCTCAATATCTGCAGTAATTTTATATTTTGCAATAGCTGAAGTTGTGACAGCTAGATGAGTGGTGACCAAATACAAGTAATATCTCTTGAAGTAAAATATTGAAATGGCTGTCAACTTTTTTTAAAGAAAAAAAAATGTGATGGCTTCCAAATTTTTAAGTCAAAAATGAAGTATTTTTTTGCTTTTGGTATGAAAATGTTAAAATGGGAAATATAGTTGTGATATGTGTATAGTTATTTTTAGTTATTGTTCTTTAATCAGATATTGGTATGTGAAATAATTATTAAATATTCACATATAATATAAGTTTATCTGAAATGTTTAAAAGATATCTTACAATGAATGATATGTGATGGTCTCTTATTGAAGTCTTAATTTATGATGAATATTATCCAGTTTATATGTAATGCTTTCGACACAAAAACCTTAAGTAACTAAAAATAAATAGACAAATTCTTGCATTTTTATATTTTAATAAAAGAAAAAATAGTGTTTATTTGCTTAAATAAAAAAAAAAATCATTTTGGAATTTTAAAAAATATATGAATTAGCACTTACCAAGGTCCTCTCATAACTCAAGGCATCTTCGTGTTCTTCGTCTTCATTCATTTTCAACAAATTATTATTTGCACAAATTCAGTTCAATTATAAATGCAGGCAAAACCAAATGTCAACATCACATGGAGACGTAGCAATTGCGTTGGGAACAGACGACAACCACTAGTTGCTACAAAAGTTTACGTTCGAAATCTGTCAAGCGCCACCTATGAGTGAATTTTATATTTTTAATATATCAATTAAATTGATAGGGATATGTTTGCGATTATATTTAGATTTTTATATTTTAAATAGAAGAATTTGATGATTTTATATTTTAATTTAAGAGTTTTGAAAACGTTTCTTCTAAATTTCGAAAAAAAATAAATAGATTCATTTTACTTATGATAGTTTACTCCTGGGACTTATTTTTTAGTCATTAAATTAGTAGATGAAAAAATAACTTAGAAACAATGCATTTCTAGTAGTGATTTTTTCAGTTTGTATATATCAAAAACTATTTCAGACATGAAAAAAATGTTTTTTTTTTTTTTTTTTAATGTCAAAACAGAGGCCGCTCCTTTCCACCTTGTATTTGTAGAAGAACAGCTCCAATACCATGTCCGCTTGCATCCATCCTTGTGTAGATGGGTATCAGCGGATTCATCAAAGTGTCCCAAGACAGGCTCTGAAATTAGAGCTGTTTTAAGGACTTCAAACGCTTTCTCTTGAGATGCATCCCAATAGAATTGTTTTTCAGTGTTCAGTAGGTCATGCAAAGATCTAGCTTTGTCGGAAAAGTTTTCAATAAATCTTCGGTAATAGGTGCAACATCTTCGTACACATTTATTTTTAGCAAATCTTTATTGTCTTAGTAAAGTCTGATACAGCCTTTTATTGTTTATTTTCGAAACGCCAAAAAGTTACAAAAACAAATCAAAAAGGGATGATGATAACCTGCGTCTTGCAGATTAACATTTTCATAGAAACATATATATATACATATTTATTGCTAGCTATATATCAATAGGAATATAATCCAAGAAAGCTCCTCAGTTCAGATATTCCTTGGCCTCGGAAATTTAAAGACGGCTTCAACTTTATCTGGATGAATTCCATTGGCGTCAACAAGGTGTCCTAAAATCTTTATCCTCCTTAATACAAAAAGACACTTTTTGTGGTTTAAGTTTATTCCAGCTTTCTGGATGCACCTTAATACAAGTTGTAGACGACGTAGATGTTCCTCAAAGGTAGGTGCGTAAACTACGATGTCGTCCAGGTAGCAAAGGCACATTCGATTTAAGACTGCCCAGAACACTATCATCATTTCAAACGTTGCTGGAGCGTTGCATAGACCGAAAGGCATTACTCTGAATTCACACAGCCCATCTGGAGTGATGAAGGCAGTTTTTGATACGTTTCTATTAATTGTTAAATATTAATGGTGAAAATTATTTTGTAAGAAATTGCACTTTATATATATATATATAGATAAATGAAAGATACACTATTTTTAAGCTACTATAATTATTTTATTCTTTTTACAATTCGATTATACGTATATTGTTGTTTACAAGATGATGATCAATAATACAGAGTAGAGTAATAATATATCACAGATCATTCCTCCTTCCTTATATTGTTCATAGTTGGAGAAAACCGGCAAGGAGGGCATCGAGGTCGGGTAGATCTCCTAGGTGGAGGTGACGTGGAAATTTGAGGGTCTTGTTCCAGTCGGTGAGGTCCTGCTCCAGCGTTGTCCAAGGTCCAATCAGAATCTTCAGCATATTTGGTATCTGAACCTGTCCTCATCTGATTGACATGCACTTTAAATGTGCCTTTTAGGTTCTTTACTAGATAAACATTGTAACCTAGTCGTCGTATCACCTGGGCCTTGAACCATTTGCGCCTATTTTGTATTACTCTTGTAAACAGCACTTTATCTCCAACTTGAAAATGTCGCCTTCCACACTCATTTCTCCCAAAAGTCTTCTGGATAAATTCAGAGTTCAAGCAATTTACAAATGTTCTAGGCACATAACTTAGGAGACGTTCTACAGGAGGCTTATCTAAAGAGGTAGGCGTATTTCTATAATTAAACAGAACATTTTGTAAAATACAGTCCATATTTGAGTTTGGAGATTCTTCCAACGACTTTTCCAGAGATTTTTTAATTATTCTTACCGAAACTTCAGCACAGCAATTCCGTTAGACGAGGGATTATATGCTGGCGAGGTTAAGTGGTATACATTATTTTTCCGTAAGAACTCCTTAAATTCAAGCGAATTGAAGGGGGGGGCCATTGTCAGACACTAAGCATTGCGGTAATCCATACCTGGCGAAACACTCCCGTAGAAGCTTAATATTTTCTTGCGAAGTAGTACCTCTAACTGGGAATACTTCAATCCAATTTGAATTTGCATCTACTACTAATAAATAACAATCACCTCTGAAATAGAAATGGTCAACATGAACTCGCTGCCATGGTTGGTTAGTCCTGAGCCAAGGTGTGTTCTCAGCGGGAGGAGCTGTCTGATGATGCATACAGGGAGAACATTCCTTCACAAACTCTTCAATTTGACTATCCATTTTCGGCCACCAAACCGAAGATCTGGCTAGAGATTTCATGCGATTGATTCCTATATGACTTTGATGAAGTAACTTCAACATTTGATCTTGACAGGTTCTTGGAATCACTGCCCTAGAATCAACAAAAATGCATCCCTGCAGTACAGAAAAATTTTCCAATTTTGAAAGGAATGGTTTCATTGTTTCATCCTTTTTTGCTAACTGAGGGTCTTCTAATAAATATTCCTTGAGCTTATTTAAAACCGGATCTTTATTGGTTTCTTCTTCAATAATGAGGTGGTCCAATGGAGTTACATTTAAAAATGATATATCATGTGTCACCAAATCAATGTTGTCTTCCCTTGAATTTATTTCCTCAAGTGGAAGTCTTGAAAATGCATCTGCACAGAGCATGGTATCTTTATTTGTATATCTAATATCGAAATCGAAATTTGACAACTCTAAAGCCCACCTATGCAAGCGATTTGCAATTAAGGCGGAAGAAGTCTTTTGTTTCCAAAAACAGTCGTTAAAGCTTTATGATCACTCTTTAACACAAATTTTCTCCCAAACAAGTATTGTCTCAGTTTGGAAGTTGCAAACACAATAGCAAGTGCTTCTTCTCAGTCTGAGAGTATTTGACTTCTGCACTTGACAATGTTCTGGAAACAAAGGTGATTGGCTTCTCTTCCCCTTCCACAATATGACACAAGACCCCACTTATGCCATAGGCAGATGCATCGCAGGTTAAAGTTAATGGAAGCTTCATTGAATAGTGAATAAGCGCCTGGGAATTTAATAGAGTTAACTTCAAATTCAGAAATGCCTTTTCGCATTGGCTAGACCATTTCCAACGATTGTCCTTCTTTAGGAGTTGATAAAGAGGACCAGCCAAGGTTGACATTTTAGGTATGTATTTTGAATAGAAGCTCAACATCCCTAGAAAACTCTTCAATGATGTTTTGTCGAAAGGCTTTTTACACCTTTCTAATGCTTCCAATTTCTTTGAATCTGGTCTAACACCATCTTCATTTATAATATGACCTAGAAAACAAATGTCTTTTTTTAAAAATAAGCATTTTTCTTTATTAAGGGTGAAATTTAGCTCTTTCAATTTATCTAAGATCATTTTTAGAATTCTGTAATGTTCTTGTTCATCTTTAGAACCAATGAAAATATCATCTAAGTATATCACCGTGTTGGGAACATCATGAAAAAGACTATCCATACACCTCTGGAAAATGGCTGAAGCTGGACTGATGCCAAAAGGCAATCTATTATATCGGTAAAGTCCTCTATGGGTAGATACCACTAGCAGATTTTTTGATGCTTCATCCATTTCAATTTGATGATATGCGGAGGAGAGATCCAATTTGGTAAAAATCTTGTTTCCTCCTAGATTTCCCAACATAGTTTCTATAGTAGGTAATGGATATTTCTCATCTTCAATGCAATTATTCAAAGTATTTTTAAAATCACCACACAAACGTAGTTCTCCATTTGACTTTATTACCGTTACTAAAGGCGTAGACCAATCACTAGCATTAACTTTTTCAATTATTTGGCTTTTTTCAAGTCTGTCTAGTTCTTTGTCTATCTTCTCTTTAATGGAAAAGGGTACTGGTCTAAATTTAAAAAATTTGGGCTTTGCATTTGGCCTCAATGATATTGAACCTTTAATGCCCTGAATTGGTAAATCTTTATTTTCAAATACTCTCTTATATACTTCTAAAAACAGTTCTAAATTTGAAATTACATTTATATTATTACAGATATCAAAAACGCAATTGGGCCAATCAGCTTTTAAAATTCTTATCCAATTTCTGCCCAGTAACGGCGTTTGGTTATTAAACTGGCCTGTCACAATTAGGGGTAGTTTTTCCTGATAGTTTTTGTAACTAACATTTACCAAGCATTTCCCAAAAACTGGAATCAAATTTCCTGAAAAACTTTTCAAATGTCCACTGTATTTCTCTAGAGTGACATTTTTGAGATTTGTAAGAAAAAATTTCTTTGAAACTACAGACACGTCTGCACCAGTGTCAACCTCCATTATAGTGTCTGCATCTTCAATTTTAACGTTTACCATTATTTTTGGTGCGTTTTCTAATGTGTTGCACTGAATAGTATTCAATTTATTCTGATTGGGTTTATTCATTCCAGAATTTTGGGCCGATTTTTTATTCCAACATACTGGAGCAATGTGCCCTTTCTTATTGCAAATATAACATTGAGCATTTTTAAATTTGCATAACTTCGTATCGTGGTTAGACTTTCCACAAATTTTGCAAGGATTATTGTATTTACATGGGAATTTAAAATTTTTAGATCTGGCTTTCAACTTATCAATATCATGACCAGGATTTTTCATCAAATTTACTTGTGACTTCGCTGCCTCTACAGAATTTGCAATATTTATTGCACTATCAAACGTTAAAAATGGTTCACTTAGCAGCCTTTTAAGCGTAGCTTCATCGAAGCAACCACTTACAAATTGATCACACAAATTTTCATTTATGTCAGTAAATTTGCACTTGTCTGCCTGAGATTTAAGCCTCAAAACAAATTTTCCCACAGGCTCATTTTCTTTTTGTACAATCTTGTGAAATAAATATCTTTCATAGTGCTTATTTTTTATTGGATATAAATGGTTGGTTAAAACCTCTACTAAATCTTTATATTTAAGGTCACTTGGCCTGGGTACCAACAAATCGCGCAAAGTCTTATAAACATTAACATCAATAGACGTTAATAACACAGATACTTTGTCTGCTTCTAATGTTTTGTTCAATTTAAAACATTCTTCTAATTGTTCCAAATAACAATTTAGATCTTCACCTTCACGAAACCTTGGATAATTTAAATTAGTGGTGGCCATACTTACTGTTGTATCTTTTATACGGGTTCATTTACCTTTAGCTTTATATATATTTAATATAGTTGCAGCCTTTATGTATATAGACAATTAATATACCGCCGTGCTAGAACAATTATATATTTATTATGCTACGTTGTTTACATACTGTGTTGCCAGATCTTTATGTAGCACAGATTAACTATATACAACATGTTCCCCTTTTAATTAAAGTCCGGGGTCGAATCTTTTTGGAGGCTTTACCACACGTCCACTTCTAGTGGTGTAGGCAGTGCCTCCTTCATTGTAGTTTCCTATGGGAGTTGAAGTGGATAGGGCCAACTCTTCAGGACTGAGGTTCAGGCGGGGAAATTCTCCTGGTTCCCTTTGACCACTGGACTCCGATGATGTCGAGGGGGCTGGATCCAATTGGGGCGATGACTGGCTGCTCCTTCTCTGTCCAACAGGATAACTTCTGGGCCGTAGGTGAACTCTGTTCCGTTTTAACATTCGGCCCTCGTTGTTCTGAATGATGTATGATCGAGGCTGGTTGGCTTCTCCAATGATGGTAGCTGGTCTCCAGGCATTGCTAGTTTTGGCATTTACCTGTTCACCAGAACTCATTTTAGGAAGTATTTTGGCATTTCGGTCATAATATTCTTTCATCTTATATTGATTTTCCCTCTTCTGCTGTAGAATGTTTTCCGTGCTAATGAAAGCAGGTTTTAGCTTTGTGGTTTTCATTGGGATCAAGGTTCTCAAGTTTCTTCCCATTAGCATCTGAGCTGGGGACGGTAGATTATTTGACGGAGTTGTTCTCAGGGCTAATAAACACATATAAGGATCAGTGTTGTCTTGACGGCATTTCTTAAGTTGCTGCTTTACTGTTTGCACCATCCTCTCCACTAATCCGTTTGATTTTGGGTATCCTGGGCTAGAGGTTTTATGTTCTATGTCCCATTCATTTGTAAAATTAGTAAAGTCTTGTGATGTAAATGGTGGTCCATTATCAGTGATGATGATCTCTGGAATCCCATGTCTTGCGAAGGTAGATTTCAAAACTGGTAGAATCTCTTTTGCTGAAGTTGATGCTACCTTGATGACTTCAGGAAAGCTGCTGTAGTAGTCTACTATTATTATGAATACAGATTGGTCTAGATAGAAGAAATCAATAGCTACTTTTTGCCAAGGGTAGTCTGCTATTTCGTGAGGTATAAGTGGTTCTTTCCTTTGCGACGGTTGTGATTCTTGACAAATTCTACACTTATAAACCATCTCTTCTATTTCTCTATCCAGTCCAGGCCAATAAATAGCTTCATGTGCTCTGTTTTTACAAGCAGAGATCCCTTGATGAGACATGTGTAGTGTTTGCAAGATGCTTTCCCTTTGGACTTTAGGGATGACAAGTCTTTGTCCTCTACAAATCAGGTCTTTCCATATATATAGTTCTTCTTTACAATGCCAGTAGGGCTTAACAGCATAGTCCACACTTTTCTTATGAATAGGCCACCCATTCAGTATATAATCCCTTAATTTTATCATTTCTTCATCTGACTCCATATCTCTGAGAATTTCCTGGTATCTTTTAGTGGTCACCTTCAGATTTAGAGTCATAATGGTGTTCTGGAGATCCAGATCTGAGGTGTCGATGGTTTCCTCTGAAATTGAATCTCTTGATAGAGTGTCTGCGGTGTGAATCACTTTTCCTGGTACATATTCTAAATTAAAATCATATCGCATCAATTTCAAGACCAGTCTTTCAAGTCTTGGAGATAATTCCTCTAGTGGCTTTTTTAGTATAGCCAACAAGGGTTTATGATCCGTCTGGGCTGTGAACTTTCTTCCATACAAATGATAGTTAAATCTTTGGCATCCATACCAGAGAGCTAAGAGCTCCTTTTCAATCTGGGCATATTTTTTCTGAGTGTTATTCAAGGATGCGGATGCAAAAGCGATGGGTCTTCCCTCTTGCATCAAGACAGCCCCAAGCCCATGTTGACTAGCGTCCACTGAAAGTGTTACCTTCCGATGGGGGTCAAAGAGGCCAAGAACTGGAGGATTTGATACCAAATTTTTCAGCTCAATGAATTCTTTTTCTATAGCCTCATTCCATGTCCACAGGGTATTCTTTTTTAGGAGTTGTCTTAACAAGACAGTTTTATCTGCCAGATTATGCATGAATTTAGCTAGATAGTTCACAGTTCCCAAAAATCTTTGAAGAGATGTCTTGTCCATTGGTCTTTTTATTTTTTGTATTGCTTCTAATTTAGATGGATCTGCAGAGATGCCATTCTTGGATATCTCATGTCCAATGAACTTAACTTTTTCTTGGGCCAGTTGCATTTTATTGAATTCAAACTTTAAATTATTTTTTCTAGCAATTTCCAAAACCGTAATCAGTCTACTATTGTGCTCCGTGCGGGAGTTTCCGTATATTATTATATCATCCATGTATACTTTTACTCCTTCAATTCCTGTAAACATACTTTGCATTTTTTTATAGAAAACTTCTGGAGCGCTGCAAATACCAAAAGGTAACCGATGGAATCTGTAATACCCATAAGGTGTAGCCATTGTTAAAAGGCTAGATGACTTTTCGTCTAACTTGATTTGCCAAAAGGCTGACTTAGCATCAAGTACTGTATAGATGGGTGATTTTGTGATATCAGCAATGATGCCTTCAGGGGCAGGAAGTTGACGATATTCCATTTTAATCCATGGATTTAGCTCTCTAGGGTCCATACAGATACGAACCTTTCCATTTGGTTTCTTAATGATTACCATCGGGTGTGCCCACTCTGCTGGTTGGTCTACCTTTGAGATGATCTTTTGTTCCTCCATCGATTTTAGCTCCATCTCAACTGGTTTTTTCAGTGCAAACGGAATTCGGCGAGCTAACTGAATTCTTGGATGTGCATTTTCTCTCAGGATCACAGAATGCTCTCCAGGGAGTGTTCCGATCTCATCAAAGACATCTCTGTAGGACTCTATTATCTTTGTAGGTGAAGCATCCATCTTTGTCCTAGTATGGTCCTGTTCCAACGACTCTACTTTTAATATCAGCTCTAATTTTTTACACGCTGCCAATCCCAAAATTGGTGGAGCTGGCAAATCCACGACTAGAAATTCAAGGATTTCAGATTTTTTCCCAGAGGTACATGAAGCCTTGCATTTGCCCCTTATTGGTACTTTTTCTCCTGTATATGAATAAACCGCAATCCCAGTTGGATATATGCAGGGTTTATTTTGCCAATTTTTAATGGTATCCAATGGCAGGATGTTCACCTGTGCTCCTGTGTCTAATTTAAAATTAACTGAATTATTCTCCACCAAGATTATTTTAGTCCACTCTAGACCAGTAATGCTATCTAGGGATAGGTATTGAAGACACATTTCTTCTTCCTCTTCAGCTCTTTCCTCCAACATATGCACTCTGTTCCTACACATTTTAGCAAAATGGTTTGGTTTTTTACATGAATTGCATATTTTACCATATGCAAAACATTTACCATATGGATGTCTGGAACCACAATTTTGGCAAACCTTTGCATTAGGATGTTCCTCAGATACATTAGGTTTTCTACCAACTGGATATTTGAAATTCTTTTTATATTGCTTTTTATATTTTATAGAATGTAAATCAACATCTTCTCTAGTTATATTTTTTACTTGTTGTCTAGAAGTTTCAGTAGCTCTTCCCAAGTCTATGGCTTTAGCTAAAGAAAGATCAGGATCTTGTAGCATCCTTTCTTTTAAAGCTTTGTCTTTAATTCCAATTATAATTCTATCTCTGACCAAGGAATCTGCAAGCTCTCCAAATTCGCAGTCCATGCTTTTATTTTTCAATTCAGTTACATAGTCATCAAAATTCTGATTCTCCCCTTGTTCCGTTGTAAAAAACTGGTACCTCTTATAGGTTGTGTTTTTATATGGTTTAAAGTGTCCATCAAACAGTTCAAGTATATCCGGAACAGTCGGAGAGGCATCAGTTTCTTGTATTTTAAATGTAGAGTATATATCTAGGGCTAACTCACCAATATTATAGAGTAGAATAGCCCTTTGTCTTGGAATAGATTTTTTATCTATTTCTGTGGCTATGTAAAACATTTGGAATCTTTTTTTCCATTTACCCCATGCTTCTGATGGGTTTGTTCCAGGCACAAATGGCTGCAAACTATTCCCGGTACTCGAGGCCATTTTTCAACGTGTTAGGCTTAATTGATATTTGAAATTTTACTTATCTTTCAACATCCCGGCGCTGCCACCATGTTGTATCTTTTATACGGGTTCATTTACCTTTAGCTTTATATATATTTAATATAGTTGCAGCCTTTATGTATATAGACAATTAATATACCGCCGTGCTAGAACAATTATATATTTATTATGCTACGTTGTTTACATACTGTGTTGCCAGATCTTTATGTAGCACAGATTAACTATATACAACACTTACGTTAATTCTTCGTCGCCATTTGATACGTTTCTATTAATTGTTAAATATTAATGGTGAAAATTATTTTGTAAGAAATTGCACTTTATATATATATATAGATAAATGAAAGATACACTATTTTTAAGCTACTATAATTATTTTATTCTTTTTACAATTCGATTATACGTATATTGTTGTTTACAAGATGATGATCAATAATACAGAGTAGAGTAATAATATATCACAGATCAGTTTTCTCCCTGTCTTTTTCGTCCACTTCAATCTGCCAATACCCGACCGACGATCCATCGTGGAGAAGTAACTAGAGCCAGCTAAACTGTCCAAGGCATCGTCAATTCGTGGCAGCGGGTAAACATCTTTTTTTGTTATCTTATTTAATCGACGATAATCTACGCAGAATCTCCAGGTCCCATCTTTCTATCGAACTAGAATAACAGGAGATGACCAAGGACTTTCAAAGGGCTTCACGATGTGATTTTCAATCATCTTGTTCACTTCATCTTGAATTAGTCGTCATTCACTTGGTGCTATTCTATAGGGCCGCTGTTTGATAGGAAAGTGGTCTCCTGTGTTTATCTTGTGCTTCACAGTACTGGTGGGCTTAATAGTGTTAAAATCGGAATGATTTTATATGTTTTTACTTTGTTGTTATCTTTAAATAAACTATTTCCAGATCTCTACATGTCCAAATATTCGGGCGCCAGTGGCTGCAGAAAAGAAGACCACAAATTTATTCATATATGGCACATGTAGAGACCTAAAGCTGTGCCGGCTAGCAATTAATGTTGAAGGGGAAATTAACCAATCATTTTTGGCTAAACAAATTTTTATTTAGACCAATAAAATAATCTTTCAATGTACAACACATTTTAGTTAAAAATGAAATAATACCTAAATAGGATCACGCACATATATAAGATGTATATAAAAAAGGGTTAAAAAACTATATATATAAGGCTAAAGGGGAGGAGTTTAAAAGTATATATAAACTTTATACAAAAGGCCTATTATGCCAAAATTCCATGTTATCCCCACCTACCTCGACATCCAGCCACCAAAGTCCAGGATTCGAAAAAAGGGCGGCTAAGGCCGCAGCCAGCAGCTCGAGCCCTCAGCAAAATACGACGCAGCTTCATGGTGTCGTCCCATCTGTTGTACTTCGACCCTCTCTCGTACTCTTTCAACCACTGTCCAGGGTTTATATTTCCATCTCCAGAAAAGGTAGATGGATCTCGTTGTCGATGACAAGGGAGGTAGGATCCGCTAAAAGTAGGTCTGTGGTCGTCTTCCATTTTATTCGTTGTGGCAACGGTTCAAGAATTGGTTCACGTCCCTGTAGACGTCGACTTCTTCGAAGTTCCATCACGTTACCCAGCGTCTCCGCCAAAATATGTCGCGGAGATAAATAAAGCAAGGACAAGTTTGGGAATAATTAATTTATTATAAGGGGCATTATAGGGAGAGAGAGAGAGAGAGAGAGAGTACAACTTACCCCAAGTTAAAGATAATACTAATGAGCGACGTCAGCCACCCCGCCGATCAGATTCCGAGAACCCCTCACACCCGTGGCACCCACCCCCAGAGTCCAGGAATGATTGACAGGCGTCCCATGGGGCCTCTCGTGATTGGAGCCGCAAAGCCTCTTGACAATATTTAATCCTAAACTTGTTGTTATGGATCATTAAAATATAAAACACTGGTGGCCATAGAAGGTATCAGCTGAGCGAATTTAAAGGCGCCGTGTAATGAGAGGGGCGGGCTACGAGAAGATCGAATTTCTTTTCGTGATCTTGACGAATCTATTCACTATGCGTGTTTGTCGAGATCTCAGGAACGTACTGTCTCAAGAAGTGTCTGGCCATACCCCTAGTGCAAACCGCAGCTTCGCCCATTACTGTTGATGCAGACTGGTGATTGAACCAGTTGTTCTGCCATTCTTGACCACTATTTTAGGGATAACGACTGCTGGCTGCTGCGTGTTCTACCCTAAAGTATTATATATATGGAACATTTTTAGAGGACAACTCCAGCACCATCCACAACCAGCACTAACTGATTGATCAAATCGCATGGAACCCCATCCCAAAAAATAACTGCACCTATAAAACACATTACTAATAGTGGTGACTACTGGAGTACCCATAGTTTAATATTTGAAATGTAATTTTCTCATTTTATATAACCTGTTACCTTGAAACTTCAACTATAAACATGTTACTTATACAATGTTTCTTTCCTTAAATGTCATCAATATCCTTTTTTTTTTCTTGGTATTTGAAATTTTTCTTGGAAATTTGAGCTATTTATGACTATGATTTATATTAGGCTTAACATTTAAATAAAATTGTTTTTTTTTTTCTAATGCCATTGATGCAATGATTAAAATAATGGAGGGCCCCTGACTTATCAGTGGGAAACCCTACAAGCACTTTCATCAGTTTAATCTACCATTCTTCTCTAAAATTGTATTGGGCTATTTTTGCTTTAATACCAATGCTGAAGATAAACTCTTGGAAACATTAAAGTGTATGTTATATCCTCTTTATAATAACCTTTACCAATTCAAAATTGTCATTGATTTATTCAAAAAGTAAGTGAATGACAGAAGATTTTGGCTGAAAAAGTAACTTTTTCAGTATACCTAGAAGCTTGTTCCAAAAATTCTTTCAGCTAACCAGAATGAAAATTGAAAAGAGCATCTGCTGCTGATGACTCTAGTTTTCAGAAAGGTGATTGCAGGTGAAAACATCTGGGTCTACTCAGAAACTAAGTGACTGTCAGTGGCTTGAGAAAGAAGCATCAAGACCAAACTGGAGCTGAAAACAAATTGGCAAATTTCTTTGACCATAGAGGATTGTCCATGTAGCACTGTTCTTTGTGGTGATTGTGTGAATCTATACTCAGAAAAGGTTTGAAAGTGAGCATCAGGAAATTGGACCTTTCATCATGAAAATCTTTTTCACGTTTTAGTCCAAACAACAAAATGGTTACTTTCCCACCCACCATATTAATCTAATCTAGCTTCCAAGTGACTTTTTCTTTTCTCCCTGAAGGAATCAATATGAAGTAGAAAAAAATGAATCATCATAAAATTTCTACAGAGACAATTTACTGCTTATTTTCTCAATGGGAACATCTAATGTTGTATGGATGCCAAAGGAGGGGATTTTGAAGATAATTATTAGTTTATTTTATAAATCTCTTTGTTATTAAATAGTTTTTGCCTCCATTATTGTAGTTTTTGATAGAATCTTGTAGATATGTAAAACAATTATTATGCTTTATCAAAATTTGTTGTATTTTTATAAAGAGATTCTTAGAAATTACCGAACAAATATTTGTATATATTCTCTTCTTTCATTTTCTTAGATTTTCTAAGTTTGTGTTAAAATAATTGTTTCATTTTGATATTATCTTATTTAGTAAGTTTGTAATGTTTAAAAATAGGCATAGAAGATTTGAGCATGTAAGTGGGGTATTAAAGAAACAGACTCCATGTAACAAACTACCTGCCATTCTCCTTTAGAAAACCCTCCAAACCTATCAACTGTCCTCCAAAAATAATTCCTACACACCATATCTGAAATAGAAGATTTGAGCATGTAAGTGAGGTATTAAAGAAACAGACTCCATGTAACAAACTACCTACCATTCTCCTTTAGAAAACCATCCAAACCTAGAATCTCACTGTCCTCCAAAAATAATTCCTACACACCATATCTGAAATAGAAGATTTGAGCATGTGAGTGGGGTATATAAGAAACAGACTCCATGTAACAAACTACCTACCATTCTCCTTTAGAAAACACTCCAAACCTATCAACTGTCCTCCAAAAATAATTCCTACACACCATATCTGAAATAGATTTGAGCATGTAAGTGGGGTATTAAAGAAACAGACTCCATGTAACAAACTACCTACCATTCTCCTTTAGAAAACCCTCCAAACCTAGATCTCAACTGTCCTCCAAAAATAATTCCTACACACCATATCTGAAATAGAAGATTTGAGCATGTAAGTGGGTATATAAGAAACAGACTCCATGTAACAAACTACCTACCATTCTCCTTTAGAAAACCATCCAAACCTATCAACTGTCCTCCAAAAATAATTCCTATACACCATATCTGAAATAGAAGATTTGAGCATGTAAGTGGGGTATATAAGAAACAGACTCCATGTAACAAACTACCTACCTTTCTCCTTTAGAAAATACTCCAAACCTATCAACTGTCCTCCAAAAATAATTCCTACACACCATATCTGAAATAGAAGATTTGAGCATGTAAGTGGGGTATATAAGAAACAGACCATGGCATGTAACAAACTACCTACCATTCTCCTTTAGAAAACCATCCAAACCTAGAATCTCACTGTCCTCCAAAAATAATTCCTACACACCATATCTGAAATAGAAGATTTGAGCATGTGAGTGGGGTATATAAGAAACAGACTCCATGTAACAAACTACCTACCATTCTCCTTTAGAAAACACTCCAAACCTATCAACTGTCCTCCAAAAATAATTCCTACACACCATATCTGAAATAGAAGATTTGAGCATGTAAGTGGGGTATTAAAGAAACAGACTCCATGTAACAAACTACCTACCATTCTCCTTTAGAAAACCCTCCAAACCTAGATCTCAACTGTCCTCCAAAAATAATTCCTACACACCATATCTGAAATAGAAGATTTGAGCATGTAAGTGGGGGTATATAAGAAACAGACTCCATGTAACAAACTACCTACCATTCTCCTTTAGAAAACCATCCAAACCTATCAACTGTCCTCCAAAAATAATTCCTACACACCATATCTGAAATAGAAGATTTGAGCATGTAAGTGGGGTATATAAGAAACAAACTCCATGGCATGTAACAAACTAACTACCATTCTCCTTTAGAAAACCATCCAAACCTATCAACTGTCCTCCAAAAATAATTCCTACACACCATATCTGAAATAGAAGATTTGAGCATGTAAGTGGGGGTATATAAGAAACAGACTACATGTAACAAACTACCTACCATTCTCCTTTAGAAAACCATCCAAACCTATCAACTGTCCTCCAAAAATAATTCCTACACACCATATCTGAATATAAAAATTCAAAACTATTATAGAAGCGTATGATTCTTTTGAAAATTTAACAATTTCTACTATCCTTACTGAAATGGAAAAATTAACGGGAAGGCCTGTCTCACCAGTAGTGAACCCTCTCAGCGGTTTCACTAGTTTAATCTACCATACCGCTGTTATATTGCATATTTAGAGTAAGGGCAGTAGAATTGTATAATTTTCAAAAGAATCATACGCATCAATAATATTTTTGAATTTTCATAACAGATGGCAGGCTAATGCATCATAATACCTGATATGTAAAATTTGTGTTAGAAAGTGCAATATAATTCGTAAAGATAACTTGAATCAATTGTAATATAAACTAGACGAATGGCCCGGGCAACGCCCGGGTTTTACCCGAGTGCGCATATATTTTAAAAACGTTTTAATTCAAATACTATTCGTTACAATTATAAATTGGCGCCATGGATGTCTCTCTTGTGAAACGTCCCGCCCCAAACTGTGTGTGTCTTGAAAATATAAAAATAAAAATCGCCGTGGATGTCTCTCTTGTGAAACGTCCCGCCCCAAACTGTGTGTGTCTTGAAAATATAAAAATAAAAATGTGAATTTTCATAAAGATTTCATCATGTCGATTTTTTTTTTGCATTTCACCTACTAAATCGATAGAGATAATTACATTTGCAACATGAACTTAGGTATATTGACTAAATAGAAAACTGCATAGTAATAAAGATCATTTTTTAAAGGCACCATATCGTTTTTTTTTTTCAATAAAATCGAAACAAAAATTAACGATAAATAACGATAATTGCCTTAAAAAGAAATTGCCTTAAAAAAAAGAAACATTCGCGGTGATTTTGTCTTGCATTCGTTTATACAATTATTATATACGAATGACCCGGGCAACGCCCGGGTTTTACCCGATTAAATGCTTTTATTCAAATACTATTCGTTACAATTATAAATTGGCGCCGTGGATGTCATTCTTGTATAATATATAAATGAGTTTTAAAATTGTAAAAAAAAAAAAAAAAAAAAAAAAAATGCATCGGCCGGGAATCGAACTTGGGCCGCCCGCGTGGCAGGCGAGCATTCTACCACTGAACCACCGATGGTTATGAAAAATCCCATCCGTGAGCTTCAGACAAACAAACAGACAGAATAAGGCAAATATATAAGTAGATGAATCAAAATTTATTTTCATAATTAATGCTACATATTTGGGAAGATTCAACATTAAAAACATATATATAATAAACCAAAATATATATAGGTATTTACACATACATATAAATATATTTGGTGGAATAGTTCGGGGTCAGAGAGCTATGCTGGAACAGGATCATGAGGGTCCAGACAGTGGCACTGGTCTTGTGGAATAGCCTGGGTCAGAGAGCTATGCTGGGACAGGATCACTAGGGTCCAGACAGTGGCACTGGACTTGTGGAATAGCCTGGGTCAAAGAGCTATGCTGGGACTGGATCATGAGGGTCCAGACAGTGGCACTGGACTTGTGGAATAGCCTGGGTCAGAGAGCTATGCTGGGACAGGATCATGAGAGTCCAGACAGTGGCACTGGACTTGTGGAATAGCCTGGGTCAGAGAGCTATGCTGGGACAGGATCATGAGGGTCCAGACAGTGGCACTGGACTTGTGGAATAGCCTTGGTCAGAGAGCTATGCTGGGACAGGATCATGTGGGTCCAGACAGTGGCACTGGACTTGTGGAATAGCCTGGGTCAGAGAGCTATGCTGGGACAGGATCATGTGGGTCCAGACAGTGGCACTGGACTTGTGGAATAGCCTGGGTCAGAGAACTATGCTGGGACAGGATCATGTGGGTCCAGACAGTGGCACTGGACTTGGGGAATAGCCTTGGTCAGAGAGCTATGCTGGGACAGTATCATGTGGGTCCAGACAGTGGTATTGGACTTGTGGAATAGCCAAACAACAGCCAAATTATCTCAGTGTGAAGTATTTTAACCAGCGCCATATCAAGTCGAATGGTTGCTTTGTCCCTGTATAACTTTTACAAAGCAGTAAGCAGGAAAAAAGAACTTAGAGTGTGTAAAAGACCAGTGTGTTATTTTTTATATTTTCCAGTTTCTTCTCTTTTTGCTTTTCTCACTTTCTACGTCCCTTTGATACATTTTCTTTAATTGAATTTCTCTTCTCTAGATGGTTTAACTCAAATTTTACCCCAAAAATCTTTACTAGGAGACAGTCTTTTTTTGGAATACTTGCCACCAACTGAAGGATCATTATTTTTTCTTTTAAATCTTTTATGTCAATCTTATTGGTCATTCTAAAAATCCCAGATGTTTTAAAACCCTGTAATAAATCCAAGTTTTGGGTGAATTATTTTTCAAATAAAAAAAAAAGCTTGGATGACTTGACATATCTTTGAAATGTGCATGAATAGATTCAAATATAAAATGCCAAAATAGAAATGTCATTGTTGGACAATGTTGCTATACCCATGCCAAACTGGAGCTTAAAAATGTGAATTTGTTTATTTACCATCTAATACAACAAGTGCCAGAACCATTCGATCAAGAAATAATTCAATATTTCAAATTAAATTTCTGAAAAGGCCTGTAGCAGCTCCCAAATATTAACTTTTCATATTTTTAAGTTTTAATTTGTTTAATAACTATTTAATTCAAATATTAAATTAAAATATTCATCTCATGCTTTAAAATTATATAAATTAACATAATATCACATTATTTGTTGTCATAATAATACAAATAATTATATATCATTCTAAATAATA
Organism: Cordylochernes scorpioides; assembly: GCA_030710605.1. Lineage (NCBI taxonomy): Eukaryota > Metazoa > Arthropoda > Arachnida > Pseudoscorpiones > Chernetidae > Cordylochernes > Cordylochernes scorpioides. Next base: position 19,172,213 of record CP092883.1, on the reverse strand, counting down.
AATCATTATTATATACAAGTATCAGAGTCATCAACAATCAATTCTGTCATCGTTTGCTTTGAGCGGTGGAATCCTTGGAACAGCGTGAGAACAGGCTTAAACAAGAGAGAGACAGGGCCAGTACCTCAAGAGCGGCGGAATCCTTGGAACAGCGTTAAAACAGGCTTCAACAAGAGAGAGACAGGGCCAGTACCTCAAGAGCGGCGGAATCCGTGGGACAGCGTGAGAACAGGCTTCGGCAAAATAGAAACAGGGGCAGTACTTCGAGAGCGGCAGAAACCCCACAAGAACATACGGCCAGGATTCTGAATGTCAGGGAAAGAACTTTTGCCTCACGAAACTCGCGTGATAGACTTTCCAATTTTCTTTTAGAAGGTTTTAATTATGATTCGTGCAAAAATTACGAACAACACCCAAGTATTACTATCGGCCAAATGTCTATAGTATGTAACTACTGTAAAGCCAAGAAATATAGGGATGAGCATCCTGGCTTCTGCTGTAAAAATGGAAAAGTTTATCTTTCACCTCCGCAATTACCACCAGATGAGCTTCTTTCTTTGATGTCTGGCAATTCATCCGAATCCAATCATTTTTAAAGGAATATAAGAAAATACAATTCATGTTTCCAAATGACTTCGTTTGGTGCCACATCATTTTCAGAAGAAAGTGTTTTTCCAACAACTTTCAGGGTTCAAGGTCAGGTGTACCATAGAGCAGGTTCATTATTACCCTCACTTGATCAACCTTCCCAATTTTTACAAATATTCTTCGTGGAAGATGCTCAGGTCGAGGTGAACCAAAGATGCCATTTCAGTTCTGCCTTGCGACATGGTACAGTATTGTGCCTACAGCGTATGTTTCATAGATGCAATCAACTTATAAAAATATTTAAAACAGCATTGGAGAATATGCCATCAGATGAATACAAGTTAGTAATAAGGGCTGATAAAACACCATCAGGTGAACACGAACGCCATTTCAATGCTCCTCAAAATAATGACGTTGCTGTAGTTCTATCAGCGGATGAGTTTAATCAACGTGACATCATTATTCAACGCCGCAGCAATGCACGGCAACGCATTTCTGAAACACATAGATCTTATGATCAACTTCAATATCCTATTACATTTTGGGAAGGCGAGGATGGCTACCATTTTAACTATAGGCATATAGACCAAAATTCAGGTGTACCAACTAATAGAAAAGCTTCAGCTATGAGCTTTTATTCATATAGAATAATGGCCAGGGATAATGTTTATAATCACATTTTGAATTGCAGGCAGTCATAATATTGTAGATATGTATGCAAAAACTGAGAGCGAGCATCTTCTTTACATCCGTCTTAATCAAAGAGCTCAGAGTGGAAGAATACATTCACTTGAGGGATGCTGTTGCCAATGATGGGATGGTTGCTAATTTTGGAAAATTGGTGATTCTGCCAGCTACTTTCACAGGAAGTCCTCGACACATGCACGAGTACACACAAGATGCCATGGTCTTTGTTAGAACTTATGGACGCCCCGATCTTTTTATAACATTTACATGTAACCCTTCATGGCCTGAAATTAATGCTGAACTTTTAACCCTTTCAGTGCTAATAACGTGATTTAGCATAAATACTCTACAGACTGAATATTTTTTGAAAAAATCAATTTTCTCATTTTTCAAAAATAATTATATAAAATAATACTAAGTAATATAAAGTATCAGAAAAAAATCTTATATAAGCTTAAAAATAAGATATATAATATTTATCGCTATATATAGAACATAAATAGATATATGATATATAATATTTACAGTAGTAGATAATACATTCATATAAAGACCAAATATATTTTTAAAATATGTTAAAAGTAAAATAAACATATTTGTATTGATCTGTGCTTTAAATTAAAAGTTTTAGAAGTGTTTAAAAATTCTTTATTGTGTGGAAAGTTTCGAAACAAGGCACCACACACAGAACAACATCACAGTCTTTGCACATGTAGCGTGATTCTTTCCTCTTTTTGTTTGCTCCACAAACACGGCAATATCTTGTAGGATTTTTTTTCTTCTCAGTAGGGGGAACTAAAGATGGAAAGTGCCTCTCAATAAGCCTAAGGGGTCTGTCTTCAGATGTAGAAGGTCTGCCCCTATGAACTTGAACTCTAGCTTCATGGTACTTCTCAATAATCTGGCCAATGAGATTGATGTGGAATTCGGCAAGAGATGGACGTTTGCCTGTATTTACTAAATACAAAGAATATGCATTTAGTAAAGATGTATCAATGAAGTGAAAATAGAGCTTTTTGTACCACTTGAGAGATTTTCTAAGACAGCCAATGCTGCTAAGTAGCATATCCGTCTGATCGACAGTGCCCATTTTCTGGTTATAGTCAATAACAGCTGAAGGTTTTTGAATTGGCAGATTAGTGACTTTATCTCTTTTGTTTGTATTAGCAAATTCATTTTTATGCATTGTGGACAGCATGAAAACTTCTCTTTTATCTTTATATTTTAGTGCAAGTAGGTTTTGTGTGTGTTTGGCCTCTGTTTCCCCTATTTTCAATTTTTTCCGAAATCTTGGCATTTCTTTTCTGTTTTTTTTCTGACTGTGCCACAAGCATTAGTTTGACGTTGATGAATAAAATTGAAAGAGTTGGGCTAGAATACCAATTATCCACCCATAAGGAATGCCCTTTGTTCATATATGGTTGTAACAAAGTTGTAATAACTGACGATGATACTCCCATATCTGTATCTTCGATTTCTGTTCCTTTTCCAACATACACAATAAAATCTAAAATATATTTTGTTTCCACATCACATAAAACAAATAGCTTTATTCCAAACCTTTTCCTTTTGCTTGGAATATATTGTTTGAATCCAAGTCTTCCTTTGAACAGAACAAGACTCTCATCAATACAAACATCTTGAAAAGGTTTGAAAGCATTTTTATAAGCACTTTTCATGTGGTCAACTACAGGCTTTAGTTTGTGGAGTTTATCACCTGGAATTTGGGTCTTATTATCGTTGAAATGCAACACTGAAAGAATCAAAAAGAATCTATCTCTTGACATAAGTTTAGAAAAAATTGGGGAAAGTGAAGTTGATTGGTACTCCAGTATTCTTTCAATGATACTTTTTTATTTCTTGTCATAAGGAAGCATATTGCTAGGAAAACAAATAGTTCATGATAATTAGTGTCCACCCATCTATTCATTCTAGAAAACTTCGAAAATTCTATTGTGTCTATAAGGTATTTTGCATATTTATTTGTCTCTACAGCAATCATTTCAAGGAAATTTATATTGATAAAAATTTAAAAAAAATCAAGTTCTTTTTCAAGCCTACATGTATACCTGTAGTCCACTATTTGATCGGTCCAAATGAAAAAATGATCGGATCATAATTTGAGTTATCAGACCAAATATAGTCTGACCGAGGTGTTTTCAATGGTGGGGGTACCTCTTCATCTTCACCACTTGACTCTTCATAGTCGTACACAATAGTGCAATCAGAATCAGTATCCTCTAATTCTGATTCAGGATTTGTTGCATAATGCAAGAAATCATCTTTTACAGAAGCCATTCTAAAAAAAAAAAGATAAATATATTTATGCAAGAACGTATAAACAAATTTTATATTACCTTTATGAGCTGTAAAAATCGAGCCACAGGAATAATTAAAAATAATAATTATTTATATGTGATAAAATCAAAGATGGAAAGAAGGCATGCAAACAAGTACTAAGTCAAACAAAGATTACACAATATCCAAGCGCGGTAGAGGTGAATAAACTGTGACGTAATTCACCCAAGGTCAGCCACTATCAAATAACACAGCTCGAATATATCCTGCATTAGCACATCGCGAGAGAAATGCGAGCTCGAGTATACTCGTGTATAGCATTTCCGGCACGGTATTTTTAGCTCGAGTATACTCGAGTTTAGCACTTAAAGGGTTAATGGACAGAAACCGATGGACTGCCATGACCTGACAGCCAGAGTGTTCAAACTAAAGTTGAATAAATTAATTGCTCTAATAACAAAGAAATGCATATTTGGGGAGACTCGATGTTGGATGTTCACAATTGAATGGTAAAAACGCGGACTACCACATTCACATATTTTAATCTGGCTTAAATACAAAATTCATCCTATTCAAATTGATAATGTTATTTCCGCTGAGATACCAAACCCAGAGGAAGACCCCAATCTCTATGAAGTGGTGATAAAAAATATGATCCATGGACCATGTGGCACTTTTAATATAAATGCACCATGTATGAAAAATGGCAAGTGCAGCAAAAATTACCCAAGAGACCTGATTAGTGATACACAAACTGGGTTTGATGGTTATCCTCGCCACAGGAGAAGAGCCCCAGAAAATGGAGGTTTCAAAGGCAAGCTGAAGGGCCGAGGAAACACTGAAATTGAAGTAGACAACAAATAGGTTGTTCCATACTCCCCACTTCTTTCTAGAATGTTAAAGGCCCACATAAATGTTGAATATTGTAATTCAGTTAAGTCTATCAAGTATATTTGCAAATATGTTAATAAGGGCAATGATATGGCCATTTTTGGACTTTCCAAAGAAAACACTAATGATGAAATATCTCACTACCTGTTGGGTAGATATATCAGTAGCAATGAAGCAGTTTGGCGGATATTGAGTTTTCCTATTCATGAACGTCATCCAAATGTTGTTCACCTTAGTGTTCATTGACCCGTGTGCATATCTACCCGAGTGATATATAATTAGATAAGATTTTTTTTATAATTGTTATTAGCATTATCTATTTGTTTGCATCAGCATAATTTTCTCTAAATTGTACTGAAATAAAAATATCCAAGTAGAATAATTTGAATATATAGTTTTAATAATTGATTTATATATTTTTTAAAATAGCCAATATTCTTCCCCGTATTTTTTTTACCTATGTATGGAAATTTTGGTTTGAATTAGTGAACTACTGCGAATTTGTATACCGGACATACAAACAAACAAACAAACATACAAACATTGATTTTTATATATATAAGATAGATATCGGTAACTCTGAAAGATACATTCATGGATATAAAACTTAAGGAAGTTGTATCTTTTAGAATGTATATCGGGATTCAGACAATAACTCTGAAAGATATTACAGTGACCTTTATTGAAGACACACGAGATAACCAAATACCCGGCGAAAAAAAAATTGTCACTTACTCAAGTTTTGTCCATGAGTGTAAATCTAATTCTAATAAAAAAAACGGCACATCTCTTAGATAGAAAAATAAACTGAATTTAATATCTAATATTTCGACGACGATGAGAAAGTTAATCTTTTTCAAAAGCTTCTGAAAAGGCAAGAAAATTACCATATCTATATATATAAAAATGAATGTTTGTATGTCCGGTATACAAATTCGCAGTAGTTCACTAATTCAAACCAAAATTTCTATACATAGGCAGAAAATACGGGGAAGACGATAGGCTATTTAAAAAATATATGAATCAATTATTAAAACTATACATATGTATATTCAAATTATTCTACTTAGCTCGCGAGCAGCGCCTCTAGCGGTGAAGATGGGAGATAATATCAGCTGACCTAATGTACATGTAAAGTTTGGAGCGGGACGTTTCACAAGAGTGACATCCACGGCGCCAATTTATAATTGTAACGAATAGTGTTTGAATAAAACATTTAATCGGGTAAACCCGGGGGTTGCCCGGGTCATTCGTCTAGTATACAATAAACAATAAACCCATTCATTTTTCCTATTCAAGATGTGTCGTTTTTATTTGCTGTTTAAAATAATGAATTGCGATATTTTTAGTGAAAATAAATCTAATTATTTAATGGCAGAAGATACAAATGTTATTTTTATTCTTTTTTTATTACAATAAAAAAATATTTTTAAAAAAATAAGTTGATTTTTAATATATTTATTAATTATTTTACTACTTCTCAATAATTTTAAAAATAAATATTAAAAAAAAATTAATTCACAGACGATAAATATTTACTTAGTCATTATACCTCAATTTGTTTACTAATTTGTCTACTTGTTATTAGTTGTTAACGAACACATCAGAAATAGAACCTAGGAAGCCATCAAATATGATCAGGAAAGAAGAAGAAAATCCTCTGTTACCTCAATCAACTGTGATTACAGTAACAGTTCATAAGAATCCAGAAAGTAAAGATAATACATCTCAAAATAAAAGATTTCATGGAACTACGCTTGAATACCCATTTCTTCCTTATATAGATGAACCAACAGAAATATCAAATGCAAATCAAACCATTCAAGATTATATGCAAACAAGATTATGCCAAGTCCCATCAGAAGAATCTTCAATACAGAATCAAGAAAATCAATTTCGAATCGATTTTGATGAAACAAGCATTCAAGAAGACATTTCATCTATAGCTTCAGATGAAAAAACATCTACATATGCTATTAATAATATTCCAAAGGTTAATAATAATATTATTATTCCATCAAATAGCGAAACAAAGAATAAAATTGTAACTAACTATACTCAAATGACTTCTGCATCTTTAATTTCATATAATAATTCGAATTTATCTCCAAATGAAGAAGCCAGGTTCAAGAAGACTCCGGCAAAGCCTACTGTTGGACACGGGGGACTCCTGAAGATTCCTGCGGATGTTCAGATAGAGCCGCCTCCATTCCCGCCTAGCCGCTGCGTGGTTCAGAAGCAGCTCTTCAACCCGGACAACCCCAACAAACCTCTAATTGTGTATGAGTCCCACCGGACAGTCTACCACCCCCACACTGCCCAGCAGCCCTTCCCTGAGGACCTCTACTTCCAAGGGGAGGCCAAAAGGGTGAAGCCCCAGACCAAGAAGCTCTTGCAAGAAATTGATCAGCTTCAGACAGAGATTGGTCACATCCTCAGCAAAAAGTTTTTCGGAATTGAATTCTCAGCCCTTGAGCAGTGCAGGTGCCAGAGTCTGGCCAGGTACAGGCAGGTGGCCCTCACAGAGCCCCGGCTATGTGCCGAGACTGGCCTAGACCGGGACATCTGGAGGGAGGTGTTCCACCAGCCAATAGAAGCCTGCCGCAAGACAGTGGAACCTCAGTACAGGTCCCAGTCCTTGAAAGTGTCCTCTTCAGGATCGTGGACCAGGGCCTGAAGTTTTTCGAAGACCTCATAGCAGAGCAGGAGGCCAAATTTGACTTCCATCTCTCCAAGCTGCTAGAGGATCCATATGAGCAATGCCTCCAGAATCCGCTGCTGCGAGTGCTAGGCATCTCCCTGCAGAGGGCGATGCTCTTCCTAGGTGACCTGGCTCGCTACCGGGAGCTGGCATCAGAGTCTGCTAACTTTGGCCGAGCTCGCAGCTACTACCTGAAAGCCCAGAAGATTGCTCCCAAAAATGGCAGGCCCTACTACCAGCTGGCTCTCCTTGCCCTCTACACTAAGCGCAAGCTAGACGCAGTTTACTACTACATGCGCAGCCTGGCTGCCAGCAATCCATTCCTCTGCGCCAGGGAGAGTCTGCTTCTGCTGTTTGAGGAGACCAGGAAAAAGTTTGAAGGAGTGGAGCAGCAGTGGGCGAGCGGAGGCTGGACAGTGACAGACTCAAGGCCCAGGAGAAGCTGGAAGAATGGATCCACCCTGACGGCCGTCCCAGCCCCCGCTCCACCTCCCAGCACTGCCCCACCTCCGACCTGCCCCCCGACCTGCCCACTCCAGAGCTTCAGAAGAGATTTGTGACGTGTTTCTTGCATGTCCACGGCAAGCTCTTTACCAAGATTGGGATGGAGAACTTCCCCGAGACAGTGAACCACATGCTGAAGATGTTCCGCCACCTCCTCCGCAGGACCCCCCTCCCTCTGGATGAGACCAAACTGGTCCAACTCATGGCCATCAACATGTTCTCTGTTGCCACCACGGCACTTAAAGTGGAGGAAGGTGAGGGAGAAGGCCGGTCCTACCTGCAGGAACAAGCCCTGGCAGTCAGCCTGGACATGGCCTCCCTGTTGCTGGAGCGGGCCGCAGGGCCGAGTAAGCAGGCCGTGCTGATGGTGCCACTGCTGGTGTGGACGGACTGGTTGAGCTGCCAGCCCTGCTGTGGCAGCCCCCGCCTGCCCCCAGTCCCTTCCGTCATGGCTGCCGGGAGTCAGTCTGGATGCTGCTGGCTGGCCTGCTCAACGTGCTGCAGACCACAGACATCACCCTGCTGGACAGTCGCCCCGGACTGGAGTCCGTCTCCCTGCCAGAGGACCACACCCTAGCTGGCTTTGGGCCACTGTTGGGAGCTCCCCAGGTTCCAGCTTACTGCCAGCCCTCCTATTACTGACAAGGATGAGACATCTTGTGCGGGTTTCCTTATCCAGTTCTTCGGGGACTACCTGTGTGGCATAGACACACCCTTGTGGGTTCTAATATGTATTTTTAAGTTACTAGATTGATTTGTCCTATAATCACAATGGGGACAAAGCTAGGAGTCTCACCAGTGTGGGCTCTAATAGGTCTTTTTAAGTTACTAGATTGATTTGTCCTATAATCACAATGGGGACACAGCTGGGGCTTCTCCCAGTGTGGGCTCTAATATGTATTTTTAAGTTTACTAGATTGATGTCCTATAATCACAATGGGGACAAAGCTGGGGTTTCTCACCAGTATGGGCTCTAATATGAATTTTTAAGTTACTAGATTGATTTGTCCTAAAATCACAAATGGGGAAAAGCTGGGGGTCTCACCAGTGTGGGTTCTAATATGTATTTTTAAGTTACTAGATTGATTTGTCCTATAATCACAATGGGGGGACAAAGCTGGGGCTTTCTCACCAGTGTGGGCTCTAACTATGTATTTTTAAGTTACTAGATTGATTTGTCCTATAACAATGGGGACAAAGCTGGGGTCTCACCAGTGTGGGTTCTAATATGTTTTTTAAGTTACTAGATTGATTTGTCCTATAATCACAATGGGGACAAAGCTGGGGTCTCACCAGTGTGGGTTCTAATATGTATTTTTAAGTTACTAGATTGATTTGTCCTATAATCACAATGGGGACAAAGCTAGGGGTCTCACCAGTGTGGGTTCTAATATGTATTTTTAAGTTACTAGATTGATTTGTCCTATAATCACAATGGGGACAAAGCTAGGGGTCTCACCAGTGTGGGCTTAATATGTATTTTTAAGTTACTAGATTGATTTGTCCTATAATCACAATGGGACAAAGCTGGGGTCTCACCAGTGTGGGCTCTAATATGTATTTTTAAGTTACTAGATTGATTTGTCCTATAATCACAATGGGGACAAAGCTGGGGCTTCTCACCAGTGTGGGCTCTAATATGTATTTTAAGTTACTAGATTGATTTGTCCTATAATCACAATGGGGACAAAGCTGGGGCTTCTCACCAGTGTGGGCTCTAATATGTATTTTTAAGTTACTAGATTGATTTGTCCTATAATCACAATGGGGACAAAGCTGGGGCTTCTCACCAGTGTGGGCTCTAATATGTATTTTTAAGTTACTAGATTGATTTGTCCTATAATCACAATGGGGACAAAGCTGGGGTCTCACCAGTGTGGGCTCTAATATGTTTTTTAAGTTACTAGATTGATTTGTCCTATAATCACAATGGGGACAAAGCTGGGCTTCTCACCAGTGTGGGCTCTAATATGTATTTTTAAGTTACTAGATTGATTTGTCCTATAATCACAATGGGGACAAAGCTGGGGCTTCTCACCAGTGTGGGCTCTAATATGTCTTTTTAAGATACTAGATTGATTTGTCCTATAATCACAATGGGGATAAAGCTGGGGCTTCTCACCAGTGTGGGCTCTAATATGTCTTTTTAAGATACTAGATTGATTTGTCCTATAATCACAATGGGGATAAAGCTGGGGCTTCTCACCAGTGTGGGCTCTAATATGTATTTTTAAGATACTAGATTGATTTGTCCTATAATCACAATGGGGACAAAGCTGGGGTCTCACCAGTGTGGGCTCTAATATGTATTTTTAAGTTACTAGATTGATTTGTCCTATAATCACAATGGGGAAAACTGGGGTCTCACCAGTGTGGGCTCTAATATGTATTTTTAAGTTACTAGATTGATTTGTCCTATAATCACAATGGGGACAAAGCTGGGGTCTCCAGTGTGGGTTCTAATATGTTTTTTAAGTTACTAGATTGATTTGTCCTATAATCACAATGGGGACAAGCTAGGGGTCTCACCAGTGTGGGTTCTAATATGTATTTTTAAGTTACTAGATTGATTTGTCCTATAATCACAATGGGACAAAGCTAGGGGCTTCTCACCAGTGTGGGTTCTAATATGTATTTTTAAGTTACTAGATTGATTTGTCCTATAATCACAATGGGGACAAAGCTGGGGCTTCTCACCAGTGTGGGCTCTAATATGTCTTTTTAAGATTACTAGATTGATTTGTCCTATAATCACAATGGGGACAAAGCTGGGGCTTCTCACCAGTGTGGGTTCTAATATGTATTTTTAAGTTACTAGATTGATTTGTCCTATAATCACAATGGGGACAAAGCTGGGGCTTCTCACCAGTGTGGGCTCTAATATGTATTTTTAAGTTACTAGATTGATTTGTCCTATAATCACAATGGGGACAAAGCTGGGGTTTCTCACCAGTGTGGGCTCTAATATGTATTTTTAAGTTACTAGATTGATTTGTCCTATAATCACAATGGGGACAAAGCTAGGGGTCTCACCAGTGTGGGCTCTAATATGTATTTTTAAGTTACTAGATTGATTTGTCCTATAATCACAATGGGGACAAAGCTAGGGGTCTCACCAGTGTGGGTTCTAATATGTATTTTTAAGATTACTAGATTGATTTGTCTATAA
>CP092883.1:18940853-19161275 GCA_030710605.1 Cordylochernes scorpioides | reverse complement strand
CCTTAGGCTCCGCTTCAGAATCCTTTACTCCGTCGCCCTTAGGCTCATCTTCAGAATCCTTTACTCCGTCGCCCTTAGGCTCATTTCCAGAATCCTTTACTCCGTCGCCCTTAGGCTCATCTTCAGAATCCTTTACTCCGTCGCCCTTAGGCTCATCTTCAGAATCCTTTACTCCGTCGCCCTTAGGCTCATCTTCAGAATCCTTTACTCCGTCGCCCTTAGGCTCATCTTCAGAATCCTTTACTCCGTCGCCCTTAGGCTCATCTTCAGAATCCTTTACTCCGTCGCCCTTAGGCTTCGCTTTAGAATCATTTACTCCGTCGCCCTTAGGCTTCGCTTCAGAATCCTTTACACCTTCGCCCTCAGGCTTCGCTTCAGAATCCTTTATTCTTTCGTCCTTAGGCTCCGCTTCAGAATCCTTTACTCCGCCTTTGAGCTCAGCTTCAGAATCCTTTTTTCCGTCACCTTCATCTCCTGCTTTTTGACCTTCAGATTCTTTTACTTCATCTCCTTTATCTCCGTCTTTAGAATTCACTTTATCAGGTTTTGCTTCCGCTTCCTTTGCTTTGTCTTTAGCCTCAGCTTCCTTCACACCTACATAGCTATCAACTGCAGTTTCAGAATCCTTCACTTTATTGCATTTAACTGCCGCTTCTGTTTCCTTCCCTTCTGTTTCCTTCCTTCTTTATCATTTTATCGACTTCAGTTTGTATAGCTCGTCTTTCGACAGGAGACACCCGGTATGGTCGTTGTTTAATAGGACGGCTGTCTGAGGTGTCGATTTTATGTTTCATATTGGAGGTTGTACTGAATGATTTTCTCTCAAAATCAAAAACCTCCGAGTACTTTTCTAGACATTCTGCAATCATTGACTTTTGTTCTTCGTTTAATCTCTCGTCAACCAGAGATAAGATTTGTTGGCGTCTATCTTTATTCTTAATGTTTGATTGAAATTTCTCGTTTTCAGCAGTGTCAACACTGTAGATTCCGCTACTTCCAATTTTCCTCAAGTATCCTACAAGCATACCAGCTGGGATTATTTGATTCTGAGAAGTCCCATTAGTTACCCATATCTCCCCTCTGCCGTGATGGAAGTTAATTATGGATGATGGTATGACCAATTCTTTTTTTAAGATGAGATATTTGCTTCCTTCTATCATTAGATCTTTTCCACCTCGAATGTCTTCGTTAATAACCGTGATTTTCTTAATTGAGCGAGCTGGAACAAAACAGTCTTCTAACGCATGTGTAGGCAGATCTTCTTCTAGGCTGTCGTTCACACTTTCCTTCAAATCTATTTCACCTCTTCCACAATCAATCACTGCACTTGTAGCTCGAAAGAAATCAAGACCAAGTATTATGTGATGGCTACATTCAGAGAAGACAACAAAAGTAAAATAAATCTCAAGTTCTTCAATTGACACTTTTAAGTTGCAGCGTCCCAGAGTTTCGATGTGTTTCCTATTGGCGACTCTCAGTACAGGCCCTTTTTCTGCAAAGAACGGAATTTTCAAATATCGGTGAAAACTTTCCGAGATTACGGAATAATCGGCTCCAGAATCGACTAAGGCCTCAACATTCTGTCCATTTATGGTGATAACAACGTAGTTCCGTTTCATGTTCGCAGTTATAATAGGGGGAGGATTTCTACTTTCGTCAGCGGCCTTACCTCCAGTCTCGGTCGCTCTCCTTAGTTTCCCTGGCTTAGGCGGCGAGGAGATTGACTGGATCGGCGAGAGGGCGACGGCGTTGCGTTTAGTCTTGAGGGGGATCTTCCACGGCCAGGATAGGTCGACGGGTTTCGAAAGCGGCGATCAACAAACTCAACTTCTTCGGCATTTTGGTTGAACCAGGTGTTGTAATTATTGGAGTAGGTCGGCCTTCTTACCCTGGCTTCCTCGAAAACACGCCTTCTTTCTCGGCAATATCGGGCTACATGTCCCGGGCGACCGCAATGGAAACATATTGGAACGTTTTCGTGTGTCCTCCATTCATCAGTTTTTCTCTGTGGTGGTGTCTGGTTGGGTGCCGGTGGTCTTTGGTTCAGGAACCGCTGTCGTGGCGTCTGTTTGAATATTTGGGGTCGGTTAGAGTACTGCTGTCGTGGCATTGACCTTTGAATGGGCTGCGAAATTGCAGACAGGTTCCTTTCAACTTCCTCTCGGATAATTAGATCCAGGGAAGATGGTTTGAGAGTGGCTGGGTCGGGATTCAATGCATGGTGGATTTCTTCTCGGACGATACGTCTAATGAGGTCCTCCATAGATTCCGATTCTGCTAGGTTAATGGTGGCAGCATTCGACAGTCTGTCAAAAACTATCCGCGTATTCACACGCTTATTTTGAGATAGTTCGATTTTTCGACACCACCTTATAAACTCCTCGGTGGTGGCAATTTCAAAGGTGACGATTGCCCTGTAAATTTCCTCAGAGACCCCCTTGACTAAATGAGCAACTTTCTCATTTTCATTCATGTTGGGGTTAATTTGCCGACATAAATAGAGGACGTCTTGAATATACGCCTCACTAGACTCTCCCTTTCCTTGGGCCCTGGCGTTTAGTTTTTCTAAAAGTTGGTCTTTCTCGCTTGCGTAATGCCCAAAGGCCTGAGACAACATTGTCTCAAAAAGTTCCCATGAGGTTATTTGTTCCTCTACATTTTCGAACCAGACTTTGGCCGTTCCTGAGAGGAAGAAGTAAACATTTGCTAGGCACATGGAACTGTCCCAGCAGTTGTAGCGAGCTACACGATGGTACTCTTTCAACCATTTCTCCGAGCTTTGGCCCGGTTCCCCCGAAAATATAGAAGGGTTTCTTATAGGTTTGAAGTGGTACTCACCCTGTGGGGTCTCTCTTCCTTCGTGTTGCATCTTAGAATACTCCAATGGGTTTAATCCTTGGATTCTACGACTTCTTCTTGTAGCTTGGGTAGCGAAGGGATGATCCAGCTTGTCTCCACCAGATGTCACAGTAATGAAGGTGACGAGTCGTTTGGGTAGAATAAAATAATAATTTATTAGATGACTTTAAATAGTTAAATAGTTTGAGGGATAAAAAGAAATAGAGGTAGGCTAAGTTAAATGGATAAAAATAATGGTAAATTAAGGAAGTAATGTCAGAGACCCAAACGGCTGGCGTTCGGCTACACCCCTCAAGATGGCGACTATTGTTTACAAACTTGCCGCCTAGCGCGCCCGCCATCTATCGGAGCTTAGGTACATAACACTTGCCGAGCTGACAGCGCGCGCCACCTATCGGGGCTTAGGTACATAACATTCGCCAAGCTACCGATGTATTATTTACAGTTGCAAGCTATGTACATTTTTGGTTATGACAATATATATATAGATATGGTCATTTTCTTGCCTTTTCAGAAGCTTTTGAAAAAGATTAACTTTCTCATCGTCGTCGAAATATTAGATATTAAATTCAGTTTATTTTTCTATCTAAGAGATGTGCCGTTTTTTTTATTAGAATTAGATTTACACTCATGGACAAAATTTGAGTAAGTGACAATTTTTTTTTCGCCGGGTACTTGGTTATCTCGTGTGTCTTCAATAAAGGTCACTGTAATATCTTTCAGAGTTATTGTCTGAATCCCGATATACATTCTAAAAGATACAACTTCCTTAAGTTTTATATCCATAAATGTATCTTTCAGAGTTACCGATATCTATCTTATATATATAAAAATCAATGTTTGTTTGTTTGTATGTCCGGTATACAAATTCGCAGTAGTTCACTAATTCAAACCAAAATTTCCATACATAGGTAAAAAAAAATACGGGGAAGAATATTGGCTATTTTAAAAAATATATAAATCAATTATTAAAACTATATATTCAAATTATTCTACTTGGATATTTTTATTTCAGTACAATTTAGAGAAAATTATGCTGATGCAAACAAATAGATAATGCTAATAACAATTATATTTTTAAAAAATCATATCTAAATATATATTACTCGGGTAGATATGCACACGGGTCAATGAACACTAAGGTGAACAACATTTGGATGACGTTCATGAATAGGAAAACTCAATATCCGCCAAACTGCTTCATTGCTACTGATATATCTACCCAACAGGTAGTGAGATATTTCATCATTAGTGTTTTCTTTGGAAAGTCCAAAAATGGCCATATCATTGCCCTTATTAACATATTTGCAAATATACTTGATAGACTTAACTGAATTACAATATTCAACATTTGGGTGGGCCTTAAACATTCTAGAAAGAAGTGGGGAGTATGGAACAACCCATTTGTTGTCTACTTCAATTTCAGTGTTTCCTCGGCCCTTCAGCTTGCCTTTGAAACCTCCATTTTCTGGGGCTCGTCTCCTGTAGCGAGGATAACCATCAAACCCAGTTTGTGTATCACTAATCAGGTCTCTTGGGTAATTTTTGCTGCACTTGCCATTTTTCATACATGGTGCATTTATATTAAAAGTGCCACATGGTCCATGGATCATATTTTTTATCACCACTTCATAGAGATTGGGGTATTCCTCTGGGTTTGGTATCTCAGCGGAAAAAACATTATCAATTTGAATAGGATGAATTTTGTCTTTTAAGCCAGATTAAAATATGTGAATGTGGTAGTCCGCGTTTTTGCCATCCAATTGTGAACATCCAACATCTAGTCTCCCCAAATATGCATCTAGTAACTTAAAAATACATATTATAACCCACACTGGTGAGAAGCCCCAGCTTTGTCCCCATTGTGATTATAGGACAAATCAATCTAGTACCTTAAAAAGACATATTAGAACCCACACTGGTGAGAAGCCCCAGCTTTGTCCCCATTGTGATTATGGAACAAATCAATCTAGTAACTTAAAAATACATATTAGAGCCCACATTGGTGAGAAGCCCCAGCTTTGTCCCCATTGTGATTATAGGACAAATCAATCTAGTAACTTAAAAATACATATAAGAGCCCACACTGGTGAGAAGCCCCAGCTTTGTCCCCATTGTGATTATAGGACAAATCAATCTAGTAACTTAAAAATACATATTAGAACCCACACTGATGAGACCCCTAGCTTTGTCCCTATTGTGATTATAGGACAAATCAATCTAGTAACTTAAAAATACATATTAGAACCCACACTGGTGAGACCCCAGGCTTTGTCCCCATTGTGATTATAGGACAAATCAATCTAGTACCTTAAAAATACATATTAGAACCCACACTGGTGAAAAGCCCCAGCTTTATCCCCATTGTGATTATAGGACAAATCAATCTAGTAACTTAAAAATACATATTAGAACCCACACTGGTGAGACCCCTAGCTTTGTCCCCATTGTTATTATAGGACAAAT
This sequence comes from Cordylochernes scorpioides, assembly GCA_030710605.1. Taxonomy (NCBI): domain Eukaryota; kingdom Metazoa; phylum Arthropoda; class Arachnida; order Pseudoscorpiones; family Chernetidae; genus Cordylochernes; species Cordylochernes scorpioides. Next base: position 19,155,950 of record CP092883.1, on the reverse strand, counting down.
CAATCTAGTAACTTAAAAATACATATTAGAGCCCACACTGGTGAGAAGCCCCAGCTTTGTCCCCATTGTGATTATAGGACAAATCAATCTAGTAACTTAAAAATACATATTAGAGCCCACACTGGTGACACCCCTAGCTTTGTCCCCATTGTGATTATAGGACAAATCAATCTAGTACCTTAAAAAGACATTTGAACCCACACTGGTGAGACACCTAGCTTTGTCCCCATTGTGATTATAGGACAAATCAATCTAGTACCTTAAAAAGACATATTAAAGCCCACACTGGTGAGAAGCCCCAGCTTTGTCCCCATTGTGCTTATAGGACAAATCTATCTAGTACCTTAAAAAGACATATTAGAACCCACACTGGTGAGAAGCCCCAGCTTTGTCCCCATTGTAATTATAGGACAAATCAATCTAGTAACTTAAAAAGACATATTAGAACCCACACTGGTGAGACCCCTAGCTTTGTCCCCATTGTGATTATAGGACAAATCAATCTAGTAACTTAAAAATACATATTAGAGCCCACGCTGGTGAGAAGCCCCAGCTTTGTCCCCATTGTGATTATAGGACAAATCAATCTAGTAACTTAAAAATACATATTAGAACCCACACTGGTGAGAAGCCCCAGCTTTGTCCCCATTGTTATTATAGGACAAATCAATATAGTAACTTAAAAAATATATTAGAGCCCACACTGGTGAGAAGCCCCAGCTTTGTCCCCATTGTGATTATAGGACAAATCAATCTAGTAACTCAAAAATACATATTAGAACCCACACTGATGAGACCCCTAGCTTTGTCCCCATTGTGAATATAGGACAAATCAATCTAGTAACTTAAAATACATATTAGAACCCACACTGGTGAGACCCCTAACTTTGTCCCCATTGTGATTATAGGACAAATCAATCTAGTACCTTAAAAAGACATATTAGAACCCACACTGGTGAAAAGCCCCAGCTTTATCCCCATTGTGATTATAGGACAAATCAATCTAGTAACTTAAAAATACATATTAGAACCCACACTGGTGAGACCCCTAGCTTTGTCCCCATTGTTATTATAGGACAAATCAATCTAGTAACTTAAAAATACATATTAGAGCCCACACTGGTGAGAAGCCCCAGCTTTGTCTCCATTGTGATTATAGGACAAATCAATCTAGTAACTTAAAAATACACATTAGAGCCCACACTGGTGAGACCCCTAGCTTTGTCCCCATTGTGAATATAGGACAAATCAATCTAGTAACTTAAAAATACATATTAGAACCCACACTGGTGAGACCCCTAGCTTTGTCCCCATTGTGATTATAGGACAAATCAATCTAGTAACTTAAAAATACATATTAGAGCCCATACTGGTGAGAAACCCCAGCTTTGTCCCCATTGTGATTATAGGACATCAATCTAGTAACTTAAAAATACATATTAGAGCCCACACTGTTGAGAAGCCCCAGCTTTGTCCCCATTGTGATTATAGGACAAATCAATCTAGTAACTTAAAAAGACATATTAGAACCCACACTGGTGAGAAGCCCCAGCTTTGTCCCCATTGTGATTATAGGACAAATCAATCTAGTAACTTAAAAATACATATTAGAACCCACACTGGTGAGAAGCCCCAGCTTTGTCCCCATTGTGATTATAGGACAAATCAATCTAGTAACTTAAAAAGACATATTAGAACCCACACTGGTGAGAAGCCCCAGCTTTGTCTCCATTGTGATTATAGGACAAATCAATCTAGCAACTTAAAAATACATATTAGAGCCCACACTGGTGAGACCCCTAGCTTTGTCCCCATTGTGATTAAAGGACAAATCAATCTAGTAACTTAAAAATACATATTAGAGCCCACACTGGTGAGACACTAGCTTGGTCCCCATTGTGATTATAGGACAAATCAATCTAGTAACTTAAAAATACATATTAGAGCCCACACTGGTGAGAAGCCCCAGCTTTGTCCCCATTGTGATTATAGGACAAATCAATCTAGTAACTTAAAAATACATATTAGAACCCACACTGGTGAGAAGCCCCAGCTTTGTCCCCATTGTGATTATAGGACAAATCAATCTAGTAACTTGAAAATACATATTAGAGCCCACACTGGTGAGACCCCTAGCTTTGTCCCCATTGTGATTATAGGACAAATCAATCTAGTAACTTAAAAATACACATTAGAGCCCACACTGGTGAGAAGCCCCAGCTTTATCCCCATTGTGATTATAGGACAAATCAATCTAGTATCTTAAAAAGACATATTAGAGCCGACACTGGTGAGAAGCCCCAGCTTTATCCCCATTGTGATTATAGGACAAATCAATCTAGTATCTTAAAAAGACATATTAGAACCCACACTGGTGAGACCCCTAGCTTTGTCCCCATTGTGATTATAGGACAAATCAATCTAGTACCTTAAAAAGACATATTAGAACCCACACTGGTGAGAAGCCCCAGCTTTGTCCCCATTGTGATTATAGGACAAATCAATCTAGTAACTTAAAAAGACATATTAGAACCCACACTGGTGAGACCCCTAGCTTTGTCCCCATTGTGATTATAGGACAAATCAATCTAGTAACTTAAAAATACATATTAGAGCCCACGCTGGTGAGAAGCCCCAGCTTTGTCCCCATTGTGATTATAGGACAAATCAATCTAGTAACTTAAAAATACATATTAGAACCCACACTGGTGAGAAGCCCCAGCTTTGTCCCCATTGTTATTATAGGACAAATCAATATAGTAACTTAAAAAATATATTAGAGCCCACACTGGTGAGAAGCCCCAGCTTTGTCCCCATTGTGATTATAGGACAAATCAATCTAGTAACTCAAAAATACATATTAGAACCCACACTGATGAGACCCCTAGCTTTGTCCCCATTGTGATTATAGGACAAATTAATCTAGTAACTTAAAATACATATTAGAACCCACACTGGTGAGACCCCTAACTTTGTCCCCATTGTGATTATAGGACAAATCAATCTAGTACCTTAAAAAGACATATTAGAACCCACACTGGTGAAAAGCCCCAGCTTTATCCCCATTGTGATTATAGGACAAATCAATCTAGTAACTTAAAAATACATATTAGAACCCACACTGGTGAGACCCCTAGCTTTGTCCCCATTGTGATTATAGGACAAATCAATCTAGTAACTTAAAAATACATATTAGAACCCACACTGGTGAGACCCCTAGCTTTGTCCCCATTGTGAATATAGGACAAATCAATCTAGTAACTTAAAAAGACATATTAGAACCCACACTGGTGAGAAGCCCCAGCTTTGTCCCCATTGTGATTATAGGACAAATCAATCTAGTAACTTAAAAATACATATTAGAACCCACACTGGTGAGAAGCCCCAGCTTTGTCCCCATTGTGATTATAGGACAAATCAATCTAGTAACTTAAAAAGACATATTAGAACCCACACTGGTGAGAAGCCCCAGCTTTGTCTCCATTGTGATTATAGGACAAATCAATCTAGCAACTTAAAAATACATATTAGAGCCCACACTGGTGAAACCCCTAGCTTTGTCCCCATTGTGATTAAAGGACAAATCAATCTAGTAACTTAAAAATACATATTAGAGCCCACACTGGTGAGACACTAGCTTGGTCCCCATTGTGATTATAGGACAAATCAATCTAGTAACTTAAAAATACATATTAGAGCCCACACTGGTGAGAAGCCCCAGCTTTGTCCCCATTGTGATTATAGGACAAATCAATCTAGTAACTTAAAAATACATATTAGAACCCACACTGGTGAGAAGCCCCAGCTTTGTCCCCATTGTGATTATAGGACAAATCAATCTAGTAACTTGAAAATACATATTAGAGCCCACACTGGTGAGACCCCTAGCTTTGTCCCCATTGTGATTATAGGACAAATCAATCTAGTAACTTAAAAATACACATTAGAGCCCACACTGGTGAGAAGCCCCAGCTTTATCCCCATTGTGATTATAGGACAAATCAATCTAGTAACTTAAAAAGACATATTAGAACCCACACTGGTGAGAAGCCCCAGCTTTGTCTCCATTGTGATTATAGGACAAATCAATCTAGCAACTTAAAAATACATATTAGAGCCCACACTGGTGAGACCCCTAGCTTTGTCCCCATTGTGATTAAAGGACAAATCAATCTAGTAACTTAAAAATACATATTAGAGCCCACACTGGTGAGACACTAGCTTGGTCCCCATTGTGATTATAGGACAAATCAATCTAGTAACTTAAAAATACATATTAGAGCCCACACTGGTGAGAAGCCCCAGCTTTGTCCCCATTGTGATTATAGGACAAATCAATCTAGTAACTTAAAAATACATATTAGAACCCACACTGGTGAGAAGCCCCAGCTTTGTCCCCATTGTGATTATAGGACAAATCAATCTAGTAACTTGAAAATACATATTAGAGCCCACACTGGTGAGACCCCTAGCTTTGTCCCCATTGTGATTATAGGACAAATCAATCTAGTAACTTAAAAATACACATTAGAGCCCACACTGGTGAGAAGCCCCAGCTTTATCCCCATTGTGATTATAGGACAAATCAATCTAGTATCTTAAAAAGACATATTAGAGCCCACACTGGCGAGAAGCCCCAGCTTTATCCCCATTGTGATTATAGGACAAATCAATCTAGTATCTTAAAAAGACATATTAGAACCCACACTGGTGAGACCCCTAGCTTTGTCCCCATTGTGATTATAGGACAAATCAATCTAGTACCTTAAAAAGACATATTAGAACCCACACTGGTGAGAAGCCCCAGCTTTGTCCCCATTGTGATTATAGGACAAATCAATCTAGTAACTTAAAAAGACATATTAGAACCCACACTGGTGAGACCCCTAGCTTTGTCCCCATTGTGATTATAGGACAAATCAATCTAGTAACTTAAAAATACATATTAGAGCCCACGCTGGTGAGAAGCCCCAGCTTTGTCCCCATTGTGATTATAGGACAAATCAATCTAGTAACTTAAAAATACATATTAGAACCCACACTGGTGAGAAGCCCCAGCTTTGTCCCCATTGTTATTATAGGACAAATCAATATAGTAACTTAAAAAATATATTAGAGCCCACACTGGTGAGAAGCCCCAGCTTTGTCCCCATTGTGATTATAGGACAAATCAATCTAGTAACTCAAAAATACATATTAGAACCCACACTGATGAGACCCCTAGCTTTGTCCCCATTGTGATTATAGGACAAATTAATCTAGTAACTTAAAATACATATTAGAACCCACACTGGTGAGACCCCTAACTTTGTCCCCATTGTGATTATAGGACAAATCAATCTAGTACCTTAAAAAGACATATTAGAACCCACACTGGTGAAAAGCCCCAGCTTTATCCCCATTGTGATTATAGGACAAATCAATCTAGTAACTTAAAAATACATATTAGAACCCACACTGGTGAGACCCCTAGCTTTGTCCCCATTGTTATTATAGGACAAATCAATCTAGTAACTTAAAAATACATATTAGAGCCCACACTGGTGAGAAGCCCCAGCTTTGTCCCCATTGTGATTATAGGACAAATCAATCTAGTAACTTAAAAATACACATTAGAGCCCACACTGGTGAGACCCCTAGCTTTGTCCCCATTGTGAATATAGGACAAATCAATCTAGTACCTTAAAAAGACATATTAGAACCCACACTGGTGAGACCCCTAGCTTTGTTCCCATTGTGATTATAGGACAAATCAATCTAGTACCTAAAAAAGACATATTAGAGCCCATACAGGTGAAAAGCCCCAGCTTTATCCCCATTGTGATTATAGGACAAATCAATCTAGTATCTTAAAAATACATATTAGAGCCCACACTGGTGAGACCCCTAGCTTTGTCCACATTGTGATTATAGGACAAATCAATCTAGTAACTTAAAAATACATATTAGAACCCACACTGGTGAGACCCCTAGCTTTGTCCCCATTGTGATTATAGGACAAATCAATCTAGTAACTTAAAAATACATATTAGAGCCCATACTGGTGAGAAACCCCAGCTTTGTCCCCATTGTGATTATAGGACATCAATCTAGTAACTTAAAAATACATATTAGAGCCCACACTGGTGAGAAGCCCCAGCTTTGTCCCCATTGTGATTATAGGACAAATCAATCTAGTAACTTAAAAAGACATATTAGAACCCACACTGGTGAGAAGCCCCAGCTTTGTCCCCATTGTGATTATAGGACAAATCAATCTAGTAACTTAAAAATACATATTAGAACCCACACTGGTGAGAAGCCCCAGCTTTGTCCCCATTGTGATTATAGGACAAATCAATCTAGTAACTTAAAAAGACATATTAGAACCCACACTGGTGAGAAGCCCCAGCTTTGTCTCCATTGTGATTATAGGACAAATCAATCTAGCAACTTAAAAATACATATTAGAGCCCACACTGGTGAGACCCCTAGCTTTGTCCCCATTGTGATTAAAGGACAAATCAATCTAGTAACTTAAAAATACATATTAGAGCCCACACTGGTGAGACACTAGCTTGGTCCCCATTGTGATTATAGGACAAATCAATCTAGTAACTTAAAAATACATATTAGAGCCCACACTGGTGAGAAGCCCCAGCTTTGTCCCCATTGTGATTATAGGACAAATCAATCTAGTAACTTAAAAATACATATTAGAACCCACACTGGTGAGAAGCCCCAGCTTTGTCCCCATTGTGATTATAGGACAAATCAATCTAGTAACTTGAAAATACATATTAGAGCCCACACTGGTGAGACCCCTAGCTTTGTCCCCATTGTGATTATAGGACAAATCAATCTAGTAACTTAAAAATACACATTAGAGCCCACACTGGTGAGAAGCCCCAGCTTTATCCCCATTGTGATTATAGGACAAATCAATCTAGTATCTTAAAAAGACATATTAGAACCCACACAGGTGAGACCCCTAGCTTTGTCCCCATTGTGATTATAGGACAAATCAATCTAGTAACTTAAAAATACATATTAGAGCCCATACTGGTGAGAAACCCCAGCTTTGTCCCCATTGTGATTATAGGACAAATCAATCTAGTAACTTAAAAATACATATTAGAGCCCATACTGGTGAGAAACCCCAGCTTTGTCCCCATTGTGATTATAGGACAAATCAATCTATTACCTTAAAAATACATATTAGAACCCACACTGGTGAGACCCCTAGCTTTGTCCCCATCGTTATTATAGGACAAATCAATCTAGTAACTTAAAAATACATATTAGAGCCCACACTTGTGAGAAGCCCCAGCTTTGTCCCCATTGTGATTATAGGACAAATCAATCTAGTAACTTAAAAATACATATTAGAGCCCACACTGGTGAGACCCCTAGCTTTGTCCCCATTGTGATTATAGGACAAATCAATCTAGTACCTTAAAAAGACATTTGAACCCACACTGGTGAGACACCTAGCTTTGTCCCCATTGTGATTATAGGACAAATCAATCTAGTACCTTAAAAAGACATATTAAAGCCCACACTGGTGAGAAGCCCCAGCTTTGTCCCCATTGTGATTATAGGACAAATCAATCTAGTACCTTAAAAAGACATATTAGAACCCACACTGGTGAGAAGCCCCAGCTTTGTCCCCATTGTGATTATAGGACAAATCAATCTAGTAACTTAAAAAGACATATTAGAACCCACACTGGTGAGACCCCTAGCTTTGTCCCCATTGTGATTATAGGACAAATCAATCTAGTAACTTAAAAATACATATTAGAGCCCACGCTGGTGAGAAGCCCCAGCTTTGTCCCCATTGTGATTATAGGACAAATCAATCTAGTAACTTAAAAATACATATTAGAGCCCACACTGGTGAGAAGCCCCAGCTTTGTCCCCATTGTTATTATAGGACAAATCAATATAGTAACTTAAAAAAATATTAGAGCCCACACTGGTGAGAAGCCCCAGCTTTGTCCCCATTGTGATTATAGGACAAATCAATCTAGTAACTCAAAAATACATATTAGAACCCACACTGATGAGACCCCTAGCTTTGTCCCCATTGTGATTATAGGACAAATCAATCTAGTAACTTAAAATACATATTAGAACCCACACTGGTGAGACCCCTAGCTTTGTCCCCATTGTGATTATAGGACAAATCAATCTAGTACCTTAAAAAGACATATTAGAACCCACACTGGTGAAAAGCCCCAGCTTTATCCCCATTGTGATTATAGGACAAATCAATCTAGTAACTTAAAAATACATATTAGAACCCACACTGGTGAGACCCCTAGCTTTGTCCCCATTGTTATTATAGGACAAATCAATCTAGTAACTTAAAAATACATATTAGAGCCCACACTGGTGAGAAGCCCCAGCTTTGTCCCCATTGTGATTATAGGACAAATCAATCTAGTAACTTAAAAATACACATTAGAGCCCACACTGGTGAGACCCCTAGCTTTGTCCCCATTGTGAATATAGGACAAATCAATCTAGTACCTTAAAAAGACATATTAGAACCCACACTGGTGAGACCCCTAGCTTTGTTCCCATTGTGATTATAGGACAAATCAATCTAGTACCTTAAAAAGACATATTAGAGCCCATACTGGTGAAAAGCCCCAGCTTTATCCCCATTGTGATTATAGGACAAATCAATCTAGTATCTTAAAAATACATATTAGAGCCCACACTGGTGAGACCCCTAGCTTTGTCCCCATTGTGATTATAGGACAAATCAATCTAGTAACTTAAAAATACATATTAGAACCCACACTGGTGAGACCCCTAGCTTTGTGCCCATTGTGATTATAGGACAAATCAATCTAGTAACTTAAAAATACATATTAGAGCCCATACTGGTGAGAAACCCCAGCTTTGTCCCCATTGTGATTATAGGACATCAATCTAGTAACTTAAAAATACATATTAGAGCCCACACTGGTGAGAAGCCCCAGCTTTGTCCCCATTGTGATTATAGGACAAATCAATCTAGTAACTTAAAAAGACATATTAGAACCCACACTGGTGAGAAGCCCCAGCTTTGTCCCCATTGTGATTATAGGACAAATCAATCTAGTAACTTAAAAATACATATTAGAACCCACACTGGTGAGAAGCCCCAGCTTTGTCCCCATTGTGATTATAGGACAAATCAATCTAGTAACTTAAAAAGACATATTAGAACCCACACTGGTGAGAAGCCCCAGCTTTGTCTCCATTGTGATTATAGGACAAATCAATCTAGCAACTTAAAAATACATATTAGAGCCCACACTGGTGAGACCCCTAGCTTTGTCCCCATTGTGATTAAAGGACAAATCAATCTAGTAACTTAAAAATACATATTTGAGCCCACACTGATGAGACACTAGCTTTGTCCCCATTGTGATTATAGGACAAATCAATCTAGTATCTTAAAAAGACATATTAGAGCCCACACTGGTGAGAAGCCCCATCTTTATCCCCATTGTGATTATAGGACAAATCAATCTAGTACCTTAAAAATACACATTAGAGCCCACAATGGTGAGAAGCCCCAGCTTTATCCCCATTGTGATTATAGGACAAATCAATCTAGTATCTTAAAAAGACATATTAGAGCCCACACTGGTGAGAAGCCCCAGCTTTATCCCCATTGTGATTATAGGACAAATCAATCTAGTATCTTAAAAAGACATATTAGAGCCCACACTGGTGAGAAGCCCCAGCTTTATCCCCATTGTGATTATAGGACAAATCAATCTAGTATCTTAAAAAGACATATTAGAGCCCACACTGGTGAGAAGCCCCAGCTTTATCCCCATTGTGATTATAGGACAAATCAATCTAGTATCTTAAAAAGACATATTAGAGCCCACACTGGTGAGAAGCCCCAGCTTTATCCCCATTGTGATTATAGGACAAATCAATCTAGTATCTTAAAAAGACATATTAGAGCCCACACTGGTGAGAAGTTCCAGCTTTATCCCCATTGTTATTATAGGACAAATCAATCTAGTATCTTAAAAAGACCTATTAGAACCCACACTGGTGAGACCCCCAGCTTTGTCCCCATTGTTATTATAGGACAAATCAATCTAGTAACTTAAAAATACATATTAGAGCCCATACTGGTGAGAAACCCCAGCTTTTTCCCCATTGTGATTATAGGACAAATCAATCTAGTAACTTAAAAATACATATTAGAGCCCACACTGGTGAGAAGCCCCAGCTTTGTCCCCATTGTGATTATAGGACAAATCAATCTAGTAACTTGAAAATGCATATTAGAGCCCACACTGGTGAGACCCCTAGTTTGTCCCCATTGTGATTATAGGACAAATCAATCTAGTAACTTAAAAATACATATTAAAGCTCACACTGGTGAGAGCCCCAGCTTTGTCCCCATTGTGATTATAGGACAAATCAATCTAGTAACTTAAAAATACATATTAAAGCCCACACTGGTGAGACCCCTAGCTTTGTCCCCATTGTGATTATAGGACAAATCAATCTAGTAACTTAAAAATACATATTAGAGCCCACACTGGTGAGAGCCCCAGCTTTGTCCCCATTGTGATTATAGGACAAATCAATCTAGTAACTTAAAAATACATATTAGAGCCCACACTGGTGAGAAGCCCCAGCTTTATCCCCATTGTGATTATAGGACAAATCAATCTAGTATCTTAAAAAGACATATTAGAACCCACACTGGTGAGACCCCTAGCTTTGTCCCCATTGTGATTATAGGACATCAATCTAGTAACTTAAAAATACATATTAGAGCCCACACTGGTGAGAAGCCCCAGCTTTGTCTCCATTGTGATTATAGGACAAATCAATCTAGTATCTTAAAAATACATATTAGAGCCCACACTGGTGAGACCCCTAGCTTTGTCCCCATTGTGATTATAGGACAAATCAATCTAGTAACTTAAAAAGACATATTAGAACCCACACTGGTGAGACCCCTAGCTTTGTCCCCATTGTGATTATAGGACAAATCAATCTAGTACCTTAAAAATACATATTAGAACCCACACTGGTGAGAAGCCCCAGCTTTGTCCCCATTGTGATTATAGGACAAATCAATCTAGTAACTTAAAAATACATATTAGAACCCACAAGGTGTGTCTATGCCACACAGGTAGTCCCCGAAGAACTGGATACGGGAAACCCGCACAAGATGTCTCATCTTGTCAGTAATAGGAGGCTGGCAGTAGGCTGGAACCTGGGGAGCTCCCAACAGTGGCCCAAAGCCAGCTAGGGTGTGGTCCTCTGGCAGGGAGACGGACTCCAGTCCGGGGCCGGGGCGACTGTCCAGCAGGGTGAGGTCTGTGGTCTGCAGCACGTTGAGCAGGCCAGCCAGCAGCATCCAGACTGACTCCCGGCAGCCATGACGGAAGGGACTGGGGGCAGGCGGGGGCTGCCACAGCAGGGGCTGGCAGCTCAACCAGTCCGTCCACACCAGCAGTGGCACCATCAGCACGGCCTGCTTACTCGGCCCTGCGGCCCTCTCCAGCAACAGGGAGGCCATGTCCAGGCTGACTGCCAGGGCTTGTTCCTGCAGGTAGGACCGGCCTTCTCCCTCACCTTCCTCCACTTTAAGTGCCGTGGTGGCAACAGAGAACATGTTGATGGCAATGAGTTGGACCAGTTTGGTCTCATCCAGAGGGAGGGGGGGTCCTGCGGAGGAGGTGGCGGAACATCTTCAGCATGTGGTTCACTGTCTCGGGGAAGTTCTCCATCCCAATCTTGGTAAAAAGCTTGCGGTGGACATGCAAGAAACACGTCACAAATCTCTTCTGAAGCTCTGGAGTGGGCAGGTCGGGGGGCAGGTCGGAGGTGGGGCAGTGCTGGGAGGTGGAGCGGGGGCTGGGGCGGCCGTCAGGGTGGATCCATTCTTCCAGCTTCTCCTGGGCCTTGAGTCTGTCTCTGTCCAGCCTCCGCTCGGCCCACTGCTGCTCCACTCCTTCAAACTTTTTCCTGGTCTCCTCAAACAGCAGAAGCAGACTCTCCCTGGCGCAGAGGAATGGATTGCTGGCAGCCAGGCTGCGCATGTAGTAGTAAACTGCGTCTAGCTTGCGCTTAGTGTAGAGGGCAAGGAGAGCCAGCTGGTAGTAGGGCCGGCCATTTTTGGGAGCAATCTTCTGGGCTTTCAGGTAGTAGCTGCGAGCTCGGCCAAAGTTAGCAGACTCTGATGCCAGCTCCCGGTAGCGAGCCAGGTCACCTAGGAAGAGCAGCGCCCTCTGCAGGGAGATGCCTAGCACTCGCAGCAGCGGATTCTGGAGGCATTGCTCATATGGATCCTCTAGCAGCTTGGAGAGATGGAAGTCAAATTTGGCCTCCTGCTCTGCTATGAGGTCTTCGAAAAACTTCAGGCCCTGGTCCACGATCCTGAAGAGGACTTTCAAGGACTGGGACCTGTACTGAGGTTCCACTGTCTTGCGGCAGACTTCTATTGGCTGGTGGAACACCTCCCTCCAGATGTCCCGGTCTAGGCCAGTCTCGGCACATAGCCGGGGCTCTGTGAGGGCCACCTGCCTGTACCTGGCCAGACTCTGGCACCTGCACTGCTCAAGGGCTGAGAAGTCAATTCCGGAAAACTTTTTGCTGAGGATGTGACCAATCTCTGTCTGAAGCTGATCAATTTCTTGCAGGAGCTTCTTGGTCTGGGGCTTCACCCTTTTGGCCTCCCCTTGGAAGTAGAGGTCCTCAGGGAAGGGCTGCTGGGCAGTGTGGGGGTGGTAGACTGTCCGGTGGGACTCATACACAATTAGAGGTTTGTTGGGGTTGTCCGGGTTGAAGAGCTGCTTCTGAACCACGCAGCGGCTAGGCGGGAATGGAGGCGGCTCTATCTGAACATCCGCAGGAATCTTCAGGAGTCCCCCGTGTCCAACAGTAGGCTTTGCCGGAGTCTTCTTGAACCTGGCTTCTTCATTTGGAGATAAATTCGAATTATTATATGAAATTAAAGATGCAGAAGTCATTTGAGTATAGTTAGTTACAATTTTATTCTTTGTTTCGCTATTTGATGGAATAATAATATTATTATTAACCTTTGGAATATTATTAATAGCATATGTAGATGTTTTTCATCTGAAGCTATAGATGAAATGTCTTCTTGAATGCTTGTTTCATCAAAATCGATTCGAAATTGATTTTCTTGATTCTGTATTGAAGATTCTTCTGATGGGACTTGGCATAATCTTGTTTGCATATAATCTTGAATGGTTTGATTTGCATTTGATATTTCTGTTGGTTCATCTATATAAGGAAGAAATGGGTATTCAAGCGTAGTTCCATGAAATCTTTTATTTTGAGATGTATTATCTTTACTTTCTGGATTCTTATGAACTGTTACTGTAATCACAGTTGATTGAGGTAACAGAGGATTTTCTTCTTCTTTCCTGATCATATTTGATGGCTTCCTAGGTTCTATTTCTGATGTGTTCGTTAACAACTAATAACAAGTAGACAAATTAGTAAACAAATTGAGGTATAATGACTAAGTAAATATTTATCGTCTGTGAATTAATTTTTTTTAAATATTTATTTTTAAAATTATTGAGAAGTAGTAAAATAATTAATAAATATATTAAAAATCAACTTATTTTTTAAAAAATATTTTTTTAATTGTAATAAAAAAAGAATAAAAATAACAATTTGTATCTTCTGCCATTAAATAATTAGATTTATTTTCACTAAAAATATCGCAATCCATTATTTTCAACAGCAAATAAAAACGACACATCTTGAATAGGAAAAATGAATGGGTTTATTGTTTATTGTATACTAGACGAATGACCCGGGCAACCCCCGGGTTTACCCGATTAAATGTTTTATTCAAACACTATTCGTTACAATTATAAATTGGCGCCGTGGATGTCACTCTTGTGAAACGTCCCGCTCCAAACTTTACATGTACATTAGGTCAGCTGATATTATCTCCCATCTTCACCGCTAGAGGCGCTGCTCGCGAGCTAAGTAGAATAATTTGAATATACATATGTATAGTTTTAATAATTGATTCATATATTTTTTAAATAGCCTATCGTCTTCCCCGTATTTTCTACCTATGTATAGAAATTTTGGTTTGAATTAGTGAACTACTGCGAATTTGTATACCGGACATACAAACATTCATTTTTATATATATAGATATGGTCATTTTCTTGCCTTTTCAGAAGCTTTTGAAAAAGATTAACTTTCTCATCGTCGTCGAAATATTAGATATTAAATTCAGTTTATTTTTCTATCTAAGAGATGTGCCGTTTTTTTTATTAGAATTAGATTTACACTCATGGACAAAACTTGAGTAAGTGACAATTTTTTTTTCGCCGGGTATTTGGTTATCTCGTGTGTCTTCAATAAAGGTCACTGTAATATCTTTCAGAGTTATGTCTGAATCCCGAAATACATTCTAAAAGGTACAAATTCCTTAAGTTTTATATCCATGAATGTATCTTTCAGAGTTACCGATATCTATCTTATATATATAAAAATCAATGTTTGTTTGTTTGTTTGTTTGTATGTCCGGTATACAAATTCGCAGTAGTTCGCTAATTCAAACCTAAATTTCCATACATAGGTAAAAAAAAAATTCGGGAAAGACGATAGGCTATTTTAAAAAATATATAAATCAATTATTAAAACTATATTTCCAAATTATTCTACTTGGATATTTTTATTTCAGTACAATTTAGATTAAATTATGCTGATGCAAACAAATAGATAATGCTAATAACAATTATAAAAAAAATCTTATCTAAATATATATCACTCGGGTAGATATGCACACGGGTCAATGAACACTAAGGTGAACAACATTTGGATGACGTTCATGAATAGGAAAACTCAATATCCGCCAAACTGCTTCATTGCTACTGATATATCTACCCAACAGGTAGTGAGATATTTCATCATTAGTGTTTTCTTTGGAAAGTCCAAAAATGGCCATATCATTGCCCTTATTAACATATTTGCAAATATACTTGATAGACTTAACTGAATTACAATATTCAACATTTATGTGGGCCTTTAACACTCTAGAAAGAAGTGGGGAGTATGGAACAACCTATTTGTTGTCTACTTCAATTTCAGTGTTTCCTCGGCCCTTCAGCTTGCCTTTGAAACCTCCATTTTCTGGGGCTCGTCTCCTGTGGCGAGGATAACCATCAAACCCAGTTTGTGTATCACTAATCAGGTCTCTTGGGTAATTTTTGCTGCACTTGCCATTTTTCATACATGGTGCATTTATATTAAAAGTGCCACATGGTCCATGGATCATATTTTTTATCACCACTTCATAGAGATTGGGGTCTTCCTCTGGGTTTGGTATCTCAGCGGAAATAACATTATCAATTTGAATAGGATGAATTTTGTATTTAAGCCAGATTAAAATATGTGAATGTGGTAGTCCGCGTTTTTACCATTCAATTGTGAACATCCAACATCGAGTCTCCCCAAATATGCATTTCTTTGTTATTAGAGCAATTAATTTATTCAACTTTAGTTTGAACACTCTGGCTGTCAGGTCATGGCGGTCCATCGGTTTCTGTCCATTAAAAAGTTCGGCATTAATTTCAGGCCATCAAGGGTTACATGTAAATGTTATAAAAAGATCGGGGCGTCCATAAGTTCTAACAAAGACCATGGCATCTTGTGTGTACTCGTGCATGTGTTGAGGACTTCCTGTGAAAGTAGCTGGCAGAATCACCAATTTTCCAAAATTAGCAACCATCCCATCATTGGCAACAGCATCCCTCAAGTGAATGTATTCTTCCACTCTGAGCTCTTTGATTAAGACGGATGTAAAGAAGATGCTCGCTCTCAGTTTTTGCATACATATCTACAATATTATGACTGCCTGCAATTCAAAATGTGATTATAAACATTATCTCTGGCCATTATTCTATATGAATAAAAGCTCATAGCTGAAGCTTTTCTATTAGTTGGTACACCTGAATTTTGGTCTATATGCCTATAGTTAAAATGGTAGCCATCCTCGCCTTCCCAAGATATTATAGGATATTGAAGTTGATCATAAGATCTATGTGTTTCAGAAATGCGTTGCCGTGCATTGCTGCGGCGTTGAATAATGATGTCACGTTGATTAAACTCATCCGCTGATAGAACTACAGCAACGTCATTATTTTGAGGAGCATTGAAATGGCGTTCGTGTTCACCTGATGGTGTTTTATCAGCCCTTATTACTAACTTGTATTCATCTGATGGCATATTCTCCAATGCTGTTTTAAATATTTTTATAAGTTGATTGCATCGATGAAACATACGCTGTAGGCACAATACTGTACCATGTCGCAAGGCAGAACTGAAATGGCATCTTTGGTTCACCTCGACCTGAGCATCTTCCACGAAGAATATTTGTAAAAATTGGGAAGGTTGATCAAGTGAGGGTAATAATGAACCTGCTCTATGGTACACCTGACCTTGAACCCTGAAAGTTGTTGGAAAAACACTTTCTTCTGAAAATGATGTGGCACCAAACGAAGTCATTTGGAAACATGAATTGTATTTTCTTATATTCCTTTAAAAATGATTGGATTCGGATGAATTGCCAGACATCAAAGAAAGAAGCTCATCTGGTGGTAATTGCGGAGGTGAAAGATAAACTTTTCCATTTTTACAGCAGAACCCAGGAGGCTCATCTTTAAATTTCTTGGCTTTACAGTAGTTACATACTATAGACATTTGGCCGATAGTAATACTTGGGTGTTGTTCGTAATTTTTGCACGAATCATAATTAAAACCTTCTAAAAGAAAATTGGAAAGTCTATCACGCGAGTTTCGTGAGGCAAAAGTTCTTTCCCTGACATTCAGAATCCTGGCCGTATGTTCTTGTGGGGTTTCTGCCGCTCTCGAAGTACTGCCCCTGTTTCTATTTTGCCGAAGCCTGTTCTCACGCTGTCCCACGGATTCCGCCGCTCTTGAGGTACTGGCCCTGTCTCTCTCTTGTTGAAGCCTGTTCTCACGCTGTTCCAAGGATTCCGCCGCTCTTGAGGTACTGGCCCTGTCTCTCTCTTGTTTAAGCCTGTTCTCACGCTGTTCCAAGGATTCCGCCGCTCTTGAGGTACTGGCCCTGTCTCTCTCTTGTTTAAGCCTGTTCTCACGCTGTTCCAAGGATTCCGCCGCTCTTGAGGTACTGGCCCTGTCTCTCTCTTGTTTAAGCCTGTTCTCACGCTGTTCCAAGGATTCCGCCGCTCAAAAGCAAACGATGACAGAATTGATTGTTGATGACTCTGATACTTGTATATAATAATGATTTATTATTTAGAATGATATATAATTATTTGTATTATTATGACAACAAATAATGTGATATTATGTTAATTTATATAATTTTAAAGCATGAGATGAATATTTTAATTTAATATTTGAATTAAATAGTTATTAAACAAATTAAAACTTAAAAATATGAAAAGTTAATATTTGGGAGCTGCTACAGGCCTTTTCAGAAATTTAATTTGAAATATTGAATTATTTCTTGATCGAATGGTTCTGGCACTTGTTGTATTAGATGGTGAATAAACAAATTTCACATTTTTAAGCTCCAGTTTGGCATGGGTATAGCAACATTGTCCAACAATGACATTTCTATTTTGACATTTTATATTTGAATCTATTCATGCACATTTCAAAGATATGTCAAGTCATCCAAGCTTTTTTTTTTATTTGAAAAATAATTCACCCAAAACTTGGATTTATTACAGGGTTTTAAAACATCTGGGATTTTTAGAATGACCAATAAGATTGACATAAAAGATTTAAAAGAAAAAATAATGATCCTTCAGTTGGTGGCAAGTATTCCAAAAAAAGACTGTCTCCTAGTAAAGATTTTTGGGGTAAAATTTGAGTTAAACCATTTAGAGAAGAGAAATTCAATTAAAGAAAATGTATCAAAGGGACGTAGAAAGTGAGAAAAGCAAAAAGAGAAGAAACTGGAAAAATATAAAAATAACACACTGGTCTTTTACACACTCTAAGTTCTTTTTCCTGCTTACTGCTTTGTAAAAGTTATACAGGGACAAAGCAACCATTCGACTTGATATGGCGCTGGTTAAAATACTTCACACTGAGATAATTTGGCTGTTGTTTGGCTATTCCACAAGTCCAATGCCACTGTCTGGACCCACATGATACTGTCCCAGCATTGCTCTCTGACCCAGGCTATTCCACAAGTCCAATGCCTCTGTCTGGACCCACATGATCCTGTCCCAGCATAGCTCTCTGACCCAGGCTATTCCACAAGTCCAGTGCCACTGTCTGGACCCACATGATCCTGTCCCAGCATAGCTCTCTGACCCAGGCTATTCCACAAGTCCAGTGCCACTGTCTGGACCCACATGATCCTGTCCCAGCATAGCTCTCTGACCAAGGCTATTCCACAAGTCCAGTGCCACTGTCTGGACCCTCATGATCCTGTCCCAGCATAGCTCTCTGACCCAGGCTATTCCACAAGTCCAGTGCCACTGTCTGGACTCTCATGATCCTGTCCCAGCATAGCTCTCTGACCCAGGCTATTCCACAAGTCCAGTGCCACTGTCTGGACCCTCATGATCCAGTCCCAGCATAGCTCTTTGACCCAGGCTATTCCACAAGTCCAGTGCCACTGTCTGGACCCTAGTGATCCTGTCCCAGCATAGCTCTCTGACCCAGGCTATTCCACAAGACCAGTGCCACTGTCTGGACCCTCATGATCCTGTTCCAGCATAGCTCTCTGACCCCGAACTATTCCACCAAATATATTTATATGTATGTGTAAATACCTATATATATTTTGGTTTATTATATATATGTTTTTAATGTTGAATCTTCCCAAATATGTAGCATTAATTATGAAAATAAATTTTGATTCATCTACTTATATATTTGCCTTATTCTGTCTGTTTGTTTGTCTGAAGCTCACGGATGGGATTTTTCATAACCATCGGTGGTTCAGTGGTAGAATGCTCGCCTGCCACGCGGGCGGCCCGGGTTCGATTCCCGGCCGATGCATTTTTTTTTTTTTTACAATTTTTAAAACTCATTTATGTGATGATTTAAGACCATGGAATTGTTGTAAATAGTCTAAATATCCACTACCACATGTTCCACCCCATGACTGTATATAACTTCTTATGTACTGCACATAGAAAACCTCAACTAACATCAATCTGTACCGCGTAAGAATCTAATAAAGTATTGCAACTGTATAGATAGAAGGAATGGAGAGAGACAGGAGAAAGTTAAGGTTAAAACAAATCAGGCTTAGAGGATCGTAGAAGTCAAACCTAAGAGGTAGGCCTAGAAGAGAACATAATTATTAATAACGCCACAGTTAACCTTCTGACCCCGGACACCCTGCGAGCTAAGTTTAAACCAATATTTCCGGACAAGACAGGACGTATCTTGTGACCAGAAGTTATAAAAGTTTGAGAGACGCCCAATTTCCGGAACAAGACCGGACGTATTCTTCCGTCAAAGAGATAAGCCAGGCCCAATCAGAAGACAACACCTAAGTAGGTCAACCAATAGCCCACTACCACGTGAAAAAGTCCCACCAATTAGGAAAGAATCACCTAAATAGGTCAGCCAATTAAAAAGCAGCAAGGTCGTGGTGTTAAATCGAGGCCCTAGAATTGTCAGTCTTCGCTTGGAACTCAACGGTAACACTTGCTCTAAAATCTCTCTCTCCTCATCCCATTCCTTCTTGACGTCAGACGCTTTTAGTGGAATCTCTGTTTGTTTATTTCACCTTTGGCCCAGCTGTGTCGCCTTCCACCACGACTGCACGGGAGAGTTGACATCGAGGTTCGTCGAGCATCAGGTAACACTGGTCCCAGAGGTCCCAAGATATCACAGACTCCCCCGTAACGAAGAGTCGACAGGATAGTGGACGCCAAGGTACAAGTAAGCAAATAGACCACTGTCTGTACAGAAAGATGGAACAGGGAAGAGAGGAGAATCCAAAGGAACCAATGGAGTCCGATCCTGACTCCGAAAGTGGCGGAAGCCCCACTTTTCCGAAGAAAGAAACAACCTTCGGTAAGACGCAGGAAATCGCCCCCGGCCAGGAAGACGTCACACCCCCGCCGCCGGTGTCAGATGTCCTAGGGAGGTTGACGACGACGCTACATCAGCTTTCTGCCGTGACCGGACATCGCGAGAGGTGGAATCGCTACGATGGTTCGTACGAGGCGCAGAGCTTCTTCACCAACTACGACGCCCAAGCAGATCGGGCCCAACTACAATACTCTACAAGCCTGAGAAAGCCAGCAAACCTCCTGCAAGCGCCCCTCCGAGTTACCAACACGCGAGCGTATGTTACCTGCTCCCCCGACCATCTCTAAACCACGAGCCCAGCGCAAACAATGAACTCTGACTGTCCCATTGAACCTCCAACTATGGCACAAGACAAGGACTGTCCCGACATACAAGGCAGCACAACAGTAGGTTCCTCCTTCTATACCTTATGTTGAACAATTACTCGTTCGAGCTGAACTGTCCAATAATGTAAACCTACCTCTACCACTTGATTCAGGAGCATCTATCGCTATAATTATGCAGAATACTTTTAAAATAATAGAAATCAGTTTGTAAAAGAAATACCTGTCCATCCATTTAACTTAACTATTAACGCCATAGCTAACAATATTTTCACCATAGATTATATCTTTTTAAACGTAAAAATAAGTAACATAACGCAGAATCTAAAATTCCATATAATCGATACACCATTGCCTTTTGTCATTTTATTCCTTAATTCCATAAAACGATTTCTACTAATTATAAACTGTACTCAGCTACTCCTGTATCAAGATAATGTACCTCTACCAACTACCTTGTACAAATTCACCTCGTGCAAGCAACACGTGTCCCATGGACAGGTTAATACAACTGTCCCATTTACTAAATTTTTCCCTCCTGGAACAGGTTGCTCACACGTGGTGAACTCCAACACTCTTATTTAACCTCATTATAATGTTCCTAATCCCATTTTCAACGCTCCTATGTCCTTTTCTTTCATATCTTTGGACAGAAGTAACTTAAATCACAGCCTTCCAAAACTATTCCAATCGTTAAATTCCCACATAACTACACTCCTTCCTTTTACACGCATAGTTAAATATCGACACATCACTCTCAACAAAATAAACAACACCCTCTCACATCACTTTTTCCAATTGACGACAATTTTCAATGCGCGACTTCACACCCAAATCAAATTTCGAGCCACACAAGCTTTAGAACGTCGCCCTACTAAACACACACAATCTTTTTTTTTTTTCACATTAAACGTGTCATATCCACTAATAATATAAAAATTCTAGATATGTTCGTACAACCAGCACCCATGACTTTAGTAAATTTGTTATTCTTAGTGTAACAGGTTAGATTTTGTACAAAACAGAGACTTCACGCGACACCTTTTCATTTACAATTTTTTCGCTTCGTGTCACAGCGCCACACCACTAAACTCTTTCAATTTTCAGGCCAAAGACGCCTTCACCACGCCTGTGACACATTTATTTAACCACACATTGTCCACGTCGATAGTCGCAATTTCATTCAATTCTAACCCGATATCCATGAATAACATTTTTACTAAGTCCGCAAAAAACCATTCGATTTAATATTCACAGATACAATATCCGAATTTTCGAAATACAAACACAAATCTAACAAATGCTTGAACACACGGAATAACTCAACCTCTGTATCTCCCTATATCAATCCCATAACGCTTTTCACCAAAAGTGACAAATCAAAACGCTTTTGTGTTTACAATTTTAGAAATAATATCTCCGAACGTAGTTCGAATTAACTTCCAATAAGTTGAAAGCAAGCAAGCCCCCTCGCTCCCCCCTTGACCTAAATCCGGAATCACATTAAAAATAGCTTCGCTTCCCCTCGCCCCCCCCCCGAGCAAACAAATAGCCGACATTTTGTTACGCCCGTCGCCACCCCGATGTCACTCTAATGGATTTTCGCTACCTATTAAATCAAACATTAGTGCGCGCCTTTTATTTTTAATCTACGCCGATATCCCGTTTAGCTACTAAAACTTGCTTAACACGTTATTTTACATTTACTAACAAATCTGTTCACTAACATTCTCTCGCCCTCGATTAACTTGTCAACTTAACATCGACACTTAGATCCAAGGACAACATTTTACTTACAAAAATCACACACACCCACATAAGTTTAAACAAAAAAAACGACAACATTAGGACTCGATGAGTTTCACAGTTGGAAACAATGTGATCCACGAGTCGCATCAAACTTAAAACAAATCCGATAAGTTAGAAAAACTTAGGCCAACAAAACCAAAGATATCAATCGAGGACAATTTAAAGCTCTCTCCACCCATCCTAAAAAAAAAAAAAAAAAAAAAAAAAAAAAAAAGGAACATTACATTTGGCCTACAACTTTCCATTCTTTCACGATATATAATTTCTATATATAATCTTACTTGCTCTTCTTTCTCGATGAACATTTTTTTAAAATTTGTCATTTTAATATCCTTTATATAATCATTATATAGCTCTTATAATTGTTTTTTTTACGTCAACCAATTAGTTTAGATTATTGTCTTTTTTTATTATTTTTCTTTACCAAAACTTATTTACTTTTGCTTCATGACTCTATTTTATAATCAACTTTATATTTTATCTTTCATATCATATCTAATAATCTCAAGTTTATATTTCATGTTTATATCACTAATTTGCATTTATCATTTTATATTTTTTCTCACTTTATAAATTAGATGTTATTTACATTGTTTCACCTTCCGCTACCATGTCAATGCTATCGAGTATATTATTGCTCATTATTTTTTTTTTCATTTAATATTTTCACTTTCTATTACCCCTTATATACTGCTGTAGTGTGTAAATCTTTGTATCATATCATCACTATTTTTACTTTTTTTTAAGATTACTTTGCATTTAACTTCGCAATTCTATTTTCGATTTTTCAAATCCTTTAACGCTATATGCAAAGCCGTAATTTCGCAATTTCATATCTCAATGATATATTCTTTTATAATCAAACTAAAAATCACGATCTAAAAACAGGGCAATCTTCAATAACCTCTTAAACAACCACTTTAAAGGTTACTTCTTAAGAATTACTAACATTCCTTTTCCGCAGGAACTTTTAACTCCTTCGCAGGCTAGACTTGACCTACTTTGATTTCGTAATTAACAATCTTGACACATCGTCCCCCAGATTTACCTTCTCCCAACTTCTGGCTTGGATACGTGCAAATTGTATTTTTTTTTTATTCCAGGGCACTCTCATGCCACACGCTGGCACATTTTTTTTTTTATTTTACTCTTTTTCTCGCTAAGCCCCTGACGACTCTAATTAAAACTTTGATTTCTGGTCACTGATCTTCGCCCTCTTTATCCTGCATGCGTACGTCTTAACGACTAATTACTAAAACCCATAACAATCACCCTTATCTTACTTTTCGATTGTGGTACTGTAACTTTATTCGGTCCTTAAATTTACATGTGAAACATGGCCTAGGTTCTCCGCGCCGTGCACATTAAATGGTTTGGGACTTGAGTCAAAGTGACATTGCCTCAACCAAGTAATAACTAACCCCTCAACCCTTTCTAACGCCCATCACGAAGCGATCATGATTTTCCCATCAAATCATTTTTATTTTTTCCTATCATCATTATATGCTCTCTATTAATTCTTTTATTCCTATTTTTATTTTACTTATATGTTTAATATTAGTTGTTTATGCTTTATTACCTCTTATGGATATACAGAAATCAACCCCATGTTATATACCAACTCACTTTAATTAATTTTTAAAAAATTACTTCCTTAATAACAGTCTTCCTATTCCGCTCTCTTAAATCCCTCCATATGAACCCTCTCACATCCGGGGCCATCTGTGATGATTTAAGACCATGGAATTGTTGTAAATAGTCTAAATATCCACTACCACATGTTCCACCCCATGACTGTATATAACTTCTTATGTACTGCACATAGAAAACCTCAACTAACATCAATCTGTACCGCGTAAGAATCTAATAAAGTATTGCAACTGTACAGATAGAAGGAATGGAGAGAGACAGGAGAAAGTTAAGGTTAAAACAAATCAGGCTTAGAGGATCGTAGAAGTCAAACCTAAGAGGTAGGCCTAGAAGAGAACATAATTATTAATAACGCCACAGTTAACCTTCTGACCCCGGACACCCTGCGAGCTAAGTTTAAACCAATATTTCCGGACAAGACAGGACGTATCTTGTGACCAGAAGTTATAAAAGTTTGAGAGACGCCCAATTTCCGGAACAAGACCGGACGTATTCTTCCGTCAAAGAGATAAGCCAGGCCCAATCAGAAGACAACACCTAAGTAGGTCAACCAATAGCCCACTACCACGTGAAAAAGTCCCACCAATTAGGAAAGAATCACCTAAATAGGTCAGCCAATTAAAAAGCAGCAAGGTCGTGGTGTTAAATCGAGGCCCTAGAATTGTCAGTCTTCGCTTGGAACTCAACGGTAACACTTGCTCTAAAATCTCTCTCTCCTCATCCCATTCCTTCTTGACGTCAGACGCTTTTAGTGGAATCTCTGTTTGTTTATTTCACCTTTGGCCCAGCTGTGTCGCCTTCCACCACGACTGCACGGGAGAGTTGACATCGAGGTTCGTCGAGCATCAGGTAACACTGGTCCCAGAGGTCCCAAGATATCACATTTATATATTATACAAGAATGACATCCACGGCGCCAATTTATAATTGTAACGAATAGTATTTGAATAAAAGCATTTAATCGGGTAAAACCCGGGCGTTGCCCGGGTCATTCGTATATAATAATTGTATAAACGAATGCAAGACAAAATCACCGCGAATGTTTCTTTTTTTTAAGGCAATTTCTTTTTAAGGCAATTATCGTTATTTATCGTTAATTTTTGTTTCGATTTTATTGAAAAAAAAAAAACGATATGGTGCCTTTAAAAAATGATCTTTATTACTATGCAGTTTTCTATTTAGTCAATATACCTAAGTTCATGTTGCAAATGTAATTATCTCTATCGATTTAGTAGGTGAAATGCAAAAAAAAAAATCGACATGATGAAATCTTTATGAAAATTCACATTTTTATTTTTATATTTTCAAGACACACACAGTTTGGGGCGGGACGTTTCACAAGAGAGACATCCACGGCGCCAATTTATAATTGTAACGAATAGTATTTCAATTAAAACATTTTAAAAACACACAGTTTGGAACGGGACGTTTCACAAGAGTGACATCCATGGCGCCAATTTATAATTGTAACGAATAGTATTTGAATTAAAACGTTTTTAAAATATATGCGCACTCGGGTAAAACCCGGGCGTTGCCCGGGCCATTCGTCTAGTTTACTTATATATTTGCCTTATTCTGTCTGTTTGTCTGAAGCTCACGGATGGGATTTTTCATAACCATCGGTGGTTCAGTGGTAGAATGCTCGCCTGCCACGCGGGCGGCCCGGGTTCGATTCCCGGCCGATGCATTTTTTTTTTTTTTTGCAATTTTTAAAACTCATTTATATATTATACAAGAATGACATCCACGGCGCCAATTTATAATTGTAACGAATAGTATTTGAATAAAAGCATTTAATCGGGTAAAACCCGGGCGTTGCCCGGGTCATTCGTATATAATAATTGTATAAACGAATGCAAGACAAAATCACCGCGAATGTTTCTTTTTTTTTAAGGCAATTTCTTTTTAAGGCAATTATCGTTATTTATCGTTAATTTTTGTTTCGATTTTATTGAAAAAAAAACGATATGGTGACTTTAAAAAATGATCTTTATTACTATGCAGTTTTCTATTTAGTCAATATACCTAAGTTCATGTTGCAAATGTAATTATCTCTATCGATTTAGTAGGTGAAATGCAAAAAAAAAATCGACATGATGAAATCTTTATGAAAATTCACATTTTTATTTTTATATTTTCAAGACACACACAGTTTGGGGCGGGACGTTTCACAAGAGAGACATCCACTGCGCCAATTTATAATTGTAACGAATAGTATTTGAATTAAAACGTTTTTAAAATATATACGCACTCGGGTAAAACCCGGGCGTTGCCCGAGCCATTCGTCTAGTTTATATTACAATTGATTCAAGTTATCTTTACGAATTATATTGCACTTTCTAACACAAATTTTAACATATCAGGTATTATGATGCATTAGCCTGCCATCTGTTATGAAAATTCAAAAATATTATTGATGCGTATGATTCTTTTGAAAATTATACAATTCTACTGCCCTTACTCTAAATATGCAATATAACAGCGGTATGGTAGATTAAACTAGTGAAACCGCTGAGAGGGTTCACTACTGGTGAGACAGGCCTTCCCATTAATTTTTCCATTTCAGTAAGGATAGTAGAAATTGTTAAATTTTCAAAATAATCATACGCTTCTATAATAGTTTTGAATTTTTATATTCAGATATGGTGTGTAGGAATTATTTTTGGAGGACAGTTGATAGGTTTGGATGGTTTTCTAAAGGAGAATGGTAGGTAGTTTGTTACATGTAGTCTGTTTCTTATATACCCCACTTACATGCTCAAATCTTCTATTTCAGATATGGTGTGTAGGAATTATTTTTGGAGGACAGTTGATAGGTTTGGATGGTTTTCTAAAGGAGAATGGTAGGTAGTTTGTTACATGCCATGGAGTTTGTTTCTTATATACCCCACTTACATGCTCAAATCTTCTATTTCAGATATGGTGTGTAGGAATTATTTTTGGAGGACAGTTGATAGGTTTGGATGGTTTTCTAAAGGAGAATGGTAGGTAGTTTGTTACATGGAGTCTGTTTCTTATATACCCCACTTACATGCTCAAATCTTCTATTTCAGATATGGTGTGTAGGAATTATTTTTGGAGGACAGTTGAGATCTAGGTTTGGAGGGTTTTCTAAAGGAGAATGGTAGGTAGTTTGTTACATGGAGTCTGTTTCTTTAATACCCCACTTACATGCTCAAATCTTCTATTTCAGATATGGTGTGTAGGAATTATTTTTGGAGGACAGTTGATAGGTTTGGAGTGTTTTCTAAAGGAGAATGGTAGGTAGTTTGTTACATGGAGTCTGTTTTTTATATACCCCACTCACATGCTCAAATCTTCTATTTCAGATATGGTGTGTAGGAATTATTTTTGGAGGACAGTGAGATTCTAGGTTTGGATGGTTTTCTAAAGGAGAATGGTAGGTAGTTTGTTACATGCCATGGTCTGTTTCTTATATACCCCACTTACATGCTCAAATCTTCTATTTCAGATATGGTGTGTAGGAATTATTTTTGGAGGACAGTTGATAGGTTTGGAGTGTTTTCTAAAGGAGAATGGTAGGTAGTTTGTTACATGGAGTCTGTTTCTTATATACCCCACTTACATGCTCAAATCTTCTATTTCAGATATGGTGTATAGGAATTATTTTTGGAAGACAGTTGATAGGTTTGGATGGTTTTCTAAAGGAGAATGGTAGGTAGTTTGTTACATGGAGTCTGTTTCTTATATACCCTACTTACATGCTCAAATCTTCTATTTCAGATATGGTGTGTAGGAATTATTTTTGGAGGACAGTTGAGATCTAGGTTTGGAGGGTTTTCTAAAGGAGAATGGTAGGTAGTTTGTTACATGGAGTCTGTTTCTTTAATACCCCACTTACATGCTCAAATCTTCTATTTCAGATATGGTGTGTAGGAATTATTTTTGGAGGACAGTTGATAGGTTTGGAGTGTTTTCTAAAGGAGAATGGTAGGTAGTTTGTTACATGGAGTCTGTTTCTTATATACCCCACTCACATGCTCAAATCTTCTATTTCAGATATGGTGTGTAGGAATTATTTTTGGAGGACAGTGAGATTCTAGGTTTGGATGGTTTTCTAAAGGAGAATGGTAGGTAGTTTGTTACATGTCATGGTCTGTTTCTTATATACCCCACTTACATGCTCAAATCTTCTATTTCAGATATGGTGTGTAGGAATTATTTTTGGAGGACAGTTGATAGGTTTGGAGTGTTTTCTAAAGGAGAATGGTAGGTAGTTTGTTACATGGAGTCTGTTTCCTATATACCCCACTTACATGCTCAAATCTTCTATGCCTATTTTAAACATTACAAACTTACTAAATAAGATAATATCAAAATGAAACAATAATTTTAACACAAACTTAGGAAATCTAAGAAAATGAAAGAGGAGAATATATACAAAATATTTGTTCATTAATTTCTATAAATCTCTTCATAAAAATACAACAAATTTTGATCAAGCATAATAATTGTTTTACATATCTACAAGATTCTATCAAAAATTACAAGAATGGAGGCAAAACTATTTAATAACAAAGAGATATATAAAATAAACTAATAATTATCTTCAAATCCCCTCCTTTGGCATCCATACAACATTGGATTATAGAAGTAAGCATTAGCTAAGTTTCCTATTTTTTTTTTTTTTTTGGATGGATATACTGGATATGCTCGTGAATCAGACGTGTGGTTTCTCTCCATGGCAATAGTGTTTTAAGTATAGTTTTTTTTTCTCATGAAGAATTTGAGCAGTTTTAGACAGAAAGATATCTTGGAGTTAGAGTGGAGATCTAGATAGGTAGACTCAAGCCACTCATCGCAGATAACTCAAGTGATTAGGCAGAACTTTAAGGAATTGGTCATGTCGAAGACAATATTTGCGCAGGTGTCTGGGAGTAATGGTGAGAAAAGATTGCAGTAGTCCGACTAATAACGGTTGAATAGATAAAATAGAAAGATTCCATATTTGGTAACCATTATCAGTGGGAGCAGATACCACTTTTTTTTTCGGAACCATGCATGATGAGTTTAGTAAGGGCCGAGGCCACTATTTTGCAGCGACGGCAATAAATGGCGTCTAGTTTTGACGCTTATTTTGATGGGAGAGGTGCCTTATGTTTTTTATATATCAATATAAGATTTAAAAAATATGTCTAGATGTATAAATGCGATTTAAAATACATTAAAAAATAGGTTTATATAGCTCAAAAACTTTTTTCATTCTTTCTATCTTTGAGTATGGGATCCATTACCTTATTTTTTAATTAAATATTTCTACTCGCGACTTGGGATATGACAAGACGCAGAAGGAATTCACAAGAACAACCCACTTAGGTGGTAGAAGCCAGTAGGTATCACACTAGATCCTGCAAGAAGACAAGAGAAATTGTTTAAGTTACCTCACAATGATTAACAGAGTAATGGCTAAACTTTAATTTCATCACAATGTTGCTGTTATATAAACTTCCAATCCCACAAACGCTTCGAATCCCACCAGTGAGGGCAATTAACCAATTGGGGCTCTGGCTTACTTGTAAGTATAAAAGTCGAACTTCTTTCTACATGTGTAGACATGTGGTGCACTCATAGTAAAAGCAGTCACTAACTACCTACCATGATTACAATCATGGACATGGACAAAACTTGAGGAAGTTGTACCTTTTAGCATGTATATCGGGATTGATACAAATAAATCTAAAGATATTTGATACACAGTGACCTCTATTGAAGAAACACGAGATAAACAAGTGTGAACAAAATTGCCTCTTTCGCCTTAAAAAAAAAAAGTAGATGACTAGCGAAATCAAAGACTTTCCACTTCCTTAAGTTGTGTTCATGAGTGTACAGGGTGGCTGAAAAGTATGGTCCTCTTTATTTATGAACTTAAGAACAGTATTTAAATGGTTTTGGTCGTGGTGTTTCAAAAGACAATGTTAATAAAATGTGTGCCTTGAAGGCAAAGATTCCAACGTCTTTTATTTTTAATTATGCGTCCTTCGCTTCATCGCGTTACGATTGCGCCCCTGATCGACGAAGGTGTTTGCCCTTCAGACATCGCTCGTCGGCTCAAGATCAATTCCAGAATTGTTAGGAGGATTGTGAGCAAAACCGGGAGCGAGGACATTATGGAGTGCTGCCAAAATCAAGCCGCTCAAGGACGGCCAACACTTCTGCAACACTGAATATCATAAAGAGAAGGATTGCCGAAATGACGGCGTCAGCATGAATCGCATCGCTTCTGACCTCGGAATTTCTAGGGAAAGAGTGCAGAATATCGTAA
The DNA here is from genome assembly GCA_030710605.1 of Cordylochernes scorpioides. Taxonomy (NCBI): domain Eukaryota; kingdom Metazoa; phylum Arthropoda; class Arachnida; order Pseudoscorpiones; family Chernetidae; genus Cordylochernes; species Cordylochernes scorpioides. Next base: position 19,125,821 of record CP092883.1, on the reverse strand, counting down.
AACGTCACCTGGGACTTCGCAGCTATCGTCTTTACCGTGGGCAAACTCTTTCCAAAGCTACAATTAAGAATCGCTTGGACAAGGCAAAGAAGTTGCTCTCAATGATCCGAGTGGGCCGGCTCCGACATTATGTGGACGGACGAGAAGATTTTCACAGTTGAAGTCGCGCACAACTTCTAACACCACCATCAGTTTTTGCCGTCAGGAAACAAGGCTTCCAGGAAGCGTCGGGGCAACGAAGCTCAAGTTCCCGAAATCTGTCATGGTCTGGGCCGGAGTCACTTCTGAAGGCAAGACCCCGCTGGTTTTCATTGATCGAAATGTCAAAATCGACTCCCAAGTCTACCAAGATGTCATTCTGAGGGACTGTCTGCTTCCAAAGGCTAGACAACACTTTGCGGTTGTAATTTAGTACTCCAGCAAGACTGGGCCATCGCCCATGGCTCCGAGTCGACGATAGACTTCTGCCAGCAGCATTTTCCTGGGTTCTTGGGCAAAGAAATGTGGTCTTCAAACTTCCCAGATCTAAACCCGACGGACTACTTCTTGTGGAGTTACTTGGAGCAAAATGTCTCTTCTCCCCACAAAAGTTTGGAGTCCCTAAAGAAGGCCCTGCAGAGAGAGTGGACCAAGATCGACGTCAAGTACCTGCGGTGGAGTCTATCACCAAACGCTTCCAGGCTTGCATCAAAGCCAAAGGAGCCCACTTCGATATGTTTCTTTAATAAATTGTTTCTTTAATCTTAGTTATTATATATGCTTTTGAATTTTACAATTATGTGTTCATTTCACTGAGTTATTGCAAAAGGTTTTGAGGATTATATTGAGACGTTACAAAAAACAATTTTCAATTGTACATAAATTCCTTTAAAGTGTTACTTTAATTTTTCATATGTTTATTTTCAATTTATTTTTCTCATTCATTAAAAGTCAATGATGTACATGCAAAATTAGTAAAAACTCAATAAAAACAAATGGCTTGTAAACAAAAAGCGGCAATAAAATGAGTTGAGGTAAAATGTCTATTCCATTAACAAACATTTCACTTTTAAAATAATGAACTTTAAAATTAAAGTTTTACAAAACAGAAAATTAGCGTTTTAAAATAAAAACGTGGCAATATTTTTCAGCCACCCTGAATAGTGGGGACACTCTCTCTTTTTAACAAGAATCATGAAATTTCTCTTATTGAATTGTAAATAGCTATAAAACGAAGAGAAAATTTTTTTTTATTAAAATGCATGGGCTACAAGCTTTCGGGCTCCACGCACTTCGAAGGGCGTGGAGCCCGAAAGCTTGTAGCCCATGCATTTTAATAAAAAAAATTTTCTCTTCGTTTTATAGCTATTTACTCTCTCTTTTTCTTAAAAAAAGTTTGAATGACTCCTGATTCTTGCACAAGTCCAACCTTACCCATTACCAATGAGTAAACGTCGAACTGCTTTCTAAATGTGTAGAAATGTGGCGCACTTACAGTAAAAGCAGTCTGTAACTACCCACAATGATTATCATAGCTTATACCAGGTGTACTTAGGGTAATAAAATATATTATAAAAATCAATTTTAATATGATTTTTTTTCAAATAAAATAGTTTCATACTGTCCTTACTGCGATAAAGAATATTGGAATGGCCTGGCTCATCATATTTCTCTTGACAGTAAGAACAGTGGAAAGCTAGTTTATTTGAAAAAGTAAAAATCATGCTGAACTGTTTTCATTTCTTATATATAGATGGCGCGCTAATGACGTTTATAAAGAGAGTGTAGCAAGTAATTTGTAAAAACTAATAGAATTTTAAGAGATTTTTTTTTGCACTTGAAATTAATTATTTTGAAATTAAAATTGAAATAGAAGTAATTAAAATCAAAATTTGATTGATTCAATGTAGTTTCCATTTTTAGCAACGACAACCATGAGTTGCGATGGCGATTGTCCATTTGGATCACCACCATATGAGCCACTTTCTTCACAGACTGGATAGTATTGTGGGGAACTTTATTGACATTTCTCGTAAAAAGCGCCCCTTACACAGTAAAGAAGAAGTTTGCAGTCTGAAGAGTTGGGAAGCCGAATATTGGGACTCTAGTGGCTGGAGCTATTAAGTGTCAGTCAGGCCTGAGTCTTCTTGATGCGTTCCCGGTTTGGATAGTTGAAAAGGGAGGATACACTATGTGACTTATTAAAGTCTCCTTACTTAAGTATATATATATATATATAGCAATTTAGGCCAACAACCCCATGTATATAACCCGCAGCAAGACCTTAATGTTGTATAATAGCAGCACAGTTGTCAGTGATGCACTATCGGCATATGTCTTTACATCATCACATGTAATACAATTTGTGCAAACAGGATAAATAAAAATAAATAAAAAAGAAAAGGGGGGAAAAAACTCTGTAATTGATTAAGAGTTGAGCTAAAGCAAGGATTGAGCATATAATATTGTCAGTACAATGGTCTAAAGATGGAAACAGCTGCGACACTATTATACAATTTCATCAGATAACCCACGAGATCGTTATTAAATTGGGCAATCTATAAAACACTGAAACACAGACACTCGCGGCAATGTATGTGGCCGGTAATTTATGGGAGACTTGATTATTAGTAACATTCCCTTCAAATAGGTGATAAACATACAACATTTCATTTAAACAATTGGAATAGCACCATAAGGCAAGTTATGTATGAAATAGGTAACAGAGGAGACAAGAAAATTTCTCTAGATATTTATTTAAATATCTTAAAATTTGGGAACATGTCTAAACTGACGAGATATGCTATTTACATAGTAAAATTTAGGTAGAGGTGACCTGAAGTTACTTTATAGCCCTTTAGGGCCCATGCGAAATCTAGGTTGGCTACTACAAAAAGGGGGGGGGGGGGGGAACCTAGATCTCCATCTATTCTAGCGGGACAAAATATACGAACCCTAACACTCCTTTTTAAGTCACTTAAAGCCCTTTAGGGCCCATTCAGAATCTAAATAGATTAGCTTCTGTTCGAAAAATAAAAGGGGGGGCTAAGCCATAATGGCAAGGGGCTTACCTTCTCTCGAAAGCGGCGGCAAGGTCTGGTCTCCTCTACGTCTCAGGCCCGTCTAAAAATCGTCCTTCTCACTGAGCGACTCCGATCGAAATCCTTCGCCTTTTGGCAAAGAACCTTCTTTTATACCATCTCATTCTCCATTTTCATTCGCCGAAAGAAACACCAATCAAAATGGCCAACGGCTCCAGTATCAATTTCATAGACGCCCCAGGCCTCTCCCCTTCAAAATAGAACATATAGTATTACCAAAACAAAAAAATCTAAAGAGAGAAACAACCCCTGCGGTAGTGTAAGATTTCAGACTCCAGCCTCCCGTCTTTCCACATGGGTTGAAATACAACCCTCCCTTTTTCTCGGGATGGTATATATATCGCCCCCCCGTCTTGGCTAAAATTGACCCAGGCCCTTTTTACCTGGACTGTAATGTGATGCTTTCCTTTCTCTGGAAGGATATTTTATAAGTTTCAATCTTTAGAGATCTTCCTTCTCCATTTTTCTCCTTTTTTTTTTTTTTTTTTTTCTGGTCACCTTTACCTAAATTTTTGGTGAGGGGAATATATGTACATATGAAACAACAGTTTCCAGCTCGGATGTCTCTGGATGTCTTCTTCTTTACCAGGCATCAGCTTTCAGCATGGAAGTCTGGTGTCACCAAGTGTCTAAGTTTCTGGGCAAAAAATTGGTCTGTAAGTCTATGTGGGAGGGAAGCCATGTATCCATTTGATTTGATTATACATACACCTTCTGTTGGGGTATGGTTACAAAAACGTGCCCCAACAATCCTCCCCCTGCCAAGTAATGGACAAATGCGTTTGTGCTATTCATTATTCATCTGCCTTTCATCAGTTACTATGAAAGCAGGCCCATTTCTAGCAAAATGCATTTTCCATTACTAGGTGAAGTCAGGTGTACCGAAACCTATAGGGAAGATAAGGCTAATCAAAATGATGGTATGCTATTCTAGATGTTTATTATTCCGAACATTAGTGGGCATTGTGCATCCTGGCAAAGGGTTTTTTTATGTGCTATTATTCTGTCAGAACACTGTTATCAAAATAGGTTATTGGGGACAGTCATATCATATGTATGGAAGTAAGCAAGGTCATCTGTCTTACCATTCATGGGTATATATACCACCCTTCCACTTTCTTCTTTGGTCTTGAGGAGTAGGCCTTCCTAGTGGTAAGTCCTCTCAACCCCATCCTTGCCTCTTGGGGTACTGGATTCATTGCTACCTTCTTTCTGCTAACAATACAGTTAGGACATTTCCCTATTACATATTATATATAAAAAATTGGGCGCCAAGAAGTCGTTTAGAAATAACTGACTAGTCCAACTCCTAAAACATGCCAGCATCTTTATTTTCGTACCAATCAAGACATTCGTGTGGTATAGTTATATATATATACAATCAAAGGAAAGGATAATTATAGTTAGCTGAAAGAAATATCTTGGTACATAATGATTAGCCTATGACATGATGACTTTTGCTAAATAAAAAAAAAAAAAGGTTACAGAAAACAAATTGTGAAAGTAATTATTAAATAAGGCACGAAATATGTAATGATAAAATGAATCCTTCCATGTTATATGATGGGTATAATATATATATTGAAGAAAACACGTATCATGTAGATAGTGATTAAATATGATAAAAATCATCCCATGATAGATGATAAAAGAAAACTACTACAAGATTATATATGGTGACAAAATATATATAATTAAATATTTAATATAAATATTAATATCATGAATGTCAAAATAAAATTGTTGAAATGAATAGTATATGACTATAATATAATATATATGATATAAAAATAATAGCATATTGAAAAAGAAAATGTAAACATAATATATATTTGTGCGCTGAAGGTTCAAGGTTTAGTATCTCAGTTAAGTTTCAATCTTATCCAGTCTGGAATCACGAGTTGGTCACTGGGTAATATTCGTCTATCCCGATCCTACTGGAGGGTGGGTTCTCTCTTGTGTGTTAGATTCCTCAAATTACAATACTCTCTCAACCCAGATGGGTACGTCATTTAGAATCTTGGTCAAATGGAACATAGCCCAGACCTCTATTAAACTACACAGTCCATTTAAATCTAGGGTGACAACCGTATGAAGAAAGCTCTCTGTTTGACAGAGAAACTAATCAACTTCTCCCATTTTGTTTGTGACTCCGTTTACCTTGTCTCTGGGGTGTGTACAGTTCAGCTACCTCCCCCTTCCAAGAAATTCATATTACTTTCATCTACTAATATACCCTCTATTCATTGACCTGAATCCTACAAATCTACATCTTATAAATTTGAATTTTATCAATCTGAAATTTTGGTTCTTTTACAAATTCCTTCAGAATTCTACTCCCTGTATAACTGCTCTTAATTCTACTGTCCTCAATACAACACTTCTAAAACTCTGACTCATTGGCTCGTTCTGGCGTCTCGTTCGCGGTCCTTATAGTTAACTAATACTTTAAAATCTTATCCTATCATGAAACGAGTTTAAACTCGTTGAAGGTCCTAATAATTACTTATTTTGCCTCTCGAATCGGTCTTATACTCGAATTCATTCCAACAAAACGTATGGCAGGGCGAATCCTTTATTAGAAGAAACTTCCGCTAGCTATGGGGGATCAAACTGGTACCAAAAAAAATTCAATAGACGGAAACACTTCGTCTAGAATAACTGGGCAATCTCTGCCTACTTGCCAATCTTACAGGACCTCCCGTCTGGAACACCCTCGCTCCAGCCACGCTAAAAAACGTCGAAACTACGGTGTCAGATCGGTTACCCAAGGTCGCGCCGTTATACCCCAGGCTATACGGCATGGCAAAACAAATCCCCCATCCTGCATAAAATTCAATCTATACCTCTTCGTTCCCTCTAATGAGGGGAAGTTTTGTGGGTTTCCTGGTCTGATCATAACCTCCCACAACCTTCCAGTCTGAGAATCAAGATATGATCATTATCTACGACTCTTAAAATTCAAGTTGATATAATGAAATAGAGTAACTGATTACCCTAATAAAAGAAATCAATATTTGCACTCCTCTAAAAGGAGACCTAACAAAGTGGAGCGAATATTTTCCTAACAATAGATAGAGTTGTAGTTGTCCTGTTTGAGGCTTCTCGGTCCTAACAAAATTCGAAATAAAAAGTAAAATAAAATTAAAATCGATCCTATTAAAGTCCTTTAACCCTATTCTAATGTATTTTGGGCTCACAATATAATAGTTTTTAACCTTTTTCTACATTCATTGCACCAATTCATTCATACACCCTCCCCCCTATCATTCGCGGTACGCATACAAACTAAGGTTGAAAGCTGCTACAAAGGCCAAAATACTCATTTATCTATATCAATAGATCCTAACAAATGATAACATCTTTCAGGACACAATGTGAAATCAAATAAAATAATAAAATTAAAACAAGTTGGGAACTAAAGCCCTAGGTTACTCAAAAGAAAATGCCTCTGTACAAGCTCTATATATACTAATACTTTATACTCGATAAATGATTGTTAACAATAATTGTTAACAATTCTAAATAATCTGGAAGCTAACCTACCAAAAAAAATCAGTGTAACTTCAAAAACTGCCCTTGCCTCGACACTAAGCGACTTTTCACGACAATTCTATAAAGACATACACAAATATAAGGGCGAATAAAGAACCATTAAACGTGACACCTCATAAAAGCGGATTGAGTCATTCCCCTAGCCACCGTGGGTGAAGTCACTTTCTTCTTACTTCCTCGTGCGTCTGCCCCCTTTGCAGTAGTCCGACCTCAACACTCTATTGAAAGATGGATTTATAGGGTTTATGATTCACTACCCAACACTAACATTCTCAAGTGCTTTCCAAGGATCGACTACGGTCTGGGCCTACTTAACTTCTACCCCTGGCTTAGGGTCCCTACACTTCACAACTTTACTCTGAAAGATTGACCTTTCATGTCCTCATTAGAAACCTATTTCAAAGCTACTACCTGAAGGCCAGGGATTATAGGGTTTCTGAATTACCCAACACAAGCCATAGGATGCCTATTAGGTTTGTTGTTTTAGACATAGCCCCCCTCTAAGTTGTGATTTCCTACACCTTCCTTCACCTATTACTCCTGATAATAACTAAAATTTCAGATTTACCCTAAATAGTTAATTCACAATGGTATACATTATTCTCATTGGTCTTCGAAACTCGGGTTTTAACAAGAAATAGTTTGTAAAAAAAAAAAAAAAAAGGAATCCTAATGAAGTTCTACTTAAAAAAAAAAAAAAGGTTTAAAAAAAAAAAGGTTGAAATCTCTAAACTTCTCATTCTATCGAGCTGATTCTCCGTACACACTCCAAAATCCTAGTTAGAGGCGACAGTCTAAGCAGAATTTACACTGTGTGGGCCTTTTCACCCTTGTAGACCTGCGTAAAGTTAAACTGTTCACACTAACTCTGTCAACTTCCCCTCGTCTCATTACTTCTGAGTTCGCTCTGGTTGTCACCCCTTGTGGGATAAAAATTGTAACATAACAATAAAAAGAAACTAAAATTTTCCTAAATCATATCCTGACAGGTTGTACAAGCTCTTCAAAACGGTGTGTCATATTAAAACAAGGTTGTGAGACGGTATTCTGCACAAAGACAAGGTTGAGACAAATAACACACAAACCCTGAAACATGGTGTTAAAGCTCCTTTCAACACTTAGCACTAGAACACATGAAAAAAAAAAAACTGCAAACTGTTTAAAGTTCACCATGACACTAAGACAAAATTGTTAACAAAAAAATAAAGTAGGAAAAACTGGAAGTTTAGAACACACGTTATAGTTTAAAATAAAAGAAAAACTGCAAGTTCTTCAAAGTTCACCATAACATTAAGACATATTTGCTATTTAATATATAACCTAATATTGTAATTAATAAAGACCTATCTATATTAAATAGTGTATATTGTTGCCGAAACTTATGTAGATCAGCTTACACAAACCCCCAGTGCATAATATGTCTTATTTTAAAAGAAATAGTTCTATCGAGGCGATATTGCGGTCGACAGCTACGCTTTATACATTAAATGTACTTTCTTCCATCAATCTTTATCTACTATTTACAAAACCCTTTATCCAACTTTTTTCAATTCTTTCTCTTTCAACATCTTTCTGCATCTTTCTATCTCTTCCTCATCAACATTCAACGCTTTCTCACTCTTTCATCATCCTTCATCATCCTCAACGCCTTTCAACTTACTTCCATCGCATCTCTCTTCAACGCCTTCAACACATTTCATCTCTTATTCATCACCTTATAACACAGTTCAACGCCTTTTTCATCATATTTCATCGCCCTTCCATCACTTTCAACACCTCTTTCATCACCTCTCTCTCATCTCTCTTCCATCATTTTCTACACATTTCACTGCCTTTTCATCCCTCTGGTGTTTCCTCGAAACCCGTCATCGGGATCTGGATCCCGATCTATTATCACTCTTAATTTTGAACTACTCTATTCCAACAGCCTATGACCCTTAAGCTTTATAACTCCATATACACTCGGCGGGGTAGTTACCTTGTTAAGAAAACCTATAATGTCATAGATCATTTAGAGAGAGAACATAACAAATTTGTGCGAATAGTTTGCTTCAACTATTGATTGTAAGCCTATTAAACTCGTTCTCTTTAGGTTGGCTCGCTCATTAGTCTTCGATTTTTTTCATTCAATGGTCATATTGAGTTCTCATGGATGCTAGATGTAAACTGTATCAAAATAGTGTAGTTTTCTAGTTTCCGAATTATATGACAGTTAGAAGAAAAAAAAAAAAGAAACAAACATTCTGGAAATATCTCGCACTGGCTACTATAAAAAAAATTGAATGGGGTACAGCTCTGATCTTACAGGATACCTCATGGCTCATAGAATTGAATCGCTCATTTCTCACTAAAATATTCACACAGGGTATGGAGGTCTCCAGCGGTTCTATAGCTATTGGTCAACTAAATTAATTAATGGCAGGAATTGAAGTTAGTTTAAATGCTCATGTGCTGTTTTTGTCATGCGTCTTTATGTCATCTGCAAAGGAAAGTGTCGCCTCAAAGGACCTAATTCTGGGACTAACATCCGCTGCACATTTCAGGAAGGAGTGGTCGTCCATACAATAGCAAGATATCATTTTGCTGCCAATGTACAATGTTGAGCATTTTCCATGTCGTCATTTTGTCGATCCCCAATCTTCTATGGTGTTTCTTTAAGCATTTCTTGATATCGTTTAATGCTTTATGCGATCCCGCCCGGCATTCAATAAGTATTATTTGATCGTACCATCTCCAGGAGACCATCCCATTGCGGCCGAATCATTTCCACCCAACTTATAACGCCGTCCATATCGCGTAATTGAAATTAGTGTAAAACTCAAAGAATAAGACCTTAATCTCTTAATTCTTTACTAATTTCAGTTGGCTCAACATAAATCTTCTCAATTATTAATTTAGTACAGTGGCGTGACATGTCACACTTCTTCTAGTTCTTTCGCAAGCTCGATTAATCCCAGTGGAAACCCGTCCAGGCGTCAATCCCGTGCTAACCCGTCATGCATGACTTCAAATTTGGAAATTATTAGACCTGAATATTTGCAGTGGCATCTGCTTCCACTGAAAGTATTTAAGACACAAGGCTGCCTCTTTAAATCACTGTCTTTACTCCCACATGCCTGTGTAAACTTTAACCATGACTTTATCAATTCTCAAAATTCTGCCTATCGAGTATCCTGAGGATCAATGTTCTTCTTGTCTACGGCGGATTAACACAATAATTGTTCTCTAGAGTTATCTGCGTCGAGTGGTCAGTCTGTACTACTAATTCTCCACTCTAACTCCAGGATTCCTTTATCTACTCAGGCTGTTCAAAAATTTTCAAGACAGTTGTTCAAATCCCCAATGATAATCTGCTAAATTTCGATAATTATTGGAATTCTCATTAAACAGAATAACTACACCTTTCTGACACAGAAATATCCAGCATCAAGATATAGCGCACCGTCCAATTTCTTTATTTCAAGACGGTGTCAAATTACAACTGAAGGAACATACTAAACATATAACTGGTTTAAATTTCATGTAATCTCATCATGCCTTCTGCTGGCAAATATTTACTGTAAAATTCAATACTATCAAGATGGTTTTATTTGTCTTCATCTAAAAAAAAAAAATGTTTCAGAAATAGAGTCTTGGAAATCTCTACTAAAGACAAAAATTATACATTTGTCAATTCAGGATAACCTTCCCTTGTCAGAGTGTATACAGCTGCCAAGCCAAAATACGCAGGGGAGACAGGAAGGAGAGTCAGCAATAGAATATATGAACATAGACGCAACGTTATTAATCAAGACAATAGGTCTCTAATTTTCCAATACTGCAAAGGAACATGTCACACTTTCGCATTAGGAGAACCTAGAATACATTACAATAACATAAACAGCAAATATCAAAGGCTTATAATTGATTTTCTATTATTCAGAAAACACAATAGCATTAATAGAAAATAGCCCCATGGACGTTTTACTTTGATATCAGAAATCAATGATAATATTAAGGTTTTGCCACAAACAATGTGAATCGTAAAAGACAGCGGCGAGAGATGCGGTATACACCGCCTCAACATAACTTTCATTGCCTGATAAAATGCCAGTGAAACGGAAAGCATAAATTAAAATTCACGATTTATAATAGACTGTTAATCTCAGGATGCGTGGACTACTTCACCAATACTTAAAAATAGTATGGCTTTTCATTAGGTATATATTTCTAAAGTATAGGGGAAGAAACATATACTAAATTCGAGCCCCGCGGCGGGCGACATTGATGTGTTCCCCAGGTTTGGATAGATGAAAAGGGAGGATACACGATGTGACTTATTAAAGTCTCCTTACTCAAGTATATATATATATATATAGCCATTGATGGGTTCCCCAGGTTTGGATAGATGAAAAGGGAGGATACACGATGTGACTTATTAAAGTCTCCTTACTCAAGTATATATATATATATATATAGCAATTTAAACAACCCTATGTATATAACCCGCAGCAAGACCTTAATGTTGTATAATAGCAGCACAGCTGTCAGTGATGCACTATCGGCATATGTCTTTACATCATCACATGTAATACAATTTGTGCAAATAGGATAAATAAAATAAATAAAAAAGAAAAAGGGAAAAAAAACTCTGTAATTGATTAAGAGTTGGGCTAAAGCAAGGATTGAGCATATAATATTGTCAGTACAGTGGTCTAAAGATGGAAACAACCGCGACACTATTATACAACTTCATCTGACAACCCACGAAATCGTTATTAAATTGGGCAATCTATAAAACACTGAAACACAGACACTCGCGGCAATGTATGTGGCCGGTAATTTATGGGAGACTTGATTATTAGTAACATTCCCTTCAAATAGGTAATAAACATACAACATTTTATTTAAACAGTTGGAATAGCACCCTAAGACAAATTATGTATGAAATAGGTAACAGAGGAGACAAGAAAATTTCTCTAGATATTTATTTAAATATCTTAAAATTTGGGAACATGTCTATACTGACGAGATATGCTATTTACATAGTAAAATTTAGATAGAGGTGACCTGAAGTTACTTTATAGCCCTTTAGGGCCCATGCGAAATCTAGGTTGGCTACTACACAAAAAAGGGGGGGGGGGCGCTAAGTCATAATGACAAATGGCTTACCTTTCTCGAAAGTGCCGGCAAAGGTCTCCTGTCTACAGACTGTCCTTTCACTGAGCGACTCCGATCGAATCCCCTTTTGGCAAAGAACCTTCTTTTATATCATCTCATTCTCCATTTTCATTCGCCGAAAGAAACACCAATCAAAATGGCCAACGGCTCCAGTATCAATTTCATAGACGCCCCAGGCCTCTCCCCTTCAAAATAGAACATATAGTATAACCAAAACAAAAAAAATCTAAAGAGGGAAACAACTACAGCGATCGTGTAAAATTTCAGACGCCAGCCCCCCCTCTCTCCACATGGGTTGGAATACAATCCTCCCTTTTTCTCGGGATGGTATATATATCGCCCCCCCGTCTTGGCTAAAATTGACCCAGGCCCTTTTTACCTGGACTGTAATGTGATGCTTTCCTTTCTCTGGAAGGATATTTTATAAGGTTCAGTCTTTAGAGATCTTCCTTCTCCATTTTCAGCCTTTTTTTTTTTTTTTAAACCTTTTTTTTTTTTTAAAGTAGAGCTTCATTAGGATTCCTTTTTTTTTTAATACAAACTATTTCTTGTTAAAACCCGAGTTTCAAAGACCAATGAGAATAATGTATACCATTGTGAATTAACTATTTAGTGTAAATCTGAAATTTTAGTTATTATCAGGAGTAATAGGTGAAGGAAGGTGTAGGAAATCACAACTTAGAGGGGGGCTATGTCTAAAACAACAAACCTAATAGGCATCCTATGGCTTGTGTTGGGTAATTCAGAAACCCTATAATCCCTGGCCTTCAGGTAGTAGCTTTGAAATAGGTTTCTAATGAGGACATGAAAGGTCAATCTTTCAGAGTAAAGTTGTGAAGTGTAGGGACCCTAAGCCAGGGGTAGAAGTTAAGTAGGCCCAGACCGTAGTCGATCCTTGGAAAGCACTTGAGAATGTTAGTGTTGGGTAGTGAATCATAAACCCTATAAATCCATCTTTCAATAGAGTGTTGAGGTCGGACTACTGCAAAGGGGGCAGACGCACGAGGAAGTAAGAAGAAAGTGACTTCACCCACGGTGGCTAGGGGAATGAATCAATCCGCTTTTATGAGGTGTCACGTTTAATGGTTCTTTAATCGCCCTTATACTCTGTGTGTGTCTTCATAGAATTGTCGTGAATAGTCGCTTAGTGTCAAGGCAAGGGCAGTTTTGAAATTACATTTTTTAAAGATAGGTTAGCTTCCAGATTATTTAGAATTGTTAACAATTATTGTTAACAATCATTTATTGAGTATAAAGTATTAGTATATATAGAGCTTGTACAGAGGCATTTCTTTTGAGTAACATAGGGCTTTAGTTCCCAATTTGTTTTAATTTTATTATTTTATTTGATTTCACATTGTGTCCTGAAAGATGTTATCATTTGTTAGGATCTATTGATATAGATAAATGAGTATTTTGGCCTTTGTAGCAGCTTTCAACCTTAGTTTGTATGCGTACCGCGAATGATAGGGGGGAGGGTGTATGAATGAATTGGTGCAATGAATGTAGAAAAAGGTTAAAAACTATTATATTGTGAGCCCAAAATACATTAGAATAGGGTTAAGGACTTCAATAGGATCGATTTTTATTTTATTTTATTTTTTATTTCGAACTTTGTTAGGACCGAGAAGCCTCAAACAGGACAACTACAACTCTATCTATTGTTAGGAAAATATTCGCTCCACTTTGTTAGGTCTCCTTTTAGAGGAGTGCAAATATTGATTTCTTTTATTAGGGTAATCAGTTACTCTATTTCATTATATCAACTTGAATTTTAAGAGTCGTAGATAATGATCATATCTTGATTCTCAGGCTGGAAGGTTGTGGGAGGTTATGATCAGACCAGGAAACCCACAAAACTTCTCCTCACTAGAGGAAACGAAGAGGTATAGATTGAATTTTATGCAGGATGGGGGATTTGTTTTAGCCATGCCGTATAACCTGGGGTATAACGGCGCGACCTTGGGTAACCGATCTGACACCGTAGTTTCGACGCTTTTAGCGTGGCTGGAGTGAGGGTGTTCTAGACGGGAGGTCCTGTAAGATTGGCATGTAGGCAGAGATTGCCCAGTTATTCTAGACGAAGTAGTTTCCGTCTATTGAATTTTTTTTTGGTACCAGTTTGATCCCCCATAGCTAGCGGAAGTTTCTTCTAATAAAGGATTCGCCCTGCCATACGTTTTGTTGGAATGAATTCGAGCATAAGACCGATTCGAGAGGCAGAATAAGTAATTATTAGGACCTTCAACGAGTTTAAACTCGTTTCATGATAGGATAAGATTTTAAAGTATTAGTTAACTATAAGGACCGCGAACGAGACGCCAGAACGAGCCAATGAGTAAAAGTTTTAGAAGTGTTGTATTGAGGACAGTAGAATTAAGAGCAGTTATACAGGGAGTAGAATTCTGAAGGAATTTGTAAAAGAACCAAAATTTCAGATTGATAAAATTCAAACTTATAAGATATAGATTTATAGGATTCAGGTCAATTAATAGAGGGTATATTAGTAGATGAAAGTAATGTGAATTTCTTGGAAGGGGGAGGTAGCTGAACTGTACACACCCCAGAGGCAAGGTAAACGGAGCCACAAACAAAATAGTAGAAATTGATTAGTCGCTCTGCCAAAACAGAAAATTTCTCTTCATACGGTTGTCACCCTAGATTTAAATGGACTGTGTAGTTTAATAGAGGTCTGGGCTATGTTCCATTTGACCAAGATTCTAAATGACGTTCCCATCTGGGTTGAGAGAGTATTGGAATTTGAGGAATCTAACACACAAGAGAGAACCCACCCTCCAGTAGGATCGGGATAGACGAATATTACCCAGTGACCAACTCGTGATTCCAGACTGGATAAGATTGAAACTTAACTGAGATACTAAACCTTGAACCTTCAGCGCACTAATATACATTATGTTTACATTTTCTTTTTCAATATGTTATTATTTTTATATTATATATATTATATTATAGTCATATACTATTCATTTCAACAATTTTATTTTGACATTCATGATATTCATATTTATATTAAATATTTAATTATATATATTTTGTCACCATATATAATCTTGTAGTAGTTTTCTTTTGTCATCTATCATGGGATGAATTTTATCACTTATATCTTAACATATTTAATCACTATCTACATGATATGTTTTTACTTCAATATATATGTTATACTCATCATGTAACATGGAAGGATTCATTTTATCATTACATATTTCGTGCCTTATTTAATGATTACTTACATAATTTGTTTTCTGTAATTTTTATTTAGCAAAAGTCATCATGTCATAGGCTAATCATTATATACCAAGATATTTCTTTCAGCTAACTATAATTATCCTTTCCTTTGATTGTATATATATATAACTATACCACACGAATGTCTTGATTGGTACGAAAATAAAGATGCTGGCATGTTTTAGGAGTTGGACTAGTCAGTTATTTCTAAACGACTTCTTGGCGCCCAATTTTTTATATATAATATGTAATAGGGAAATGTCCTAACTGTATTGTTAGCAGAAAGGAGGTAGCAATGAATCCAGTACCCCAAGAGGCAAGGATGGGGTTGAGAGGACTTACCACTAGGAAGGCCTACTCCTCAAGACCAAAGAAGAAAGTGGAAGGGTGGTATATATACCCATGAATGGTAAGACAGATGACCTTGCTTACTTCCATACATATGATATGACTGTCCCCAATAACCTATTTTGATAACAGTGTTCTGACAGAATAATAGCACATAAAAACCCCTTTGCCAGGATGCGCAATGCCCACTAGTGTTCGGAATAATAAACATCTAGAATGGCATACCATCATTTTGACTAGCCTTACCTTCCCTATAGGTTTCGGTACACCTGGCTTCACCTAGTAATGGAAAATGCATTTTGCTAGAAATGGGCCTGCTTTCATAGTAACTGATGAAAG
The DNA here is from genome assembly GCA_030710605.1 of Cordylochernes scorpioides. Lineage (NCBI taxonomy): Eukaryota > Metazoa > Arthropoda > Arachnida > Pseudoscorpiones > Chernetidae > Cordylochernes > Cordylochernes scorpioides. The sequence continues at coordinate 19,110,093 of CP092883.1, read as the reverse complement.
GCAGATGAATAATGAATAGCACAAACGCATTTGTCCATTACTTGGCAGGGGGAGGATTGTTGGGGCACGTTTTTGTAACCATACCCCAACAGAAGGCGTATGTATAGTCAAATCAAATGGATACATGGCTTCCCTCCCACATAGACTTACAGACCATTTTTTTTTTGCCCAGAAACTTAGACACTTGGTGACACCAGACTTCCATGCCGAAAGCTGATTCCTGGTAAAGAAGAAGACATCCAGAGACATCCGAGCTGGAAACTGTTGTTTCATATGTACATATATTCCCCTCACCAAAAATTTAGGTAAAGGTGACCAGAAAAAAAAAAAAAAAGGAGAAAAATGGAGAAGGAAGATCTCTAAAGACTGAACCTTATAAAATATCCTTCCAGAGAAAGGAAAGCATCACATTACAGTCCAGGTAAAAAGGGCCTGGGTCAATTTTAGCCAAGACGGGGGGGCGATATATATACCATCCCGAGAAAAAGGGAGGATTGTATTCCAACCCATGTGGAGAGAGGGGGGCTGGCGTCTGAAATTTTACACGATCGCTGTAGTTGTTTCCCTCTTTAGATTTTTTTTGTTTTGGTTATACTATATGTTCTATTTTGAAGGGGAGAGGCCTGGGGCGTCTATGAAATTGATACTGGAGCCGTTGGCCATTTTGATTGGTGTTTCTTTCGGCGAATGAAAATGGAGAATGAGATGATATAAAAGAAGGTTCTTTGCCAAAAGGGGATTCGATCGGAGTCGCTCAGTGAAAGGACAGTCTGTAGACAGGAGACCTTTGCCGGCACTTTCGAGAAAGGTAAGCCATTTGTCATTATGACTTAGCGCCCCCCCCCCCTTTTTTGTGTAGTAGCCAACCTAGATTTCGCATGGGCCCTAAAGGGCTATAAAGTAACTTCAGGTCACCTCTATCTAAATTTTACTATGTAAATAGCATATCTCGTCAGTATAGACATGTTCCCAAATTTTAAGATATTTAAATAAATATCTAGAGAAATTTTCTTGTCTCCTCTGTTACCTATTTCATACATAATTTGTCTTAGGGTGCTATTCCAACTGTTTAAATAAAATGTTGTATGTTTATTACCTATTTGAAGGGAATGTTACTAATAATCAAGTCTCCCATAAATTACCGGCCACATACATTGCCGCGAGTGTCTGTGTTTCAGTGTTTTATAGATTGCCCAATTTAATAACGATTTCGTGGGTTGTCAGATGAAGTTGTATAATAGTGTCGCGGTTGTTTCCATCTTTAGACCACTGTACTGACAATATTATATGCTCAATCCTTGCTTTAGCCCAACTCTTAATCAATTACAGAGTTTTTTTTCCCTTTTTCTTTTTTATTTATTTTATTTATCCTATTTGCACAAATTGTATTACATGTGATGATGTAAAGACATATGCCGATAGTGCATCACTGACAGCTGTGCTGCTATTATACAACATTAAGGTCTTGCTGCGGGTTATATACATAGGGTTGTTTAAATTGCTATATATATATATATATACTTGAGTAAGGAGACTTTAATAAGTCACATCGTGTATCCTCCCTTTTCATCTATCCAAACCTGGGGAACCCATCAATGGCTATATATATATATATATACTTGAGTAAGGAGACTTTAATAAGTCACATCGTGTATCCTCCCTTTTCATCTATCCAAACCTGGGGAACCCATCATTCTTTGCCTTGTGGGCCCTCTTTGTCACTCTCGGTTTTTATCTCAAACTGTTTCTTGACACCACAAACAGTGGTTTTTGGTAGTTGGAGGAAGTTGGATAGAAAAGAATAAAATAATAGTATATAACGTTTTATTTGTTTTATAGGTGGGTTAAGTTCCGATTTACCTGCTACATACCCTGTAACGATTATTATTATTATTATTACACCCCTAGAGCAACTAGACTACTAACTTAGCTTGATAATAATGGTAATAACCCTTAAAATATGAATATTCAAAATTCAATACATTATTGTATAATTAGATAATTAATAAAAATTCTACCAAAATAAATATAAATTCTCAATTATCTCAATAATAACTAAACATTTATTATAATTTAAATATTTTATAAAAAATAAATAAATAAATAAATAAACAAAACAAAATTTGATTGTCTAAATCATGGCCTGCTTTTGATTGTTTACATTTTGTATTTTTCCTAGTTTGAAATGCATTACCCTTAAAAGAGGGTTTTTGTATCATAGGTGACATTTAAAATAATGTCAGATTCAATAAAGGTAAACATTTTAATAAATTTTTTACCATTAGTTATTCATTTGGTGAAAACATTTTCGAATAATAACTGTATTCTAAAAATAATTAGTTCATCCTTATTTATATTCTCTAAAATTATTCGTATTTTAAAATAATCGTACATAACATAAAATTTGAAATTAAAACACCCATTTAGTGATTGTTGTAAAAGTATAATTATAATCGTTAGACTTTTTTTTTATGTTGTGGATCGCGCGCGAATATGTCAATTTTTTGTTTTTACTCATACCTTTTACGCATACACAAACAAATCGAGTATTAGCCTTATTTTTAAATAATAAAATGTCGTATTTTAACGATCTAATTTATAATTTGGTTTAGAATGAATACTTTTTAGTGTATTTCTTAAACACTCCCAAATGCTCTTTTGTCAAGTTAGGTTTCAGAGTGGAGGGATTAAAAATAATACAAATATTATTTTTAAAAAAATTCTCAATAATTGCTTGAGTGATAAGATAAGGTACAATTTGGATTATAAATTAGAACTACAAGATAATAAAACCAAATCCAAATAAATTAATAGTGAGTGATGTTTTGGTAACAACAATGATGATGGTAACATCGCTGATACCTGAATGTATACTATTAATTTATTTGGATTAGGTCTTATTACCTTGTAGTTCTGTTCGAGTGATATTTATTTCACCATGGGCAGTCATGAAGGTTTGTCTGGTCTGGTATTGGCCGTAATAATATTATTCGCCAAGTAATAAGAAAAACATTTTAAGAAAAACACAAACTTTTGGGAAAACCTTATAATTATTTTCCCTTCCAATTTTTGTGGGTTAGAACAGTCTTAGCCCCCCACTCTACAATTGGTGTCAGGGATGTGTAGAGCTCCATTCAGACCATCAAAGGCCATGTTGATGGGTTTTAACAGATTGATTCTTTTGGGCCCCAAGTTCCAGGAGTTTGCTGCGGCTATATTTCCATGTGAATACATAGTTTCTCTATATAATAGATAGTTGTCCATGGATCAGATCAGTCCATGCATCCAGGTCGTAGTTGTCAAAAATCAATGATTTAGAACATGCCTCCATCATTCCTCTGTATTCTTTCTTATTGATGCTAGAAAATGGGTTGAAGTGGGACATGTGGTGTCTTGTCCATGCTCCATGGAAAGGGGGGATGCCATTGCCACGTTAGTCAGCCACATTTCAGAGTTCCCTGTTCATGGTTACCGTAGCGGCTTGGGGCTCATGACACCATACTACAGGGCCTTACTTGTGCTGATTCTCCTGTCCGCCACATAGAGGAGGGGCTGTCTATATAATAGATAGTGGAATTCACAATAGAAGCATCAGTTGGGCATCCAATTGTGGATAGTGGAATTGTGGAAGCATAGGTCCAGAGGGAGTAGTAAATAGAGAGGTTGTTCTGACAGCTTTCTATCTTGGGTAAGATTTTAGTCCAAGTAGGTTCATCAAGGATCAACTCTTCCCACTTCTGTACTTTCATACCTCAGTTATAAATATGAAAAAAATGCTCCAATGGCCCCTGATTCTTGCAAAAGTCAAACCCCACAAGCGAGTGCAAGTAACCAAACAGGGACTCTGGCACATTTGTAAGTGCAAAAGTCGAATTGCTTTTCACATGTGGTGCATTTACAGTAAAAGCAGTCGCCTACTTTTACCCACCATGATTATCATGGCCTGTACCACGTGTACTAGGGATAAACAAAAGAAAAAAAAAGTATAAACATAAGGTAACAAGACCAAATCTAAATAAATAAACAGGGTGTGATATTTCAGTAACAATGCTGTTACCGAAATGTCACACACACTATTTATTTGAATTTAGTCTTGTTACCTTATGTTTCCCCAGATTCTTGTAAAAGTCCAACCCCACCAGCGAGTACAAGTAACTAAACGGGGCTATGGAAGATTTGTAAGTGCAAAAGTCGAATTGCTTTTCACATGTGGTGCACTTACAGTAAACGCAGTCGCCTACTTCTACCCACCATGATTATCATGGCCTGTACCATGTGTACTAGTTATAATAATAATTGTAACAATATCATACCTCAGAAGAATCCATATCAGAAAGTAGGGCTGGAACAAGAGAAGCAGATGTTGATGTCATGGTTAAGATAAACAAGGATTAAGGTTAAGAAGGTGGAAAAAGAGGGGTAATTTGCCCTCTATACTATGGTGGAATTGCCGGCCAGCAAGCGCTTTGTAAAAATTGAATTTAACCATGTGGCAAAATATCTTGATGTCAAACCACAGCTATTTGTGTTGACTTTGCTTAGAATTATTAATGAAACTGATTCCAATAATTATTAATTAAACATTATATTTATTGATTTACAAGAGAGATATAATATAAAAGGGAAACTTATATTAAAACAAAGGAACTCTTTTTTCTTGTTTTCTAGCGCCTATTTACCAGTGAGCTTACACACACTCTGTGGTAACAAATAATTAAACATGTACAATACACGCTCCCCTGTGTGTAAGCCCTAATCAGCAAGTCCAAGGCTATCTGCACATTTCTGTAGTTTGTCCTTAGGTAGACTCTTCGTTAGTATATCCGCCTCCATGTCTTCACTTTTAGTGTATTCCAGCTTGATTCCATTTTGAATTTCCTCTTTCACAAAATAATACTTTCGATTTATGTGCTTTGTTCGTGAAGTAATTTTGTCAGATTGTATCCAGTTTATTGCCGCCTGGCTGTCACTTTTCAAGGTAATTGGGAAAGTTAAATTTTCACAAAGTTCTTCTAGTAATCCCTTTAACCATAATACTTCTGAAATGCCTTCACATATTGAAATAAGTTCTGCTTCACATGTAGACAAGGCTACTAAATTTTGCTTTCTACTTCTCCTGTTTATTAAGTTGTTGCCAAGTTTGACTGTATAGCCTGAATAGGATTTTGCGTCTCGGGTTGTGCACCAGCTCGCATCAGTACTTATTGTGATATTGTTGTCTTTTGACTTATATGCCAACATTTTATTTCTTGTTCCCTTCAGATATCTATAAATCCTTTTAACTCCAGTTAAGTGTATTTCTCTTGGATCATTACTATACTGTGATAAATTGCTGACGTTGAAGGATATGTCCGGTCGAGTACCCGTAGAAAGGTACATTAGTGATCCAATCATTTCCTGGTATACAGTTTTATCTACTGGCTTAGAGTCCAAATATTCATCCAAATTTTGATTTTGATCTCCAGGTGTCTGCACACTGTTGCATTCTTCCAGTCCAAATCTGTGAAGAATTGTATCAATATAATGAGTCTGAGATAGATAAAATCCATCTTCTTCCCTTTTTATTTCAATTCCAATAAATGGTTCACTATCTTTCTTTTCTGTTAGAGTAACATATTTTTCTATTTCTGAGGCTAGGTTGTCATTAATTTCCTTACTAGTTCCAGCAATGATGAGATCATCTACATATAGACCCAGTATTGCATACTCTTCTCCTCTCTGGAGTTTATAGACACATGGATCACATTTGGTTCTAATCATTCCCAACTGGTATGAAATTTCATTGATCTTTTTGTTCCAACATTTTCCTGATTGTGGTAGACCATACAGGCTTTTTTCCAATTTACACACTTTGTTTTCTTCTCCTTTTTGTATAAAACCATCTGGTTGTCTCATGTATACTGTCTCTTTTAACTCACCATAGAGATAAGCTGTCTTCACATCATAAGTCTTTATGATTAAATTCTCTTGTGTTGCAAGAGCTACTATTGTTCGCAAGCTTTCCTTTTTGAGTACAGGTGAAAAAGATTCCTTATAGTCCACACCATATCTCTAATTGCATCCAACAGCAACCAGTCTGGCCTTTCTTATATTTGCCGTCATTTGAGGTTTTCTTTGTATTGTAGACCCATTTACTATTGATGACTTTCATACCATTTTCCCTTGGTACTAGTGTCCGTACTTTATGTTTCTCTATCTCTCTGAGCTCTTCTTCCATTGCTTTGTGCCATTCATTTCTTTCTCCACTATCCATTGCTTCTTTAAAGTTCTCCGGAATATAATGATCAATTTCCATAATTAAGTTTGCATCATTCCTATCCTTTATTCTTTGTGAGCGTCAAACTCCTTCTTCAATCAATTTCCTTTCTTGTTCTTCAAGTCTTGCTTTGTGCCGTTCTTCTAAGATGCTCTTTGTTTCTCCTTTCTTTCTTCCTCCTTTTACACATCTTTCCTGTATCGGTTCAGTTTGTGATGAGTCATTTTCACAGTCACCACTTAGTTTTACTGAAGTATCCTCCTGAGACTTCATTTTACTCTCTGTGACAGGTTTGTCTTCTTTCAAGATAAGAAAGTCTTCAGCAACTATTTCTTCACAATTTCCTTTATAGGTCAAATTATCACAATTAGTATCTTCCTGAATATAATTTGCATAATCAATTCCTCTCTTATCTTCACTAAATTTTACTGATCTGACTTCATGAATTCTCTTTGTCATTATATCATATATTCTGTAAGCTTTTCTTTTAATGGAATAACCAATAAATATTCCCTTTCTACCCTTTGGTGAAAACTTGTTTCTTCTTGGTTTGCTCTCAAGCCAATGTGTCAAACATCCAAATATTCGAATGTGTTTGACCGATGGTTTTCTGCCATTCCATCTCTGCATAGATGTATGGTGCTTGATAGACCTATGGGGGGTACAATTCTTAATGTATGCAGCTGTAGCAATTGCCTCTGCCCAAAACATCATGGGTAATTTTGAGTCAATTAGTAAGGTTCTCGCTGTATCTATAAGAGTCCTATTCACTCTCTCTGCGACTCCATTACTTTGTGGTGAGTATGTGGTGGTAAGTTGGTGATGGATCCCACTTCTCTTGAAAAGTCCTTCAAATCTAGAGTTACAAAATTCAGTTCCATTGTCCGTTCTTACATCTTTTATTCTAAGACCTAATTCGTTTTCAGCTCTTGCTTTAAATTCTTCAAATCTTTCAAAGGTCTCATCTTTAGATCTCAGGAAATATGCAAAGATTCTTCTACTGTAATCATCTACTATAACAAGGAAATACTTAGATCCTCCTAAAGATTGACATGGCATTGGTCCACATAAATCCATATGAATCAACTGCAGGGGCTTAACTGTATAATTATCTGTAATATTATATGGCTTCTGAACCAGTTTTCCCATTATGCATGCTTCACACTCTGGTAACCTTTCGAATTTTAGATCCAATCCTCTTACAATATGTCCTTGAATCATTTTTTTCATGTATTCTTCATTTATATGGTTTAATATTTTATGCCATAAACTTATATTGCTATTTTTATTTGATAAATGTGTATTTATAACCATGACATTTTCATTTTTTGCTATTGGTACATTTCTTTGTTTTGTTTCCATCATAAACATTCTATCTTTAATATATGCTTCAGCAACTAAATCATTCCCTTTATTATAAATTTTTGCTCCATCCTTATTGAAAATAACTGAATTTCCCTTGTTGACTAATTTGTATACTGACAAGAAATTATTCCTTAAACTTGGTACATGTAAGATATCTTTGATGTGAATATTTTCTTGGCCTTCACTTGTGCATGTAGTAAGTCTCATATCTCCTTTGGCTATGGCTTGGGTAGTTTTGCCCTTCTCAGCTAGGTTGATTTCACTTTCATAATCTACCACATTTTCCATCAAAGTTAGGTTTGGGGTTAAATGTGCGGTGCATCCTGAATCTATACACCATATTTGTCTATCATTGCTCTCATCTGGTGAATCTTCAAATTCTTTTACATATGTTTCAAATGCTTGCTCATTAATTCCACTTTTCATAGTATCCACTAGGTTATTTGAATGTTCCCTACTGTATTTGTGATTTCTATCACCAGGAGTCCATTTCTTTTGGTATCCTTGTTTCTATTTATCTCGAAACCAGCAATCATTAGCTAGATGTCCCTTTTTATTACAAACAAAACATCTTTTTGGCTGAGATTGTTGAACTTTTCTATCTTTAATTCTGTATGCTTGTTCATGCCCATTTCCAACCGATTGATTTAATCTCATATTTCTTCTTGACTCCTCTTCTCTTAGAGTTTGTTGAATCTCTTCAATTGTTGCCTCTCTCTTTGATCGTAAGTGGCCCTGTGGTAACAAATAATTAAAAATGTACAACAATTTGACAAAGCTGTCAAGATATTTTACCATTAAGGCGGAAGTGTCAAATTCTTGTTTGATTGAATTAACGTTTGTCATTTGACATGAAAACATGGTCGAATTATCTCAAGTGTCGAATTTGAGGGTGTCAAATTAATGAGGTTATACTGTATTTATTATTATTTTTTTTGCTTATCCCTAGTACACGTGGTACAGGCCATGATAATCATGGTGGGTAGAAGTAGGCGACTGCTTTTTACTGTAAATGCACCACATGTCTACCCATGTGAAAAGCAGTTCGACTTTGCACTTGCAAATGTGCCAGAGCCCCATATGGTTACTTGCACTCGCTGGTGGGGTTGGACTTTTGCAAGAATCGAGGGCCATTGAAGCTTTTTTTTTTTTAAACATAAAAAAGTGCCCAATGCGGGAATCGAACCCGGGTCGTAGCGGTCGAAAACCAATGGTTTAGACCATCCTTACACCAACCCCCCCCCCCCTGTATATATTGTAACGTAGAAAATTAGGAAAGACAAACTTAAGAATGATGCAGCAATTTATTTAAGACCAAACCAAATTAACTCTAATAAAATGGCAGAGAGGCAATGAGAAAATTTTACAGTGATCAAAATACAAATATATCAAAATTAAAAAATATTTTCACAGAATAATAAATAATCTGCTACAATATAATACATAATAATAACAATGAAATATGATTATAACAACATTGGCCATAGATATATGTTATAACAAGATTTGACCAAGATATATAATTGTGCACTTGGAGATATGCAAGTAGGTTTGCTCAGAGTGGCCCTTCTAATTGGCTGAATCCATTTCATTCAAATTTCAGGAAAATCCAATTTAAAAAAGATCCACAAAGTGCAATAAGCTATTAAAAACTATAATTTCGAAATAAATCAATCAATAACGGAGGGGGGGGGGGGGTAAATTACCTTTCCCAATGTCAGAAAATGATGATGATAACATATCTGCATATTTGTTCTATCCTGATGGGAAAATTTGCCCCTATATAGAGTTAGGTCTGAAAGGAATGATAGTTCCCTCCCCAGCCTAGAATACCACTTCTCACAGGAGAACTTGCTTGAATTGAAACCATGAAAATCAGAACATTTGAATCACAAACCTGTACTAGAACAGGCCATCTCAAACCATTGAAGATAGAAAATGACAACAAAATCTACTCCACTTGCCCCAAATGTAGCTTGGCACCTGCAGCTCCAGAACACATTTTGGCTTACATTAGATGCACTAAACAGGTCCTTTGAGAAAGGCCGCTGCTTATCATAAAATAGCTCAAGGAGCATGGACCAATGGAATTTTTGAAATCTTTACACAAGGGGATAAGAAACGGCAACACAAACCTGTACAGCAGAACCTCTCTCTATAGAATACTGCCTGGTCGCAGGGCCAAAGTGTCCTATAGAGAAAAGACGTCCAGAGAGCTATTAATGGTGTTAAAAAGGGTAGTTTTGGGGATGAATATTGTACTTTGTAGAGGGGTGGTTGCTAGCAGGAGTGACCTCCTCTCATGGAGGTTGTTCTACTGGATTTCCTCATACAGAGTATCAATCTATAAGTTACCTCATGGATTGAAGGGTGAAATAGTATTCCATGATGTCTGCATCAGGGAGATAATACTTATGTGTTATAAATAAAAGACACAATTAAACACAAGGTAATAAGACCAAATCCAAATAAATAAATATTGTGTGACATTTCGGTAACAGCGTTGTTACCATCTTCAAACAAAAGTTCTGAATGAGAAATTTTACCACAGCATGTTTTAAATAGTTACTGTTATCAAGTGTGTAAACAAGATAACAGATATGAAGAAGATACCTAGTTATCTGATAAACACTGAATATTATTCTTTGAATTGAAGACGGTAACAATGCTGTTACCGAAACGTCACACACTATTTATTTATTTGGATTTGGTTTTATTACCTTGTGTTTATAATCTATAATCCAAATTTTGCCTTATCAAAAGATACAATTTTAAATATCTTGAATCATGAAAAGATAATTTGCTGAGGGAAGAGTTTCATTTTTTCCTATCACAACAATAAATCTTCCGGCTGTTACAGCCCTTCAACAGGTCTAATTATGGTACAGTAGAACCTCTCTTTAGAGGACACCCCACTAGAGGACACCTCTTTACAAAGGACAGTTTTCATTTTTGCAAAATTACCCATTTTTACTATTTAGCAACTCTCTGGTAAGAGGACACCTCTCCTTAAAGGACACTTTGGCTCTGTAATTAGGTGTTGTCCTTTACAGGGAGGTAGTTCTACTGTACTCAAATATTGTAATTATACCTATTGAAGGGTAGTTATGCACATGAACTTGTATTGTCATGATGAGAAAAAAAAAAGAAATTTCTTCTTCTTTCAGTAAATTGTCTTTCATTTATAATTTTACAGAGGGTATTATCAAAATTCGAAATTATTTTAAAGGCGTAAGATTCTTTTTGAAAATAAACAATTTCTACTGCCCTTACTGCAATGGAAAAATTAATGGGAGGGCCTGGCTCATCAGTGGTGAACCCTCCCAGCGGTTTCGCCAGTTTAATCTACCATACCGCTGGATTTTTTTTTCCCTTTATTCTTTTGCCTGATGATGATGACAATGTTGTTGCCGAAATGTTGCACACTATTAAATTATTTGGATTAGGTCTTATTTTCTTGTATTACAATCTATAATCCAAATTGTGCTTCAACATGTTAGGTTTTATAATACCTAAGTGTTATAAGGCACAATTTGGATTATAGATTATAGACACAAGGTAATAAGACCAAATCCAAATAAATGAATAGTGTTTGATATTTTGGTAACAGCATCTTCAGCCGCCATTCAGTGTCTGAAGATGGTAACAATGCTGTTACTGAAACGTCACCCACTATTTATTTATTTGGATTTGGTATTATTACCTTGTGTTTAATACCTATGTGTGTTTATGGGTTTACCCAGGGTGTAAATGATTAGGTAGATTTTGTCTGAGGATGGTAACAACGCTGTCATACACTTGATGAGGCACAATTTGGATTGTAGATTATAAACACAAGGTAATAAGACCAAATCCAAATAAATAAATAGTGTGTGACGTTTCAGTAACAGCGTTGTTACCATCTTCAGACAAAAGTACTGAATGACAAGAAGTACTGAAGTACTTTTGTCTGAAGATGGTAACAATGCTGTTACCGAAACGTCACACACTATTTATTTATTTGGATTGGGTCTTATTACCTTGTGCTGTCATACACTATTTAATCATTTGGTCTTGTTACCATGTAACAGAAGGTAACATAGAACTGTGCAGGAGACGGAGGAAGAAGAAGAAAGCCCGGAGGACATTCTCAGCAAGGATGTCACCAGGGTGAGCCAACTGCTGTCAGAGAGCCGGGATGAGTGTGATGACCTGGGACAGAAATACCAAGATCTCTCAGAGAGGGTAACTGAGCATGTGTAGCCTGCTTAGTTTCACTCTTTGTACCGTTACACTAACATGTTTCACTACTGTGGTAACACAAAGCAATAACGCACCATCTATATATATTTAACTAGCCGAATGACCCGGGCAACGCCCGTGTTTTACCCGATTGAATGTTTTGATTCAAATACTATTTGTTACAATTATAAATTGGCGCCTTAAATAAATGCATATATTAGTTAATAACTATAGCCTATGTGCTTTATCTGTCTATGTACTGTTGGCTTCCGTAGGCGTCTCTTACTGGGAAAATGAAAGAGAGGATTCCATTTAGTTATTAACTAATACAGTAAAACCCCTCTATAGTGAACCCCAATGGGACAGAGCTTTTGGTTCACTATAGCCACGGTTTGGCTATTTTTTTTTACTTTTCGAATTTTTAGACCGTATAATTAAAGGACAGCCATACACACAAGAAGAGGCTTCCTCTTAATAGTGGTCACTTTGTGTTAATTCCCTTAATTGACCAATTTCCTTACATTAATACTGAATAATAATAGAAATCATTAGATGATAGGTTCTTCTTATCATTAATATACATGTACCTCTATGTCTAATTTAAAAATCAAGACAAATCTTAGGCAAAGTTTTATTAAATATATATTCAAAGATATAAAATGATTTTAAAACATCATTATCACATTATATAATACATTGTTTACTTGGAAAAATGGCTCTAACACCTTGTTGCTTCAAAGCATTCTTCAAGCATTGCAACATTCAAATAAAGTTAGTGCTTTTCTTCCATTTCATTTTCCACATATTCTTCTAGGTCTAGATTTCTTTTTTTTTTTTTAACCTGTCATGCAAAACATTGCTAACTTTAAAATCACCATAGTTTAATGGCATAAAAATAGTTTTTGTTTCATCACGGGACCATTTATTTAGATTTTTTTTTTTTAGCCCTAAAACGTACGATCGCGATCGCAGCAAAAGTTGAGGTTGATTCCTCTTTGTAACAATTTTTAATATAGCTTTATATTTTATCTTTTATATTAAAAAAGTTATATTCTCTTATTTTAATATGTTCTTAACATTTTGCCTGTGTTGTTTCACTTTGATAAGTTCTGAAAATGGCCTTTTTTTTTTTTTAAAGAAATAACGCTTTTGTTTTTAAAATGCTTTGCTTTCTTCATTTTGGAAGCCATTTGTATTTTTATATTTCAAATTTAATGGATGCAAATATATTCTATTTAATAAAAAGTATAATGTGTTAAAATTTATACAACATACAGCAAAAATAAAGTGCACAATTCAAAACAAAAAATGCCGCTAAATTTATTGTTTTGAAATCGCGATCCGCGAGATGAAACATGCTCAAAATTTGGTTGTTTTAATTTTTTTTTTTAATTACAATTCTAAGTTTGTTATAAGCATAGTATTTTAAATAGATTTTATTATTTTGGGACCGAAAATAGGTTCGTTATAGGGGTAGTTCGTTATTCTAAAAATCGCAAAGTTCGTTATAACGATGGTATTTTCAATGGAATAGAATTGGGAATCGGCGTGGGTTCGTTATAAGGGAAGGTTCGTTATATCCAGGGTTCGTATTAGCGGGGTTTTACTGTATATGCATTTATTTATGGAGCGACCTGCTCCAACACAATAGTTACAAAAACCAAAAAGCAAGTGGGGGGGGGGGGCAAAGTCAAAAACAAAGTGTCTCGCGTAGTGGTGGCGTGATCGTAGCCAACCAATAGGAGAGTGCCATTCCAAAAAAAAAGCAAACGGTGACAGAGATGAAGAATGCACGCATGACGCTCGTAACTGTATATAGAATGAAAGGATCTAAAAGCACGAATGTTTCTTTTATACATAATACAAACCTCTACTGTCCTTACTGCGATGTAAACATATATTGGGAGGGCTTGGCTCATCAGTGGTGAACCCTCCCAGTGGTTTCGCCAATTTAATCTATCAGACCGCTTCTCGGAGCTCATACTGTATTGGACGATTCTGCTTATATACGCAGCACTGAAGGGTGGAATCTCAGAAATGGTTTTCAAGAAAACTATGGACATAAGCTTATAGGACAATAGAATTACATTCAAATATTTACATCGAGCAATGCTCTTCCACAAACAATAAAGACAAGGCCAGTTAGGCATAAATTAAAATAAAGCAATAACACGCCATCTATATATATAAAATGAAAGGATTTAAGCATGGATGTTTCTTTTATACATAATACAAACTTCTACTGTCCTTAGCTATACCTACACTACTGTGTCAGCTGGGATGTCTATTTCCATTCTTTGTTCCGTTACACTGTACTCACATGTTTTGCTACTATGTCAGCTGGGATGTCTAGTTACACTCTTTGTGCATGTACCATTACACATACGATACTAACATGTTGCTACATTTTATTATTATTATTTTTGATAAGGCACAATTTGGATTATAGATTATAAACACAAGGTAATAAAACCAAATCCAAATAAATAAATAGTGTGTGACGTTCCGGTAACAGCGTTGTTACCATCTTTAGACAAAAGTACTGAATGAGAGAATTTTACCACAGCATGCTTTTAAATAGTTCCTGTTATCAAGTGTGTAAACAAGATAACAGATAAGAAGAAGATATTTATCTGATAAACAGTGTTTTTTTCTGTTTATCAGATAAATATCTTCTTCTTATCTGTTATCTTGTTTACACACTTGATAACAGGAACTATTTAAAAGCATGCTGTGGTAAAATTCTCTCATTCAGTACTTTTGTCTAAAGATGGTAACAACGCTGTTACCGGAACGTCACACACTATTTATTTATTTGGATTTGGTCTTATTACCTTGTGTTTATTATTATTTTTTTTATCCCTAGTACACATGGTACAGGCCATGATAATCATTGTGGGTAGAAGTTGGTGACTGCTTTTACTGTAAGTGTACCACATGTCTACACATGTGAAAAGCAGTTCGACTTTTACACTTACAATTATGCCAGTAGCCAGAGCTGCTACAGAACACATTTTGGCTTACATTGTTGGCTTGCAAACAGGACCTTTGGGAGAGGCCGCTGCTTTATCATAAAAAATCTTCAGGAGCATGGATTCATGGAATTTGTGTAGTCTTTACTGTGGTGTTTTGCATAACAATAGTTATGTTTAGATAAATTGTCGAGATATGCAAATAAGGTTTTGCATAGTGTTTGTTTGTTTGTATGTTAATTATTTTTATGTATATATGTATCATTAAATTGTAAATATTCAGTCATATTAGTGTTATGAAGCAATAAAGGTTTTATCTCTAACTTAGTGGATCTCGGTGACCTGGAGTAGTTGTGGAGACGCAACATTTACAAAAGGGATAAGAAACAAAAACATGTTGTTACATTACGTTCTCCAGTAAGAGGACACCTCTCCCTAAAGGACACTTTGGCTCTGCAATTAGGTGTCCTTTACATGGAGGTTCTACTGTACATAGATATACAGTTAAACCTGTCTATAGCACCCCCCTCTTGGGACTCATCAAAATAGGGTGCTATAGACAGGTCACTTTTAATGTAAATCGCATCGTACTACGTATTTAAAATCGAGCGCTATAGAGAGGGAGGCACTATAGACAGGTTTAACTGTACGTTATTTCCCCTTAAATTATTTAATATTATTAAAGTTCTCATACATCCCACCAATGCCATTTATTCCACAGATTACTTATGAGGTATTAAAGAAGGATGGTGAGACTGTTGGAGCTGGTGAAAGTTCCCCTATATTCTTGGTGTTAGCTTCAGAAACATTAGGTAACATCACCAAATCCAAATTTTTATAGAATGGAAATCTAATACTGCACATGACTAGTACAGAGCAGGAGGGTCAAGCATCAAATCTGTCCTCCCAAGAGAACAACTGTCATTGATTTCCAAACTTAAGTCTGGTCATCTACGGACAATGACTTTCCAGAATGTCTACAAGGTTTTTCTACCTTGTACTAAGTGCAATCCTCAACCTGTAACACCAAATAATATCATTGACTGTATGATGTATACATTTTCATCAAACCACCAGCTAAAATTGCCCTTTACGCAGATGATATAATCATCTGGGTCTCCAAAAACAATCTCTCCAATGCAGAACACTCTCTGAATAAAGCCATGAAAAATCTGCAAAAGGTAACTCAGAAACTAAAATTATCCATCAACATCAGCAAATCTGAAATCGGCCTCTTCACCATAAACAACCACCTTCGCCACTGGACCCCAAATATTTCCTTAAATAATTCAAAACTCCAATATTCAGATTCCCCAAGATATCTTGGTGTCACACTCGACCCTGCGCTCACTTTTAAAAAACATATTGACACCATGATAAAGCCAAAAATAGACTCAACCTGAAAAAAATATCAGGCTTAAACTGGGGTATGAATGCCAATATCTTACACACAATGTACCTTGCACTCGTAAGACCTATTTTGGAATATGCTACACCAGCCTGGATCAATGCAAGTAAAGCTAACCTATCCAGAATAGACAGAATCCAAGCAAGCGCAGCTAAAATCATCAGCAGACTTCAAGGATCCTGCCCAAATCACATTGCTGAACTCGAATCCAACTTTCTTCCCCTGCACCTAAGGAGAAAAATCAGCTTTTCAAAATTTTTAACAAAAAAGATTAACTCTCCAAAAGAACATCTTACAGGAAAATTTATTGAAATCGGGTCCCAAACCAAAGATTAAAACGCCCCACTCCTCTCAACCTGGCTCACAACTCTAATCTTTTAGACATCCCAATCAATCCCAAACACAGAACTTCCTATCCCCCACACTCATCTGTTTCCCTCATCTACCAGCCAATCCCCACAAACATGAAACTCAGCCAGAATTACTTAAAGCTCTTGGCCTCCAAATCATTGAGGAAAATAGCTCCCTCTTCGACATCACAATTTACACTGACGGTAGCCAACTTGAAACTGGACTGTCTGGCAGTGGAATTGCTATCTACAAAGATAAGATCCTGGAAAAAATCTCCCTCTCCCACCCTAGACATCTTTCAGTTTATAAATCGGAACTCTCTGCAATAGATACAGCTCTAAAAACATCAACTCGCCAAGCAAAATAATAATCTACTCTGACTCAAGAGCAGCCATTTATACCCTTCAAAGCTGCTTCTCCAGTCTAGAACCTCTCCTCAAGAGCATTGCTAAGTCTGTAAACCGACTTCCAGCCAACAGCTCTGTCACAGTGCAATGGCTTCCAGCTCACGTTGGAATTCCTGGTAATGAGCTGGCGGACTCTCTAGCAAAGGCTGGAGCTCTTGGTCTACCTGAAGCAAGAGAATCAACCACACAACTAGACGAAAGAGACCTCCTCCGTACCATCAAAACCCAATGCCTGCAGGAATGGAAATCTAATGCTGCACATGACTGGTACAGAGCAGGAAGGACAAGCACCGGTTCTGTCCTCCCAAGAGAACAAGTCTTTGATTTCCAGACTTAAGTCTGGTCATCTACGGACAATGACTTTCCAGAATGGTTGCAAGGTTTTCCCACTATGTACTAAGTGCAATTCTCAACCTGCAACCCCAAAACACATTATTGACTGTATTGACTCATCCATTGATGAGCTCTACTCTCACCATCAAAAGTCTCAAGCTTTACAAGCTGGATACCCTGATATGATTGAGTGGAGAAAAGCAAGAAGAAGATAAATTGTTTGTGATGTTCTGTCCTATTATTTAACACACAGAGAGAGATTTAGAAATTTATTAAACAGATTTTAGGGCCCCCTCTGCCATTATTAACAGAAAATAATTAAAATTATTATCTTTTTAAACATCAAATTGATAAGAATAATCAATTTATTTCATATATGTATGTTATATAAAGGTATTATTTAAAATGTTAAATTAAGGTATTGTTTTATTTAAAAAAAATTATAATTTCATAGATACAAATATTCTGTTAAATCAACCGCCATAGGTCACGCATATAAAAACTCGTTGTTGTTTTATCCCATTGGCCGGCACAAAACTTTTGTACATTATGTAAATAAGCTTTTGTTTTTCTTATTCTACTCGCCTTAAGCCAGGCAGTACCTTTATCAAATTATTTTTTTATGCATATCCTAAAGCTCAAATAAAATAATCTCATATCAAAACTATTTTCATTATTTTACTTTTCAAGATTTTAACCACGACTGCATCACCAATACAATTTAGTACCAAAAAGAACCAGCAAATAACTACATACCATAAATTCCAAGATGATAAAAAATACAGCAGAAAATATCTCTTTCTTTATATAATATGTATATATGTTGTGACTCATTCCTTAACACTATTAGTTAAATTCTTTACTAGGGTGATAAACGTAATGCATTATTATATTGCATATATAAAGTGAGAGATATCTCTTTTGGTATATATATGTGGCAATAATATAATAATAAGGTGGGTAAAGAGAAATAAGGACACCACAAGTTTGGAAGAGGAATCCCAGACAACCAGAGAGAGAAGGGGAGAGACAGCCGGGCCTGCCACCGCTGAGCGGCCGGCCGTTCGTTCTTGTCGCCCACAATCACCCAACTGTCTTAATAGTCCTGAGGTTCCAAGTAACGGGCCCCTTGGAATGTCGCTGATATCTCAAATGACCGGACTTTAGCTGCCCTCTCTCTCTGGGTTGACTGTAGGTTTGCTTTATTATTCCTGGAAGAGTATATATTATGACATATATATATATTTGTATTTATTCTAAGTACACATGATACAAACTATGGTGGGTAGTTAGCTAGTGTACCTCACATGTAGAAAGAAAATAATTAGATTTTTGAATTTACAAGGTGCCAGAGGTGGGTTTGACTTTCAACAGTATTTTACTACTTCTCAAACACTAGTGTCTTTTATCATATTTTTCATCTCTCATCACATCTTATGTTATTCTGGACAGTGATTATTTAGGGGGGGGAAGGGGAATTTTCAATTTTGACCCAATTTTGAAGTCTTGATATTCAGAAAAATTTCTAAAAATTATTCAGTGAAATCCCGCTAATACGAACCCTGGATATAGTGAACTTTCTCTTAAAACGAACTTAAGGCGATTCCCCCGAATCCATTCCATTGAAAATACCATCGTTATAACGAACTTTGCGATTTTTTAAAATAATGAACTACCCCTATAACGAACCTATTTTCATTCCCAAAATAATAAAATCTATTTAAAATACTAGGCTTATAACGAACTTAAAATTGTAATTTAAAAAAAAATAATAATAACTAAATTTTGAGCATGTTTCAGCTCACGGATCGCAATTTAAAAACAATAAATTTAGCTGTATTGTTTGTTTTGATTTACATTCTATTTTTGCTGTATGTTGTATAAATTTTTACACATTATACTTTTTATTGAATAGAATCTTTTCAACCATCATATTTGAAATAGAAAAATGCAAATGGCTTCAAAAATAAAGAAAATAAAGGCATTCTAAAAATAAAAACGTTATTACTAAAGGAAAAAAAAAGCCATTTCAAAACTTTTCAAAGTGAAACAACACAGGCAAAATATCAGAACATGTTAAAATATGAAAATATTAATTTTCTATTATATGAGATATAAATTAGAAGGCTATAAAAATTGTTACAAAGAGGAATCAACCTCAACTTTTGCCGTGATCGTACGTGTTAGGGCTGAAAAAAAAAAGTCCAAACAAACGGGCCTGTGATGAAACAAAAATAATTTTTATGCCATGAACTTAGGTGATTTTAAAGCCAGTAATGTTTTGCATGACAGGTTAAATAAAAAACGAAATCTAGACTTAAGAACAATATGTGGAAACATGAAATGGAAATATGAAAAGAAGAAAAACACATTAACTTTATTTGAAAGGTGCAATGCTTGAAGAGTGCTTTGAAGCAACAAGGTATTAGAGCCATTTTTCCAAGTAAACAATGTATTATATAATGTGATAAAGATGTTTTAAAATCATTTTATATCTTTGAATATATATTTAATAAAACTTTGCCTAGGATTAGTCTTGAATTTTAAATTAGGCATAGGGGTACATGTATGTTAATGATAAGAAGAACCTATCATCTAATGATTTCTATTATTATTCAGTATTAATGTAAGGAAATAGGTCAATTAAGGGAATTAAAAAAAAGTGACCACTATTAAGAGGAAGCCTCTTCTTGTGTGTATGGCTGTCCTTTAATTATACGGTCTAAAAATTTTTAAAAGTAAAAAAAAAAAAAGCCAAACCGTGGCTATAGTGAACCGAAAGCTCTTTCCCATTAGGGTTCACTATAGAGGGGTTGTGCTGTATATATCATGACTTGTGGTTTTTTCACAGACCCCACCCTCTACAGTGAGCGCGAGGAACAAAATGAGGTTCCAACAGTCGCTAACTGCACATTCGATTATCATGGCTGGTATCATGTGTACTTGGGATGAGTAAAAAATATATTTTGGGTTGAGAACTATTCACAGAAAGGACACCAAATTGGATTCAAAGCCATACTTTTCTGTTCCCGTTCCCAGCTGTGAGACAGTGTCCAGTGTTGACCAAGATACTGTGCTGTGACATAGTGCTCAGTGTTAACCTATATACAGTGCTGTAACTCAGTATCCAGTGTTGACCTAGATACTGTGCTGGCAGGTTGAGGCCCTGCTCCAGTTCCAGGAGGGGGCCGGGGACCAGCAGAGAACCAAGGACCAGTACAGACGTCGTCTACAAGAGCTCATGGCCTTCCAAGAGCAGCAGGCTGTCATAGTGAAGCAGCTCCAGAGTAAGGTAGGTTCACTGACCTGGCTGTTTTAAAACATAACAAAGATGATCGGTGGAGAGATGGATATAAACATTCAATATTTCACACCCACAACCAAGGATCCAATCCTGCAATGGGAACTTTTTTTTTCAACGTGCCACATTACTTGGACACCTTCGATGGCCCATGATTTCTACAAAAGTCCAATCCTACCAGCGAGTGCAAGTAACCAGACACTGCGCTCTGGTGCACTTGTAAGTGCAAAAGTAAAACTGCGATATCTATATGTAAACAAGGTAAACTAGACCAAATTAAACTGATATATCCTCGATGGCATGTAGGATATAGGAGAGGCAAGCTGGTGACACAAGATGATAGTTCTTTATTTGGTCTGACTTATATATACATGTATGATGAGATGATAAATAAATAACAAGTCAACAATACTCTGTTGTCAATACACAATATAAAGAATTGTGAGTGATGCTACAATGCTGTTACTTCTTCTTCTTTCTTATCTCCACTCAATCATATTAGAGTATCAAGCTTGTAGAGCTTTAGACTTGACAACCATCATTACTGGGTGAAGTAGAATGTGTCTACCTTTGTCATCAAGACTGGGAGCACTACTCAGTGGCAGGCTGACTTAGCTCCAAAAGAAATTGCCGCCTCTGACATGAGGAACAGACGCCATGTGCAGCCGCTCCTAACATGGAGTACAAACGCTGCTCATCCTGTATCCCTGGATTAGGAGCCCTTACAGGGTACTATAAGCCGGGCCAGCTGAGCCCAGGTTTTTTAGTGAGCTTGTTACTGCTCCCCCTCCTCCTTTTTCATCTGGGCTTGGGACCGGCAAAGGCGGAGTTGTGCTGTTACTGAAATGTCGCACACAACTCATTAATTTGAATTTGGTCTTCTTGATATCTTGTGTTTCTAATCAATAATCCAAATTATACCTTATCATAAAGGGGTAGACATGTGGTACACTTACAGTAAACTATCATGATGTACTTGGGCTATGTATCACTGCAACAAAGATCATTCTTGTAGGTACAAAAGCCGAACTTCTTTTTACATTTGTAGACATGTGGTGCACTTAGAGTCTTATTGTCACATAGAGAAATAAGGAAAGACAATGTCGGGATGACACAGCAATTTATTTTGATTTAAAACAATCTTATACTGAGATGGGTCATGTATTTTTTGGTCAAATATTACCTTGCTGTCTTGAAAGTGGTCCTTAGTAGCTTTGAGTTATTGTGTTGTGAAGAGTCACTTTGTTGTTGTAGCGTTAATAGGGAAGTCTTAGCTTTGACATGGCATCGGAATGCTGGAGTCAGTCTCATCTTGATAAAGCACAATTTGGATAATAGATTAGAAACACAAGGTAATAAGACTATATCCAAATAAATAGTGAATGACAGTTTCGGTAACAGTGTTGTTACCATCATCAGACAAAAGTAATGAATGAGAAATTTTACCACAGCATATTTTAAATAGTTACTGTTATCAAGTGTGTAAACAAGATAGCAGATAAGAATAAGATAAAATCTCACACACTATTTAATTATTTGGATTTGGTCTTATTACCTTGTGTTTATAATCTACTAGCCGAATGACCCGGGCAACGCCCGTGTTTTACCCAATTAAATGTTTTGATTCAAATACTATTTGTTACAATTCTAAATTGGCGCCTTAATTAATTGCATATGTTAGTTAGTAACTATAGCCTACCGCCCGCCATGAGCGCACACAGGGAAGTCACGTGCTCGCCGGCAGCCAATGGGCGCGCGCCCCGGCAGGGGGGCAGGGGGGGGGGGGGGGGGGGGGCAAAGGTGGCGTGACCGTAGCCAACCAATAAAAGCAAACGGTGACAGAGTCGGCTGATTGATTAGGAAAGACGCTCGTAATTGTATATAGAATAATCCAAATTGTGCCTTATCATTAAAAATAAGTAGTTTTATCTGATGATGGTAACAATGCTGTTATCGAAACTGTCACAAACTATTTATTGTATTTGGTCTTATTTCCTTGTGTTTTAACCTCATCTTTTAACTCATCCCAAGTACACTTAGCCATGATAATCATGATGAGTATTTAGTGACTCTCTTTTACCGTAAGTACACCACATGTCTACACATGGGGAAAGCAGTTTGACTTTTGCACTTATAAGTAAACCAGAGTAACCAGTAAGGCGCTGTTGTCTAGGACAACAAAGAATAAATCCAATGCATCAGCCTTGTACAAGTTTTACAAGGCTGCACAAGAGAAGAAACATTAAGAAAGCCGTATGTAAATGGATATATGTAAATGAAGGGTTACCTGTAACTAACTCATCTTTTCTAAGCAATTATGTACTTGGGGGAACCTGTGTAGGGCATAGGTCCCCAATAAAAAGCTTGTTGTTGTTTTTACTTATCCTTTTATTAGTCTAAATTAGACAAGATCTTGGAGGTCGTGCTCATAAAGAAGCTCAAGAACTCTTCTTGGTTCTCTGTACAGGGATCCTTTGTCCTTTCCAATACAATTTAGTATATGTTGGGGAGTGGCCTCTTCGGTTTTGCACCTAGTGCACATGGGGAAGCTTTTGGCTCCCTCTTTATAGACTAGAGGGCGCAGGTGACCAGATTTCCATCTGGCCAACTGTGTCGACTTCCTTCTATTTAGTTGGAGGGTCTGTTTTTTGGGGATTTCTATTTGGTACCAAGAATGATGGAAACTATCTCTATGGTTCCTTATCAGTTGTAGTTTTAGTGCTTGTTGTATTCCGGAGTAAGGTTTGGTTATTTGCGCTAACTGGTGGGTTGAACTTGTGGCAAGTATCAGTAGCCATTTAAACACCTTTTTTTTTCTTTCTTTTAAAAAGTGCCCAATGCAGAATTTGATCCATGGGTCTTGGTAGTTGTGTCAAAAATGGAATCCACAACACCTATGACTTCAATATCTGTTCAATCTACCCAGCATCGAAATGAAAGGAGACAAACATTAGGATGACAAACACAAGGTAATAAGACCAAATCCAAATAAATAAATAGTGGGTGATGTTTCTGTTAGTAACAGAGTTGTTACCATCTTCAGACAAAAGTACTGAAGACATTCAGTATTACATTCAGTGCTTTTGTCTGAAGATGGCAACAATGCTGTTGCCGAAACGTCACACACTATTTATTTATTTGGAATTGGTCTTATTACCTTGTGTTTATAATCTATAATCCAAATTGTGCCTTATCATTAGGATGCCAAGAACTATATTTTGATAAAAGCAATTATTTAACCTGATAAGACACAATTTGGATTATAGATTATAAACACAAGGTAATAAGACCAAATACAAATAAATAAATAGTGTATGACATTTCGGAATTGACATTTTGGATTATTACCTTGTAATTATTAAACCTTTACATACAAGGCCTTAAGAGAGAAATTTTCTGAAAAACAATATTTTAAAAAGAATAATATTGATGAGACTGAGGTGGGGATGTAATGTTCATTTTATTTAGAGACTGCAGTGATGGGTCATGGTCACCAGGCCTGTTACAGTGCTGGGTTCGTGGTCCAGTCTTGGAGGGTCGTTGGGGTCCGGTTCTCATCGGTGTGACCGTTGGAGGGGTTATAGCTGTGACAGGACATCTTCCGTTCGCCAGTCAATAAAAAAATATTTAAAAAAAAATAGGACGAAGGTCAAACAATAACTGGCATGTTGTATTTAATGCATTGCCGAAACGGTGGTCAATGGTCAATTACAATTTAACCCTGTCCTCTCTGTGGTGCCGTTTCTCTGATAAGTCTTCTTCTTTCTTATCTCCACTCAATCATATTAAGGTATCAAGCATGTAAAGCTTGTTGATGGTGTCTGCCGGGGAAGAGTAGAGCTCATCAATGGATGAGTCAATACAGTCAATAATATGTTTTGGGGTTGCAGGCTGAGAATTGCACTTAGTACATGGTGGGAAAACCCTGCAACCATTATCTCTGATGAGTAATTAATTAAAATAATTTGTACTGCTCCCGTGTACCATCGTCCGCTACTTGTTGACACACAACAATATGTTTGAAAAAAATGTAGTTACATCAATCAATAATTTATTTAATTCTCAACGTTTCAGTGATTTTCTGTCACTCTTCTCATGGGAATGGTTATTTTGATTCCTAGTTCTACTTATATATATACATGATACTTACACAGGAAAATCATGTATGATACATTTTGAATGATAGAAAGTAAATTTCCAGTTTAGCTTTGTTCATAGTTTCTATCTCCCTCTTCATTTCCTTAAATTCAATTTTATGTATGCAAATAAAACCAAAATCTCTAAATTCAATTGTACAATATAAATCTTTTAATATGTAAATTTTAAAGCAGTTAACATGTATGTAAATTTTGTTCTTGTATAAAAGATTTGGCAAATAAAGAGAGAGATGATTGAGGTGGAGACAGCCACAAACGACTGCTAATTTTTCACACATCTATAGTAGAATTACATCATGTATGTATATAAGTATATATAGGATTCAAAATAATCATTCTCCTGAGGAATCTACTTGCAGGAATGGAAATCTACTGCTGCACATGACTGGTAAAGAGCAGGAGGGACTAATTCTATCCTACCAAGAGGAGAACAGTCTTTGATTTCCAGACTTAAGTCTGTTCATCTACGGACAATGACTTTCCAGAATGGTTGCATGGTTTCACCACTATGTACTAAGTGTCAACCTGCAACCCCAAAACACATTATTGACCGTTTATATTATGATGCACTAGCGCGCCATCTGTTTTGAAAATTCGAAACTATTATAGACGCTTAAAATTCTTTTTGAAATTAAACAATTTCTACTGCCCTTACTGCGATGGAAAAATTAATGGGAGAGCCTGGCTCATCAGTGGTGAACCCTCCCAGCGGTTTTGCCAGTTTAATCTACCATACCGTTGTTATATTGCATTTTTTGATCCTCCTTTTATAGTGACTTTATTATTGACTGTATTGACTCATCTATTGATGAGCTCTACTCTTCCCCGACAGACACCATCAACAAGCTTTACAAGCTTGATACCTTAATATGATTGTTGAGTGGAGATAAGAAAGAAGAAGATTCCCCTGAGGAAAGTTACAGCGAATCACCGAAACATCAGGAGTTTAAACAAATTATTAGTTGATATAGCTATTTTACCAAATAACATAGCACCAAATGTGGTGAAATGATGGCTGATCCCCTGATCTGAGTGGTTGGTAATACATCATGATGAGAAACAAGTCAAATAAATTTACCCAAGTATTTAAATTACAATAAAACACAGGGGAACTTAGAGACAAAGTAAGCAGGAACATAATTGGCTATCTCCAAAAACTCTCAAAAATCTCAAAAATTCACCTTCAATGGATACCCTCACATGTTGGCATTGAAGGCAATGAAGCTGCTGATGCGCTAGCGAAAAAAGGCACAAAAAAAACCCTTGCCACAGAAAAATAAGCTTACTTTTAAAGAAATAAAGACAGTAGCCAAAACAAAAATAAACAAGAACTGGAGGATCCCACCAATGCACAGTTGGTACAGTGGAGTGGACCCAGTAGGAGCTCTGAACATCAGAAATAGACAGCATCAAACAACACTAACAAGATTTAGAACAGGCCATCTCAAGCCACTGAAGATAGAAAATAATAACAAAATCTACCCCACTTGCCCAAAATGTAGCTTGTCACCTGCAGCTCCAGAACACATTTTGGCTTGCATTAGATCCACTAAACAGGACCTTTGGGAGAGGCCGCTGCTTATCATAAAACAGCTCGAGGAGCATGAACTCATGGAATTCGTGTAATCTTTACACAAGGGGATAAGAAACAACAACAACAACATAAAACACAGGCTCCGAGGATGACTTCCTATTTTTTATTAATTTCTTCTCAAGGTTTTGGGTAGTGCTAACCCTTCTACAGAAGCAAATACAAGGTATGTCCCATAAGTTCCCGGACTGGGTCCATAAAAAAATAAATAAATGAAAAATGTAAATGAATTTGACTGTTTATTATAGAAAAAATATCTGGCTACACGGTGGTACCAATATCGAGGCGGTACTTGCGCGCGCGCCAAGGTTATTCTAATTTATTTAAAGGTCACACCTAGCGCTGCGGCGATTTTACGATGGAACAAAAATTGAAGCAGAGGATTTGCATAGAATTTTGTGTGAAACTTCAAATATCAGCAACCGAAACTTTTGAAATGCTTAATAAAGCATTCCCCAATGACGCCCCAAAGAGAACAACTGATTTTGAATGGCATTCTAGATTTAAAGCTGGCAGAATTTCCATTGAAGATGATCCTCGTCAAGGACGCCCAAAATTTCAAAGGACTGATGAAAATGTGCAAAAAATCACCGATTTGATAAAAGAAAATCCTCGAACCACTTTGCTGGAGCTAGAGCAAGACACAGGCATCTCTAAAACAACGATTGGAAGGATCGTAACCGAAGATTTGAAACTCAAAAAGACTCCTGCAAAATTTATCCCAAGATTCCTCACCAATGAGCAAAAACTGTGTCGGCTTGCAACCTGTGAGGACATGATGGAAATGACAAGAACGGATCCAGAATGGAAAGACAAGATAATCACAGGCAACGAGACATGGGTCTATGGCTATGACCCTGAAACCAAACCTCAATCTGCCGAGTGGAGAGGTTAGGGTGAGGCTAGACCCAAAAAATCCAGAAACAAGGTGTTGCTGGTCGCTTTTTCGGATAACAAGGGCATTGTTCATCACGAGTATCTTCCTGCAGGCCAAACAGTTATTAAGGAAATGTATTTGGACATTCTTCGCCGTCTAAGGGAAGCGATTCGAAAAAAAGGCCAGAAAAATGGACTAATGGTGGCTGGATCCTACACCATGACAATGCTCGCCCTCACACAGCGCACTTGATGACTAGCTTTTTGGCGAAAAACGGGACACAAATCTTACTTCAACCACCCTATTTCCCAGACGTCGCACCAAATGACTTTTTCCTGTTCCCCAAACTTAAAGCAGTTCTAAAAGGAAGACATTTTGACATCAGGGATGACATAATAGAAAAATCGCCGTTAGCATTGAAGAGCATTCCAAAAGAGGCTTATAAAAACTGTTTCGACAATTGGGAGAAACGATGGCGCCGGTGCGTTGAAGCAAGGGGGGATTACTTTGAAAAGTTTTAATAAAAAATTTTAAAAAAAATCTTACCTTTTTTTTTTATGGACCCAGTCCGGGAACTTATGGGACATACCTTGTATATAAATGAAATGAATCTAAAATTTTAAAACTATTATTTATATATTTTTTTGAAAATTATCCCACATGCAGGATAGTTTTCAAATGTCAATTTACGAATCATAAGCCACATTATATTGTATTATTATTTATATATTTTTCATTTCTTAGCACTTTTGAAATATGTAAATAATTTATAAGATATAAATAATAGTTACAAAATTTTTGATTCATTACATTTTGCTCCTGTAGAAGGGTTGATACTACCTGAAATCTTGAGAAGAAATTAATAAAATATAGAAAACTCAACCTTGGAGCCTGCGTTTTATTGTAATTTAAATTTGAGAGGATTCTTTTGTTATTTAAAAAAAATAAATAATATTCAGAGAAAAATTTTAAGGCTCAATTTGGATTATAGATTATAAACACAAGGTACGAGGGTTAGTAGAAAAGTAAGGTCGCCTATTTTTTTTTTCTTAGAAAAACACATTTAATCACAACTTTTTATACATCATTGGAAAGGTTGGACACTTTGCTATTTTCTACATAGTCGCCTTGATGCTCAATCACTTTTTTCATCCTGTCAACCAACTTTGTAATTCCGGTGTTGTACCACTCTCCCGCCGCCTCTTTGAGCCACTTGTCGACCCACCTGGTGGACACCTTTCTGTAGCCGAGGGTCTCAGACACAATCTTGTGCACGGAGAAGTGGCTGCAATCTTCATTCAGGCCATCCTCGATCTCTTCAAGGGTTATCCGCCGGTTTACGGTTGATTCTGGCAAACTCGGCCGCCCAGACCGCTGTTCATCGTGGACGTTTATCCACCCCTCGTTAAACTCCCGGCACCATTTCCGCACATTTTTGATGTCCATGCACTTCTCACCATACACTTCCACTAACTGACGGTGAATTTCGACCGGAGAATTATTTTTCGCATTTAAAAAGCGTATAACTGAGCGCAACTTGCACTTGCCGGGAGAGCTAAGGGGAAGCTCCATCGCGAACGGCTGCCAGACAGTGACTGAGCGTCCCAAGATCACCGGGAAGGTTCTAGACGGTAGAGGGGGAACCAAGGAAGGCAGCGGTGTTGTCGGATTTCACCTAGCAACGCGCGTTCGGAAATTATCTCGTAGAAGACCTTAGTGTCCGCCAGGTGGGTCGACAAGTGGCTCAAGGAGGCGGCGGGAGAGTGGTACAACACCGGAATTACAAAGTTGGTTTACAGGATGAAAAAAGTGATTGAGCATCAAGGCGACTATGTAGAAAAATAGCAAAGTGTCCAACCTTTCCAATGATGTATAAAAAGTTGTGATTAAATGTGTTTTCTATGAAAAAAAAATAGGCGACCTTACTTTTCTTCTCACCCTCATAATAAGACCAAATCCAAATAAATAAATAGTGTGTGACGTTTCGGTAACAACGCTGTTACCTGATAAGGCACAATTTGGATTATAGATTATAAACACAAGGTAATATTTATTTATTTGGATTTGGTCTTATTACCTTAACGCTGTTACCTAAACGTCACACACTATTTATTTATTTGGATTTAGTCTTATTACCTTGTGTTCATTCAGAGAAAAACAATATAAGATACTTATATAAAAATGTGTTTTATAAGTTGGTGTGTGTAATGATAGAATCCAACACTTTGATTAAATATGTGCTTCACCCTTAATTAATTATTTTTTAAATTCATAAAGCACAATTTGAATTATAGACTATAATAAAAGAAAATAAGACCTAATCCAAATAATTTATTAGTGTGTGACGTTTCGGCAACAGCATTGTCACCATCATCAGACAAAAGATCATTTTATTCTTTTGTCTGATGATGGTGACAATGCTGTTGTCAAAGCGTCACACACTAATAAATTATTTGGATTAGATCTTATTATCTTTTATTATTTTTAAAATTGTTGATCCCATGAACACTGAATTAAAGAGATGTATACTCATAGCTCATCGTAAAGATAGAGGCTACCTGGTCGGCATTCATAGTTCTTCAAATTATAGATACTTCGGCCAGTAAATATTTTTTATTGTCTTGACGTTTCGACAAAAATCTATTGTCCTCGTCAGGAGCGAACAAAAAGTAAAACATTTGGCAAAGCGTTAGAAATTATTCTATCTATATAATCATAGCTTAGTATGATTGTTCTGGAGAATAAAGAAATAAAGTCTCCAAATAACATGATTATTTCATTTAGAGATGCTGTCATATATGCTCAATCTTGTGGCCATTGGGTCAGCCTTTGAAAATATAGTTACCTCGCCATTGTCCCTCCGGGGTTGATCAGGGAGGTACTGTCCAGTTCTGTATCACATCATTCAGAAACTCCTGCGGCTCTTCTCCCCAAACATTTGGTGCCTTATCATGACCTCACTGTCAAACCCTCGCTAGAACATGTGGGACCAATATTTCATGTTATTATAACCATGGTAAAAATAATGGAATTTAAAATATAAGGCTTTAGAAAAGCCAAGTTGCTGTTATAAAAGAAGCTATTATAGTGAGGTTCCACTGAAGATCTTATTCCAAGACTAGCTGAGAATGACCCGACCTGGCTTCGTTTGGGCTCTTCCTGAATGAATATTTGCCCAGCTATCCTTGTTTTGATACAAAGGTAGCGTACACTGCGGATAAAGACTCCACCGCAAAAGAACCGCCAGAATTCTTTCCCACAGAATGGGAAGGTCGATGTGGTTTCTGGCATTATCCAACTCAAGACCAAGATGGTTCTTGTAGATGGAAGAGCCTTCGCCACCTCTGTAGTTATTATTAATTCAGAATGGAGGCCGATGTCAAAGAGCCTGGCCTGCAGAACCATGGGCTGGTCAGGATGGAGTAGGGCCCGGCATGCCCTCTGGCTGGTGAGGTGGGTAATGGGCATCGTCGATCCCTGCAGGATGATGGTCTTTGCCTCGTGCTCGACATAATAGCTGGAGCTGGCATTTTCCTGAAGTAGACGATGGCAGAAGGCCCCCAGGTGCTGCATGTCTAGGAGTGAAGCCTGCATTGAGGGTTCAATAGAAGGAACACCATCAGAGAAGTCTCCAACAGTCGCCTGTAGCCAGCGCTCGGGAGCCAGCAGGTCTAGCAGCTGCAGGAACCTGTTGTAATGGAGCCTCTGCCACTGCTGCAGAGTTTGATGAAAGATCGTCAGCGAGTCTCCAGCGACATCATGCATTTTGTGATTTACCTAGAAAACATATATGGCATGCTTCACTGCCGAGGTGATGATAATGACATCGTCCTCTCAAGACCCACTGTGAGATCAAGGTCTGCAGTTCTGGTGGCCGCCCAATGATGGAGAATGCCTCTTGGATGAGAGGGTGGACTGCCCTGAAGGACCAGTAACAGTGGACCATCTAGTGGTTGGTGCCGCAGGCGATGCAGGCGGGCGCAACACAGGATGCCCCAGATGAGGCAGGACAAACAGGGTCAGTTGCAGAATGATGTCCGTCGCATCGTCCCTAAAAGAGCAGCAACGGAGGGATGAGAATGGCATGCTGGTGGAGGGCATGTTGACGACAGTCGCCCAGTGCCGGAGATACCGTGAGATGGAAACGGTGGTCAAGCGGGGCGCTCCAACATGCGATGCGCAGTGCGTATATGTCATAATATATATTCTTCCAGGAATAATAAACTCAACCTACAGTCGACCCAGAGAGAGACAGTCCAGTCACTTGAGACACCAGCGACATTCCAAGGAGCGACTACTGAGGCCCGTTAGTTAACTCCTCAGGACTTTAAGACAGTTGGAGATTGTGTGCGACACAAACGGTCGCCCGGCTGTGCTGGTCCCATCTCTCTCTCTCCCTGGTTGTCTGAGTTCCTCTTTCAAATTGTGGGGTGATTATTTCTCTTCCCACCTTATTATACCACATATACATATGCGCAAGAATGGCATGGCCATCCCACGCAGCATCACGGCTTTCTCCAAGGTCCTCTCCTTATACTCGCTTCTCGCGTTATCCACCACCAGATGCTGACAGAATGCCCCAAAAGCAGCTGTATCGTCGCAGGGTGCTTCTTGTCAGCCTGGTGATGACCAGTGAAGCAGGGTTGCTCAGGTCATGGAGACGCATTCCTCTTCACCTTAAGGGAGCCTGAAGCGATGGCGTCGCCAGGAACCTACAAGCACCGATGCGAGGCAGGTTCAGTAGGGTGATAGTGGGCATCACCCAGTGGTTCAGGCCCTGGATGGAAGAGACCTGCTCCCATAGATCCATCAGCCGATGGCAACGGGGCAGCAGCCAGGAACCTGAGAACAAGGTGTCCATTCAGGCTCTGGACTCTGCCGGCCATGAGTAGATGTTCTTTCCTCCTTTGCATGCATCCTGAATCCCCTTCAAGCAGGCGAGCTGGAGTTTGGTCCTGATATGCAGCAGTCCTATGTCACTGATGGACATAGGATGTGCCAAGACATATGATACACCTCCTGGGAACCAGGTGGCACCATAAAAGGATCTCCAGATGAACTGCGTCAGCCTGGCTTGTAATTCAGAAATAGTGGTTCGGGCAAGTAGCTGTGCATATCGTGGAGCACCGCCCCCCAGTATCAGTGATTTGGCCATTCTCGCTTGCCCGACAAGGAAGAAGCCACGGACAGGGGCCTGAAAATTGCCCTCTCCAGGATATCCAGCAGATGGTTTTTCCTGGACTGATGTTCCTTGGCCTGATGAAAATTTCCAGCCCAGCACCATGATGGAAGATGCAGACCATGATATGCCCAGCGGAGAGTTGCCGCAGTCCATCCAGGTGCCGCACCAAAGTACCTTACTCTTAGAAATGTTCAAGCTGACACATGCTGGAATCCTTCAAAGATGGTCTTGCCTTTCTCAAACTGCCAACCCTCGCGGATTAGCAGCAGAATATCATTGACCTATGCCAGGATGTTCCCTCTTCCAAGAACTCTCTCTAAGTGGCGCAGGAGGAGACTGGTAAAGATGGAGAAAAGGGCTGCACTGCAGGCACAACCTTGCTGAAGCCCTCTACACATTCTAAATGGGCGGGTGAGCTTTCCATCGACCTTGATGGTAGCATCAGCCTCTGCATAGAGCAGGTGGAGCCATTCCACGAAGGGCGGAGGCAAGCCAATAGAGCGCAGATGGGCAGCCAGAAACTCATGGTCCACGTTGTCAAAGGCGGACTGCAGGCTGGTGGATATGACTGCCAGCGGCGACTTGTTCTTGAAGGCAAGGCCACCTCGTCAGATACGCACGCGATGTTCCAGAAAGGACATCTTCCCGGAATGGTGTACATCTGGCATTCCGGCACCATGACTGGCAGGTGGTGACACAGCCGACACAGAAGAACGCCGCTGACGATTCTGTAGTCCGCCGTCGGTAGAGATATATGCCGGTAACTGCTTAGGCCCGGACCACCGTGCGCTTTGAGAACGAGGCAGATGATTTTTCTCCTCGAAGTTTCAGGCAGAGCCCTGCGAAGCTTGGATTCGACGAGGAATTGTATGGCCGTTCCAAAGAAATCCTCGAAGCCCCTTGACGAGCTAGCAAGGCACGCCATCCCAACCAACTGCTTTCCCTTGTGGCATACGGCTGATGGCAGCTTCCTCCTCACTTAAGGAGATCTCTGCTCGATGAAGCAGGTCACTGTCCTCCATGATGATGCTCTCCGTAGCTTCTTACAGGAACCCAGTGATGGCCTCCAGGCTGCAGGCAGAGCTGTCGAAGCGTCCTCTGAAGGAGTTGAAAACGGCGCGTCTCAGGCTTTCACCCTCGACGGGATTCGCCAGGGCGTCGAAGACGGTCGCCGATTCTGAGAGATGCGGTCGGACGCGCAAAGCGCGCCCAAGCTCAGACACATTGATGCTGGCGATGGCGATCTTGTCTGGCCACAGGACGCGATGCCAGAAGACTGTGACTTCCTGAGCTACGATGACGACGAGGCCGGATCCCCAGGGAATCGACGATGGCGCGAAGTCGGCGCTCTAGCCGAGGCAGAGGTTCTCGGACATTGTTCAGGGCCAGCGCAATCGTCTCCTGGACGAGCTAGACGTCAACTGCGTGCTGCTTCTTGAATCTCCTCGCTCTTAGCGCGAAGGGCTTCAAGTGCTCACTGGATACGATGGCCTGGATCATCTTATCCCTTTTTCGATTCTTTACAGTTCAGCACTCTTAAATAGGGAGTTATTAAGGATCTATTTAGATGAGGGATGAAACATGCCTTAGACTCCTTATTTAAGGGTGCTGAACTGGAAGGAATCGAAAAAGGGATAAGACGATCCAGGTCATCGTATCCAAAAAGCACTTGTTTTTATCAGTAATGGAATCCCGAGAGGACGCTTCTTTCTCCTGGGTGTGAGGTGAATCCTGGTCGACATCTTTCGCTTTAGAGATGGTTTTTGAGCCCGAAGCGCGAGCTAATGGTTCAGGTTTTGATTACACTTCTTTAGAGGCTGGGTTCAGCGTCGCTGGTGTCAACGCGCCATTGTAGGAGGAATGCACTGTTTCAAATGCTGAACAAATCAACAGGAAGGTGCTCGGTTCTTAGAAAAACCTCAGGGGCTAGAGACTCCGAAGGATGCTTGGAGGAAGACTTGGGCAGGACTGGTGGAGGACACCCTAATTGACCTTGCAGGGCAGGTTGTTGTCTCTGCCGTTCCTCATTGGCCAGTTGGCTCGCCGATATCCCTGGCTCTTGCACTCAGAGCATTTCATGCTATACGTGATGAATGCGGAAGCGATCATTCCTTTGGATTTGATGTCGATTGTTGATGGAAGTCGATCAATCTTTAGGACTTCGTTAATCAATACAAAGGCCTCCCTGCGGCTGGAGGTCCAGGAGTAGCCGTTTATCTTTCTTAGTGACTGGGTGATGGATTCACTTTGCACTATCGTTTCAAAGCCTCTGCGACATCCTCGTAGCTGACGACGAAGGGCAGGTTCTCTATGGTGATTTCCTCTGCCTTCTTCCTATAAGGATACGTCTTCAGAAAGTTGTTGCCGATGATGAGGCCCTCGTCTACTAGACGGTCCGCCTTCTCTACACTTGCAAATCCCATCATTATCTGGGCGAACGTTTCATAAGCTCAAAAACCGAGCCATTTCCCAGATGCGCTTCCCATGCCTTGACATATTCTAAGATCCACGCAGTGCTAGATGAAGCAGCACTGGTCGAATGTGGCAGCGTTCGTACGTGCTTCGCACTGGGTTTGTTGCCGCCTACTGGTACAGCGAATCTGCCTACCTTGAAGTGTCGTTCTTGGTGGACTTTTCCTGAGTCGTTGTTTTGGTGGCCATTAACTTTCCTCTTGTGAAACCTCTAGGCTCTGAAAAGCCTTCCACTTGCCATCCCCATTTTGCATGATTGTTGATATGACAAGCAGGAAGATTTTCATCTTTGTTAATTTCCTTGTTGCCTGGCACACTTTCATTTGCCATCGACTTTTCTATTTTCGCCGATAAATAGGTCACTTCATGTTCTTTTACATAAAGAATTCCATTAGGCCATAGTTCATGACATGTGGGTTTTTTTTTTTCAATATGGCATAACAATTAGATATTTCTATATCCTCTTCCTCTACCCTCCCCCCCCCCCCTCCAAAAAAAAAAGAAAAAAAAAAAAAAAAAAACCGCGGGGCTCGAGCGTCTCATGGCCGCATGGCCGACATTTTTACTTACAAATGTGCCAGTTCCCCGTTCGGTTACTTGTAATCACAGGTTTGACTTTTGCGAGAATCGGGAGGCCATTGGATCAATTCTGTATTTTAAAAAAGTGCCCAACGCGGGGATTCGATCCCGGGGTCATAGCTATCGGAAATCGGTAATTTATACCTCTCGTCCCCATATGTTACAAGGACACATGGTTAAATATATTCACATATAGATGGAAATTTTGACGGAGAGGAAATTGATCTACAAATCATATAGCGTAGGTAAAATATAAACGTTACATTTTGGCCATAGCCTTTGCCAACTAAACACCTCTTTGGTAGATTGTGAAGATTCCATTAGATCCCTTGTGAATCTCATGGAATAAAGTCCGCCCTAGACTGACGAGGGCCATTAGCCCGAAACCATGGTCTCTAGGTGGACGCTTCTCAGTTTGTCAAAGCTGGTGTTGTGGCTTTGTCACCGACCCGAGGCCGCTAGTTTGCGGCGACGGTCAATAGACGTTATATAGTCTTGACGTTTTTTTTTTTTTTTGACGGGAGAGGCGCCCGATGCTTTTTATAGATATACTAGCCGAATGACCCGGGCAACGCCCGGGTTTTACCCGATTAAATGTTTTTATTCAAATACTATTCGTTACAATTATAAATTGGCACCGTGGATGTCACTTTTGTGAAACGTCCCGCTCCAAACTTTGTGTCTGAGAAACGATATTTTTATAGAAAGATGATCTGGATTTTGTTTTCTGCTCGAATGAATGTTTTTTCTGTTAGAATTTTGTTCCTGCGTACAAAATAATGAACTGGTTTCACCCGTGGTCTCTGCTTTTTTGGAATTTTTCCCGATATAATTTTGTATCTGGTAATCTCAAACATGATACAGCAATATCGTCATCATCATTTTCTGACTAAAAATATATAGTTTTAATAATTGATTTATATATATTTTTAAAATAGCCTATCGTCTTCCCCGTATTTTTTTACCTATGTATGGAAATTTTGGTTTGAATTAGTGAACCACTGCGAATTTGTATACCGGACATACAAACATTCATTTTTATATATATAGATGTATATATGTGGTGTGGTGTGTACAGGTGTATAAGGTGTATAGTATACAGATAAACATGAGATAGGTATAGGATACCTCTTAACTGGGATAAGATTGGTAGCGCTTTGTTTGGGTTAGAGGCATGATATAAAATTGTCGCGGAACGTTTTTAATTCTAAGGGTAGTATTCACAGTCAGTTTGATGACTCCAAGAAAGCGAGGGTAACTCAGAATGTTCTGAAATAATAAGTGAAGTGTGTTATATAGACTCCATTAAAAGAGAAAATTGCTATAAAGTATAAAATAAAAATATAAACAGTAGTATTACACCTATCCCCCGATTTACACGGTACTTGTTTTACACGTTTTCGCTTTTACACGGTTTTCCAAATAAGTTTTTTTTGTTTGTTTTTATTGCACTATACTAAATGCTACTGTGATTGAACACATGCGCTGTGTACACATCTTACGAGGAATCCCGAGCTTATGTGCTGACTTGCTGCACACGCACACTGTGTCTGTATTTCTTCGCATAACAATTTCGCGAAAAATTTTAATTTTCGATTTACACGTTTTTCTCAGGAACGTATCTACCGTGTAAATCGGGGGGTAGGTGTACGTTTCTCTATTTGTTAAAAGTGCAAGCTTTCGAATCTTTATAATTCTTACACAGGTGTAGCTTTCTGAGAGCAAAGCTGTGTCTGTGGAAGGATTATAAAGATCCGAAAGCTTGCACTTTTAACAAATAAAGAAACGCATTGCTTCTGTTTATATTTTTATTTTGTTATATAGAGTGGAGGAGGAGGCATTATCTTTTCAGATATTTTGGAGATGTTTCTGTAGCCACTCTGATATCGCAGACAAAATCTTTGACAGTTTCGTCACATTTCACAAAAAGAACACGTTAGATAGATTATCCCTTTTTGCCTCGATTTTCCTTGTAAAAAAAATCATTGAATTTAATATCAATCATCTTTTTAAACGAGATAAAGTCGAACTTCTATAAATTTAATTCCTATCTATCGGTAAAATTGATAACAATAATTTTTCTGGCATTGTGTTATCAAATATATCTCTACAGATCTTACTACAATGATGAAAGTTGTTGAACGAGAGGGTTTGACACATAAGTGGTGAACCTTAGCGAAATTGCTGATAGAGTTCACCACTGATCCACTGATGAGCTAAGTCCTCACGTTCAATAACTTCCATCATTGCAGTAAGGTCTGTAGAGATATTTGATAATACCCTGTTCCAAAATAACTTTATTAGGTACCGCTCAAAAGAGCAACCTAGCTTATGTTATTTACACTTTGTAGCGGCTGTACATGGCGTCTGTTCCTCATGTCAGAGATGGCCATTTCTTTTTGAGACGCATTCATTACCACACATTACTACACATTCACTACTTCATTGAGACGCATTCTACTTCACACAGTCATGATGTTGCCAAACAAGCTTGATACCTTAATATGATTGAGTGAAGATAAGAAAGAAGACAATGAATAATATGAACAGGTTCTTCACATTAAAAGAAAAGTGTTCGATTCGGGATTTGATCCCGATTCATGGTGTCGGGAATCGACGTTTTATATCACAAGCCACTGACTTCTTTTTTTATATTTGATAATAAATGTGAAAACAAACACATTGCCAACAATCCTTGATATTCATTATGAAATTGTGAAAAACGGTTTAAAATTTACAAACTATTTTCTCACAATGAGTTTTTTTTTTATATTACAAAACGCTAGCTTTCAAGTGATAATCGCTCTTCAACGGGCTTAATGAAACATCGACTATATATCCAGAACCTATAAAATTTTATAGGTTCCGGATGCCCTAAAAATGTAAATAGACATATTCCATAACATTGTTAAATTACATATCAATTTAAAATTTCAGATGTAAATATCCACGCTGCGCGCGTATGTATCTGTAAATTATTTCTTGTAAGATATAGTCGATGTTTTCTAGTAAGCCCGTTGAAGAGTGATTATCACTTGAAAGATAGCGTTAGCGTAAAAAGAAACTCATTGTGAGAAAATATTTTGTAATTTTAAATCATTGTTATAAAAGTCGAACTTTATTTTTCTAACTTTCCGTTAAAAAGTTTCTAAGAGTATGTAAATAGATTAGTGAGATAGAAAGGTCAATCTTATAAAGACCAAATATCTCGTATTTAAAGAGAATTCACCTGAGGAAGGCGACTTACCGAAATAACAGGAAAAACAACTTCCCCCCCCCCCAACCAGTAAAGGATTTGTACAATATAAAAAAAGAAAATAATCAATCTAAAAAAAAAAATTATATCATGTTTGTATAATCGATTTCATAGTTTTAAATTACTTTGGAAAGGGTCATCACGAGGTAGCGTGGCCGAGTGGTCTAAGGCGCTGGTTTTAGGCACCAGTCTCAATGAGGCGTGGGTTCGAATCCCACCGCTGCCATTCTTTTTTTTTTTTTTTATTATTGTATATAATAGTATTTTATTATTATTTATTTTTTAACAATAAATATATATTCGTTGGTAGAGTACGCTGATCGTTTCAGTTAATTATCGTTGGTATTTCGACTTAATTAACTTGTGTAACGAGGGAGTGAAGAAGTGCCTAATTGGTTTTAGGAAGGATTGCCAACGCTGTGTCGCGACGATTTGTTTCTTTATTGAAAAATTCTTGTCGTCTGTCACGACTTCACTTGTCCCCCCCCCCCCCCCCACCACCACCCACTTCTTTTTATTAAAAAAATCGGATTTATTGATCGACTCTTGTCTCTCGCCTAAGTTTGTTCCCGATCTGTTTAATAAATAGATACATCTTGTTCTTGCGCCTATAGAAAAAAAATCTGCATGTGTGGATTCTTTTTAATATATTTAAGCATTTAGGACTTTGTGTTTTGTGTTGGCACACAATTTGTTGTTAATAATAGCTCGAATCTCTCTATGTTGTCATGTCCAATGAAGAGCCTCAGATGTCTCAATGCATCTCTATCACGGCAGTCGTTCACTATCTTGGGTGTGTAAAGCTGCTGCTCTGGGTCCATGTCAATTTTCTGTTGTTGTTGTTGTCATGTCCAATGGAGAGCCTCAGATGTCTCCATACATCTCTATCACAGCAGTCGCAATGTTCTCTAACTTGGAGTGTAGTAAAGCTTCTGATTTGGGTAAATCTCTCTGTAGAAAATAGGAATCAAAAGATTATATAAAAGCGATGGTTATGGTAAAATGACAAGTTTTTGATGAAAAAGGATCATTGCGACAAGCCTATAACAAAATTCCCAACTTGTCTCCTTAAAAAAAAAAAACA
Source organism: Cordylochernes scorpioides (assembly GCA_030710605.1). Taxonomy (NCBI): domain Eukaryota; kingdom Metazoa; phylum Arthropoda; class Arachnida; order Pseudoscorpiones; family Chernetidae; genus Cordylochernes; species Cordylochernes scorpioides. Next base: position 19,070,281 of record CP092883.1, on the reverse strand, counting down.
TAAATAAATAAAAAACAGATGACCGGTGCGACATCAAAGACTTTCCACACACACACACACACACTTCCTAAGTTTTGTCCATATTTCCCATAAAACTTTGTAAATTAGAATTTCTTTCTCACTTTTTTTTTACCTCACTCATTTGCTGTATCTCTCAGGAGAATCTGTAAATATAAGACTAAAGTATGAATAAAAGTGGTATTGATTTTACGTATGCTTATATTCCTACAGGCGACACGGTGTAGACTTGCCGCAACGTGATGGAATTACCTCGATGTCATAATAGCCGTTAGCAAACGAGGAAGTCGAAGGGTGTCTCTTGATTGTTTTTTTTTTCTTAAACAAAACGTGTTCCTATTGAGAATATTAAAAAATGCAGGGATATTTAAAGTTTCTATCCTAGCGCGCCATCTATGGATCAAAGGTCTCGAGCCCTCAGCGGCGAAACACGCGATTTCTTCGTAGACAATTTAAACAATTTTATTGATTCTTCTAATCAATTGTTACAAAGGTGAAAAAATATATAATAAAATAGTAAATAAAGGGTATTATAATAACGAATAGATTCAAAAAAGGATAAGTTTCTTTATTTGTAAAATCTATTCGAGCTTTCGGGCGCAAGCAGCCCTTCTACAGGAATAATGGATCCATTATTGCCGTAGAAGGGCTGCTTGCGCCCGAAAGCTCGAATCGATTTTACAAATAAAGAAACTTATCCTTTTTTGAATCTATTCGTTATTATAATATATTGAAAGGATTACTCGTCTTATAAATAAAGGGTATATAAACTGTAGGGGAATATATATATAGTTGTGTATGTGTACATATTTCTTCAGCAAGGAAAGCTTTCCCACCTTGAGAGAGCCCTCCTCCAGACAAGGTCTTCACTCCTCAGTTCCACGCCGAGGAAGTACCTATAGATGTGGGTCTTGGCAGACGCCAGGATGGCTAGGGTGTCATCGTCTAGGCCATGCCCGAAGACCCAGCCCTGCAGGTCAGGGGGGATTTCTTCGTAGATCGCGAAATACGTGGTGTCGCTGGAGACCCGCTGGTGATTCTCCACCAAACTCTGCAGCGCTGGCAGAGGCGCCATATTCATTGTATATAGTATCATGTACATAATTATATTTTCAAATAGTGCAGACTGTGCACTTTTGCATTTATTGACAAGATGTCAATACAGTTAAACCTGTCTATAGCGCCTCCTCTTGGGACTCACCAAAATAGGGTGCTATAGACAGGTCACTTTTAATGTAAATCGCATCGTACTACGTATTTAAAATCGGGTGCTATAGAGAGAGAGAGGCGCTACTTAGAGGGGGCGCTATAGACAGGTTTAACTGTATAATTATTTTAATTGTCAAATTGTCTATGGAACAAAATGGGAACTTCTCAGCCCTAGGGTAATTTATACCATCTATCTATACCTACCATCTCCGGCTGATCAGATAATTCTAGCGTAACGCTATTCTTTGTTATTCAATTGCTTCTAACTCGTTCACAGGTTTAACCTCGCCAGACTGTATGCTGAAATCAAGTTTTTAAAACTCTCTTTGACTTGTTTTCTTCTTGTAAATTTAGTTGATGATGATCAATTGAAATAACGTGGCTCGTTGCTAATGTTGACGAAATCATTCAGTTCTTGATCATTCTAGAGCAATTTCAAAGCAAAATAAAAGAACAATCTTTCTCCAAGATCAAATGACTTTTCAAGATGCTCCAGCAAGATTCTTCTTCAGGTATTAAATTCTTGTGGTACTGCTGGAATGAAGCAATGGATGAAGCATAGTCTTCTTCGTGGATAGAACATGGAGCTTCATGGAAAAGAGGCAGGATCGTTGATGTCTCAATAAGGTCCCGCACATGGGCCATGAGCCTTTTCGCCACCTCAGGTCCAAGAGTCCAGTAGAGGAATGAAGGAAGGTAGTCAGCAAGCAAGGATCATCATCAAGACACCAAGTAGCTACCGGGTCGTCCAGCTACATTGGGTCAGGTTACGTTCTTGACCTATGCACAACACAATGGTAAAGTTTGTTGAAGCTAGCTGGGGCGGCGATGTCCGTTTAGACAAAGACGTCCTATAAAAGACACCTTGTTCAAGGTCACGCGGCCGGTAGAGTATCAACAGTATACATGCCAATCGGCAATTCTAAGGCCCGTAAGGTTAAAATTAAAAAGACAACCGCCACCCCGAAAGACCGCCCGCTCTTAATTGTTGTAGCTGGTTGCTAAGACAACAATGGACCTCATCCATGAACTTTGAATGGTCTCATTTGGACCCAAAGCTTATCATATTCAACCACAGTCTCTCTTAGCGTTTGCCTACCTAGGTCATTCATGCTGTTGGTAGTTATAAGAAGGGCGGTGTGGTAAGTCTAATGGTAGAAACTCCTGACTATAACACTTAGGGGAGAGTCTTGAGGCATTGAATCTCACTCCCCAACTCTCTCTTCTACCAGACATGCTGAAACATTATCTTGTGATAGAAACATTCGAGAGAGAGGATCATATATCTCAACCGAAGAAAAAATCTTTCAAACGAAATAAACTTCGATATAAAAGGGACATGGTAATCCCTACCTAAATTGAAAATGTCATTCAAATTTTGTGACATCTTGTCAATGATCAGGTTCGCAAAAATATTTGATCCTGTATATCTCGCGGGTGTTAAAGAAGAAATTTCAAGCTTCTAATAGTTCCTGGCTCAGATACAGATTTACCAATGATGCCTCTGTTGTTGGAATCTTGTACAGAAACCTCGGTGGAGATCTCCGGACTTGTAAACACTAAAATTCTGTCAAATACTTTCTATGGATAGACTAATATATATATTTGTGAAAGAGATCATTGCTTGATGTTTTTTTTTTATGTAAATACAGCGACGAATTCTATAAATATTTTATAAGGAAAAAAGGTGTTGTTCAAAAGAAATTCCAATCCTTGCTATTTATTATTCTTGCTCGTTATTTGGTGCTGTCTCTGAAGTATGCATTTTTTTCTTCACCGTCCTAGCTGTGCTTGCTTGTTGGGATTCTATCCCCGAATCTAGGTTAATTTATGGAATTGTTTAACTCTTTCGCGTTGTCCTCTTTTATTTAAATAAAATGACCGATTTTGTTTATTTCCTGCCGGTGGTTGGCCAGTAGCCCAGTTGAGTTGTTAACCCTTGTTATCATCAGGGTCATCATCCGACATGTTTCTCGTCTTACTCATCTTTAATTGCCGGAAGCACGAACTTACAGAGAGGAAACTGCCCGAGTTACTCTCTAATCTGGCAGTCCTTCTCATTGTATAGACCTTGGGGTACAGATATAGTTTGCAGCCTCAAAATTTGAGCCGAATGCAGGCACGTATAACATACATAACTTTAAAAATGCTCCTCTAAGAGGAATTCGCCGGGCGATGTCGTGATTTTACTTCTCTAATCGACAGCCTCGAAGGCTTTTTTTTTTTTTGCTTTGTTGCATAATAATGAGGTACTTTGAAAAAAATGAGATTGGGGAAACCATCTTTTGCTAATTTGTGAGCAGCCTCATTTCCATAGATGCCTATGTGTTTGGATGTAATCTCTCGGCCGGTAGATTCAGGAACAGCCCCCTGTAGATACGCAGGTAGTGTATCGTGACACGAAGCGACACTCTCCAGGTTCGACCCATTTGTAGACTCGCCATTCTGCGAGAGGTCGATGGCGCGGTATGGCCTTCACGGCCCTCGCGGTGCGGGATCGAATCCTGGTGTGGGAGGCTTTAGTGGCCCGGAGGAAGATCCTCGTTCCTCAGGTAGGTCTGACGTCGCCTTGTAGCTGGAAAAGAATCTCGACGCGAATTTCCCCTGTAAGGACCGTAGGAGGAGCTGATCCAATTAGTAGTGATTGTTCTCTTAAAACCCTCCCTAATCCGCATTTTTTTTGTCTTCTAGATCTTTCCAATGTGATTATTTTCGGCGTTAGATCGATCCTTCCTAATTATTCATCCCTTCAGAATTATCCCGGCGGGCGGAGATCGCTACGAAGACATTTGTTCTGGAATGATATAGAAACATCGTGTAAGGATATTTAGAGGTAACTCTCTTTGCCTTCAAGCTTCTATCTGTGTCTCCATAGTTCTTAGTTGTTCTGTTCGTTCTAAGGCCTCGTACGACCTCTTTTGGATGAATTTTTAACAATATGGCAATTATGGCTAGGCTTTGAGGCATTGCCTGAGTTCTTATGGATAAACTTTAGTTTTTTAGGTTAAGTTATAATTTGTTATACCCCTATGTTAGAGTTGGTAATGGTTAAATTATAGTTATATAGAAATTGAATGGATTTTTGAAGACACACCTTTTTTTTCTTCAAATTTTTACTTGCCAATACTCTTCTCTTTAATACCACTACTGAATACTAGTTTTAGATGTTGTAACGAAATATATGTTTGTATTTCCATGGTGGTGCTATGAATTGAGCCCAAATTCATTCTCTACTCGGTAAAAAGTGGCTGAACACTACCATGACCCCTAAATTGACCGATTTACGCGTTAAATTCTTACAACAGTTGTGTATGGTCGAAAGAGATCTTTTAGTGAAATGATTGAGGCGGCCTTTTTTAGAATTCATACAGGATTTTATTTATGTCTGTTTCATTTGATTTGTGGCACACGCTAAATTTTTGTAAACTGATAAAAAATCCTGAAGGATTCGATTAAAAACAGAAAAAAAAAAAAAACAGGATAGATGTACGGAACTACGGAACTCCAAAAATCACAATGGATCTGAAATCCTTCAGGCCAATATTTATCAACAAGCAAAATGATAATGACATGAACCATGTCTGTCTGATAGATTAAATTGCCAAAACCGCTGAGAGGATTCACCACTGATAAGCCAAGCCCTCCCAATTTTTTTTCATTGCAGTAAGGACAGTAGAAGTATTTTTATGTGTAAAAGAAACATTAGTGCTTTAATGCCTTCATTCCTTTGTATATAATTTTGCCTTATAAACTATTATGACGACACACCTGTGGAGAACACACAAGTAAGTCGTCACACATTCGTTGGGGCCGCTATAGAGTGATTTCATGTCTATAGCAATACAATTGAATAATTTTTGACTTAATCGCACACAGCCATTCCTAGCTCTCGAATAAATTGCATCTTCATCGGAGAAAAGCTTTCCGTGCTGCGGGAGTGTCGAATATACCTAAAGCCATGTCGTTGGTTCACGTCATTATCATTTTGCCTGTTGATGTTTGGCCTGAAGGATTTCTATTTCAAATCCGTTCTCCCTTGTCCTAACATTGTGGCTTTTGGAGCTCGGTATAGCTCACGTATGTCCGTTTCCTCAGTGATTTTTTTTTTGAGCGATCTGATCAAATGCACAAATGCCTCTACTTTCGTACATATGTCGTGTTTTTAATCGAATTCTACAGGACTTTTTGCCAACCCACGGACATTTGGACGCCCAACTGCTCTTCTTGACTTTAAAGGTTGTATATTGCCATGCGAAAAACAGTATTACAACCTATCATCGGAGATGACTAAACATTCATATCACCATGCTATTACTAGGCTGCATGAACGTGGCTATGATTAGACGTTATGCTCATGGCTACGGTTATATTGTAAGCTTTACCAAAGTTATATTACGTATAAAATACTATTTTTTTTTTCAACTTGACACAATTGAATTACTCATCTTGTCTCTCTACCTGGCAGATTCCACACATTTCTTCGTGATTCTTCAGGACCTCATATAATAAACACCCTTTCTGAATTTTTACTTGAGTTGCCTTTTCTTTATCTCCTATTAAAACATTTTTACAATATCATTTTTGTATGATGTATGGATGGTATATATAATTTTGTAGTTTGGCGAGCCAATGTAATTATTTACAGAGTACCTTTTACCCCCTCTTCTATTATTTGGTACCGCACTAGTGGATAAGTAGAAATTTGGATCGTAAGTTGGCGTTGTGAAACTTGGATTTATCAGTTCCGGACAAACCAGATGAATCTCGGTCATATCGGTAATCCATCTCGGTCAATGCTTAATCTCACTCAGTTGTTGTCTATCATTTGACGATGTGCTTTCGGTACTAGCAGTGCCCCAACGCTTTGATTTCCCCTTCCCAGATGTTTGCAGCCCCAATTTGTGACTTGATGAAATCAATGGCGGGTCGGTAGGAATCCGAAGTTTGTTTGACCCAGTCTGGGCGCCCTGGCGACAGGCAAGTGGCACGCGACAGCAGCCACTTTGTTCCCTGACTCACGTAGGGAGCGCCGTCCGTGTATGCTGCGGTATGTCCTTCCGCTGGAAAGTCACGGTCATTCCGCGCCCCGCGTAAACAACGCTCTTCCTAGATACTTCCGACCTCTTCGTTTCCTACTTCTTTTTGAAGAGGTTCCGCGATCCGTTTTCAAAGAGATTACGACCCGTTCTTGAAGGAATTCCGGCCCGCTCTTGAAGGAATTCCGATATGTTCTTGGAGGGATTCCGACCCGTTCTTGAAGGATTCCGACCCGTTCTTGAAGGGATTCTGACTCGTTCTTTAAGGAATTCCGATATGTTCTTGAAGGAATTCCGGCCCGTTCTTGAAGGAATTCCGACCCGTTCTTGAAGGAATTATGATATGTTTTTTAAGGGATTCCGACCCGTTCTTGGAGGGATTCCGACCCGTTCTTGAAGGAATTCCGATGTTTTTGAAGGGATTCCGACCCGTTCTTGAAGGAATTCCGATATGTTTTTGAAGGGATTCCGACCCGTTCTTGAAGGAATTTCGATATGTTTTTTTAAAGGGATTCCGACCCGTTCTTGAAGGGATTCCGACCCGTCCTTGAAGGAATTCCGACCCGTTCTTGAAGGAATTCCGATATGTTTTTAAAGGGATTCCGATCCGTTCTTGAAAGGATTCTGACCCGTCCTTGAAGAAATTCCGATATGTTTTTGAAGGAATTCCGGCCCGTTCTTGAAGGGATTCCGACCCGTTCTTGAAGGAATTCCGATATGTTTTTGAAGGAATTCCGACCCGTTCTTGAAAGAATTCCGGCCTGTTCTTGAAGGGATTCTGACCCGTCCTTGAAGAAATTCCGATATGTTTTTGAAGGAATTCCGGCCCGTTCTTGAAGGAATTCCGACCCGTTCTTGAAGGGATTCTGACCCGTCCTTGAAGAAATTCCGATATGTTTTTGAAGGAATTCCGGCCCGTTCTTGAAGGAATTCTGATCCGTTTTTGAAGATTCAAACCCGATTTAAAAAGGTTTAGACCTGTTTAGAAGAAATATTCAGGGATATAAAAATATATATTTCAATTATATATATATTTTTAAAGTTGCGTTAAAAATATGTTTATGATTTTCAGCGATAGAGCGCGCAATATTGATAATTATATTTCTTATCTAATCTCTATACATTATAAAGCTGAAATTCTGTACGTATGTCTGTCGCAATGACTTTTCCGAAACGGGCGAATTTGATGTTTCGGACATCGCGGTTGAGCTATGAAATCCTAATATTTGATTTTTAAACATTATAAAGTCACGATGCTGTTCAGAAATGACGGTTGAACGCTCATGAAACATTTTACATAGAGAACAAGATTGAGTACACAGAAATACTGCGTGGGAATGTTTCCAAACGGAATATGTTTGAGCGAAAATACATTTTCTGTGAAAAGTTAATTTTTTTCTAACTTCCCCTTCGTCTCTTTTTTTAGGCGTCTCTATGAAATAAAAAGAAAATTTTCAATTAACTTCATATAATGTGAAAATTTAACAAATTCTAAGAATACGACGTCCTATTAAAGTTTTACTACCTTCGTGTTTACTTCGTCACACTTTTATTTATTTATTTTTTTGAAAGAATTTTTGCCCGTGCTTTCTCAAGAAACACATCAGATTGACCTGTATATATATCAGATTTTAAGATGCCCTCAGGAGAGTAGTAGCTATATATACACTCTCTGGCTTTCATTGCTCAGCTCTCCGAAATAAAATTTGATAGCATTTCCTCTAAAATAATCATTTCCAGTTGGACTCTGGTCGTGCGACCTGTCCACATGGATGATCAACCTTCTCTTCAGACACCCAGCCAACTGTTAGTAAGGTATCATCTTCGCGACATGTTTCTTACAAGTCTTGCAGGATCATCCACGCGCCCGGAGGTAACTCGCCGCCTATTCTTCTCCCACAGATTTCGATGTCACCAGACCGTCCCACGCTGGAATGCCATCTAGGTGTACAAACCTGCCTTCAGGCCGACCGCTATAGTGGCTTCTGTCCACACGACCGCCAGCTGACCCCTCATTTCCCAAAGTTTTGAAAAAAAAAAAAAAACTAGCCAAATACCAATCAGTATTAATTTGACCAATAGTAAACGTAGTCGCGAGTTCAGTTACCACAATCACTTTGACGATGCTAATCTAGATTTAAAAGAAGAGGTACTGCGGTCTTAAGGTGCTGCTGATTTTAGGCAACAGTCATAGTGAAGCGTGAGTTCGAATCCTACCGATATTCCATTATTGAATAGTGATTTAGAAATAAAATCATTTATAGCGCGCACACACAGGGATTATTTATTCTTCAAATAAAACAACGGTCAGTATATCAAGGCTTCCGTGGATAAGTTTCTTTTAATAAGAATCTTACCTTGGCCTAGCTTGATATTTCAACTTTGATATTGAAACAAGGGATTATTCTATTGTATGTGAAAAACATTATATAAAAACATAAAAAATTCAGGTTTTGATAATTATAAACAAATTAGGCATATTGATAAAGAATTCTTCCTGATTTGAAATTAAACGAAAAAACATGGTGAAGGAAGACGAGTTTCTTTTATTGATGCATAGGTGCAAGCTTTCGGGTAAAAACCCTTCAACAGGCGAGAAATATAAGTCGCGCTTCATTTCTCGCCTGTTGAAGGGTTTTTACCCGAAAGCTTGCACCTACGCATCAATAAAAGAAACTCGTCTTCCTTCACCATGTTTTTTTCGTTTAAATTAGGCATATCCTTACCACTAACTTGAGCGTTTTTTTTTTAGATAGCAGAGCGCAATCTAGTGGAACGGAAATCAACTAAACGTTAATTTAACCTGTTCCTTGATATTTGGCCAAACCATTTACTTGATAAATCAAGAAAAGCCAACCGCGAACGTGATTTTATTGTATAACGGTCAGTGGGAAATTTGTTTTATTTGAAAAATAAATATTCATACGCTAAATGGTTTCATCTATCTATATATACACATCTCACATGTATAATTATAATACATTTAAAAAAAAATGTGATTTTTTTAATTTTATTCATTAATTTTTTTTTTCAACACGGACAGACAAAAAAAAAATCGTGAAGGACCGGTTAAAATTTCCAGCGGCGGTATTATATTAAACTAATTGGCCATTATAGCCAGCGGCGGTCCTATCAATGGGTTATAGGAAGGTCTTAACGAAACTCCGGGCCGTTGACCTCTCTACAGTTGGTGACACCGGACGAACGGACGCTGAGAGGAAAGTCTAGGGGAGCTGGCGTCGGGCCAAGTTGCCTTGAACCGACCTGTCCGAGGCCATCGGGAGATGCCCGGAATAGTCTACCGACCCTATGACCTCATTTGTTCTCTTTACTACATCTTTCCTTAAATTACATTTGTGGATAGGTATCGTCTGCTTGTCTTCATCGTCTCTCTATAACCATCATTAAGTTTTATTACATACTGCATTTATTTATAAAATGTCTATTGTGTCTCGAAAAATGTATTTGAATTTATTTTTGGTCATTTATATAATATGTAAATCACATCGGTGTAACATGTTAAATGTAAAAGCGATGGTTTTTCTAACGGCCCATTAGCTCAGTTGGTTAGAGCGTCGTGCTAATAACGCCAAGGTCGTGGGTTCGATCCCCCCATGGGCCACTTTTTTTTTCAATTTAAATTAATTCTTTAAAAACATGTTGGGCTTTTTTTTTTAAAATATACTTTTCTCTACACATATGTCTTTTAATATAATTTAATAAAATCAATAAAAAGCATCCAGGGTTCTCTTACACAATTTTTATTTCTCAAGTTTTCAGACTAAACAATAGAGACTCATCATAGAATCCATAATATCAAGAAATCACAATAGTATTAACAGAAGAATAGATACATTCCGGAAATTTATAATATACTATTCCCTGAGCTCACCCCAAATCATCCAAATACAGAAATCCCCTCTGAATAGCAATAGTGAAGATAGATGCACATCTCTTAATAATAACTACAGCTCAATTATGTAGTCCTTGCTTTCTTTGATATGAAGCCTATATTTATTTATTTATCCTTTTTTTTTTAGATATACAGTAGAACCTCCCTGTAAAGAACACCTAATTGCAGAGGCAAAGTGTCCTTTAAGGAGAGGTGTCCTCTTACCGGATAGTTACTAAATAGAAAAAATGGTAATTTTGCAAATGAAAACTGTCCTTTGTAGAGAGGTGTCTGCTAGCATGGTGTCCGCTAAAGGGAGGTTCTACTGTATAATATATACAAGGACTTCATTGGTGGTGACCACCGCGGGAAAGACTCCGCCACCGATGGACTGCAAGAGTTCTTTAAAGGAGAGATGAAATTCTTTATTCTAAAATTTCGTCGAAGTTAGCTTTTGCCTCTTCTTAGCAATGATATCTGGCGACCCCACCTATTGTGATATACATCTCTCTTGGTGTAACCCAGATTTTTGAAGCCCTGCACAAAAATAACCTGTGCATACCACTTTTTCATCAATCTCCGCGAAATATAATTTGTATAAAAAAAAAAATTGGCCCATGGGGGGATCGAACCCACGACCTTCGCGTTATTAGCACGACGCTCTAACCAACTGAGCTAATGGGCCGTTATGCATTGAGTACGTGAAATATATAATATACTATATGAAATCGCGTTTAACTTTTATAAAAATATCTAAAAACCTTTTGCAATAAGTTTTTTTTTATTATTATTATTACAAAACATCGCGAGATTTCGAACTCGCACTCTTCAAAGGACGAAATTACAACTGAGAGTGAGCTCGGGAGCGAGATTTACTCAATGCTGGCTGTTTGTATACTTTGATTTAGGATATGTGAGATTCATATAATGATAGCTGTTTGTACTTGATACTGGTATTAATTTTTGATATGAGACATTCGAGGATCAATCTTTATGACTTGGACGGTATATTACAGTAGTGGCAAGTAGGGTTTTCTAGATTGGATGTATGGCCTGTGATATGCTGGTATATTAGTGATCTTGGGTCCTTGGTTTTGATATTGTATATATGTTCTTTTAGTTTGGTTTCTATTTTTCTGTTGGTTTCGCCAACATACATGGATTGGCAATTTAGACATGATATAGAATATATGACATTTTTCTTCTGTTGAGGATTCTGATTTTTAGATGGGGTTTTGTGATGGGATTTCTGAGAATATTTCCAATTAGTTCCATCTTGTATATATATAACATTATATTACTTTATGCCTAAAATATTGGAGAGTGCCAGCTCTCAAGTTATAACTTGACTTTTAAATATTTTAAAAGAAGTCCACTGTAATGGCTGATATGTAAGCTGGGAACAAAACAGCGCCAGAGTACTAGTTTACATCCCATAATAGAAACTTTTGTAGATAGTGTATGCTAGGGTTTGGATGTAGTCAAGATAAAATCAAATTTAGTTGATGTAGTGTATTCCTAAACTACCTATCTCTAAAGGGCAACCGTTGTAGAACCAAAGTGTCCTCTTGCCGGAGAGTTGTTAAGTAGACAAAGTGATAATTTTGATGATGAAAACGGTCTGTTGTAGAGAAGTGTCTTCTAGCAAGGGTGTTCTCTCATAGATGTTCTACTGGGCTACCATAAATAAGGAAAGAAAGAATGCTCAAAAGAAATAATTAACGGGGGAAAAGAGAGAAAGATAAAAAAAAAAAAAGGTGGCCTGTTAGGCAGTTGAACCCACGACCTTCACATCATGACACTAACCAACTAAGCTGAGCAATTATACCTTTTTAAAAACTTTATTATTTTCTTATTTCAAGTGTATTCACTTGGAGTGTTAAATCAGTTCTTGTGGCATACAACTGTAGCATTCTAAACTTCCCGTTGTCCAGATCGAACAGTTCCGCTCCAAGGTGGAAGAAGAAGGTTTGGACTTGCCCCCTCCCCCCACGCCCTCTCCTCTGGATTCCCTCAAGGTATGGTGGTCTTATGTGTCCTGGTAGTTAGGCCTATAACTTTGTAAACCATCCCTATATTGATCATTGTGATTAATCCCAATGTTTTGATGGGCCATTCTTATGCCTTTGTGGTCTATCCCTATTGTCTTGATGGTTTGTTACCATGTCTTGATGGTTCATTCCCATGTCTTTGTGGTCCATCCCTATTGTCTTGATGGTTTGTTACCATGTCTTGATGGTTCATTCCCATGTCTTTGTGGTCCATCCCTATTGTCTTGATGGTTTGTTACCATGGCTTGATGGTTCATTCCCATGTCTTTGTGGTCCATCCCTATTGTCTTGATGGTTTGTTACCATGTCTTGATGGTTCATTCCCATGTCTTTGTGGTTCATCCCTATTGTTTTGATGGTTTGTTACCATGTCTTGATGGTTCATTCCCATGTCTTTGTGGTCCATCCCTATTGTCTTGATGGTTTGTTACCATGTCTTGATGGTTCATTCCCATGTCTTTGTGGTCCATCCCTATTGTCTTGATGGTTTGTTACCATGGCTTGATGGTTCATTCCCATGTCTTTGTGGTCCATCCCTATTGTCTTGATGGTTTGTTACCATGTCTTGATGGTTCATTCCCATGTCTTTGTGGTTCATCCCTATTGTTTTGATGGTTTGTTACCATGTCTTGATGGTTCATTCCCATGTCTTTGTGGTCCATCCCTATTGTCTTGATGGTTTGTTACCATGTCTTGATGGTTCATTCCCATGTCTTTGTGGTCCATCCCTATTGTCTTGATGGTTTGTTACCATGTCTTGATGGTTCATTCCCATGTCTTTGTGGTCCATCCCTATTGTCTTGAAGGTTTATTACAATGTCTTGATGGTTCATTCCCATGTCTTTGTGGTCCATCCCTATTGTCTTGATGGTTTGTTACCATGTCTTGATAGTTCATTCCCATGTCTTTGTGGTCCATCCCTATTGTCTTGAAGGTTTATTACAATGTCTTGATGGTTCATTCCCATGTCTTTGTGGTCCATCCCTATTGTCTTGATGGTTTGTAACCATGTCTTGATGGTTCATTCCCATGTCTTTGTGGTCCATCCCTATTGTCTTGATGGTTTGTTACCATGTCTTGATGGTTCATTCCCATGTCTTTGTGGTCCATCCCTATTGTCTTGATGGTTTGTTACCATGTCTTGATGGTTCATTCCCATGTCTTTGTGGTCCATCCCTATTGTCTTGATGGTTTGTTACCATGTCTTGATGGTTCATTCCCATGTCTTTGTGGTCCATCCCTATTGTCTTGATGGTTCATTCCCATGTCTTTGTGGTCCATCCTTATTGTCTTGAAGGTTTATTACAATGTCTTGATATATCATCTCTATGTATTGATGGATCATCCCTATGTCTTGATGGATCATCCCTATGTCTTTGTGGTCCATCCCTATGCCTTTGTGGTCCATCTCTGTCTTAATGGATTATCACTATATCTTGATGGATCATCCCTATGTCCGGCTGATCCAGCATTGTGTTGCAGGATCCGTCCAGTGCCGTAGGAGCTGTGGGGGGAGGACATCCTGGAGACACCAGCCCTGATGACAAGAGGTGGGGCCATCACTGCTAACTATATTTTGGTAGAACCTCCTTCTGAGGACACTCCTGCTTAGAGGATACCTCTCTACAAAGGACAGTTTTCATTGTCAAAATTACCATTTTTGCTATTTAGCTGCTCTCAAGGGTTACCTCTCTCTAAAGGACACTTTGACTCTGCCACTTGGTGTTCTTCACAGTGGAGGTAGTTCTACTGTATAATAGATGATCCATCAGGCTGTGTTGGTGATTGGCTCAAGTCGTACTGGCTTTAGACAGCTGTTAACCCCATCAATGACTTCTGGATGAAGCTAATTCTCTAATTAAAGACATAAAGCTTCTATACTTTATAGATGGGCTTATTTTTCTAATTATAATATTAATTTATTTCCCACTATATTGATAGGCCATTTTTAAAAATCTTTTATACGTTTTTTTTTTTTTTTTTAAATTTCAATAGATTAGAATACCTCCCTGTAAAAGACACCTAGTTGCAGTAGCAAAGTGTACTTTAGGGAGAGGTATCCTATTACCAGAGAGCTGTTAAGTATCTAAAATTGTAATGTTGGTACTGTGCGACCCTTGTAGAGAGATGTCCTCTAGCAGGAATGTCCTCCTTTCATGTGGTATGTTCTACTTGCTGTAGATGAGAGAGATTCTTTGAAAGTTCATCTTTTTTCTTTTAAAGAAATAAAGTCATATTTGAGGCTTTTTTAGAAACTTTGTCTTTAATGTGAAGTGTCTTTTATTGAGAAGTATCCCTATGGAATTATATTTAACCACAATAACTTTCAAAAGAAAAGAGACAAGGGTAAAGAAAGCCCTTCTACTGAAGAAAATATTTTACATTGAATCGCCAATAGAATAAGAATTAAAAATCAAATAAAATGCTTCAAGTGTTTACAGTTATTTGATTTTAATTCTTATTCTATCGGCGATTCAATGTAAAATATATTCTCCTGTAGAAGGGCTTTCTTACCTGAAAGTTAGAGATATTTATAAATAAAATATTTGTAAAAAAGAAACTTTTCCCTGGAGGCCTAATGTTTGTATTTTTATATTGATTCAAGGGATTATTGTATTGAATTAAAAATAAATTTTTAAAAATATATATATGTGGTACTATGCAGTCATGGGGCCAAAGTGGTTTCAAGCATCAATAGATAACACAAAGGACGAGGCAGGTTGGATGTCACCTGAGAGAGGCCAGTGTCGAAGATACAGACAAGGTCCAGGAGGGTGTGATTTACATGAGAGGGAAAGAGAATATGTTTTTATCCACTAGTTTATCTCGGCGTCCAGTGGCCGTCGTAAAACTTATTGGAAGTTTCCTGGGAGGAAATTAATAATCTTTGCCAAAATTCAACCCCTTGGAATCTCGCCCTCTCTTGGATGTGGCAGACACTCAATAAAACTTCATTGCTTTGTTTTGTATTACATGATGGCTAAACTAGCATGTTGAATTGTATCTATGTTTTGGGGGCTGTTACACTTTTATAATCGTTTTGAAAATAGAGTAATTCATAAATTAATCTGTAATCAAAAAGGCATATATTGGATCAAAATATCATTTCTTTTGCCAATATTTCAGTTATGTGGCGCTGAGTTTGTTGTTGACACACATTAATATGTTATAATACCTTGATAAAGGTTGGCGTTTAGCCAACTGAAATAGTGGTAAAATAAATGATATTTTGATCCAATATATGCCTTTTTATTTAAAAAAAAAAAAAAAACTTTTATAATTGTGGTATGTATGATATATCTACTGTATATATTGACATATGTTACTACATATATATATGTAAGTAGATAATTCTCTACCTGGAGGTGTGTCTGTGTAGGATGGAGGCTCTGAGTCAACTGAACCTGTCCCTGAGGGAGCAGCTGGAGGTGTCGACAGAGGCCAATCGCGCGCTGACTCAGGACATCTGCAGACTGGCGCAGGAGTGGCAACAGACACGGGCCCAGCTCGAGGCCAGAGAGGTCCAGTGGAGGCAGGAGGACTCTTCTGCTGGGAGTCTGCAGGACTCTTCCACGGGACTCTGGGAGCAAGTGTCACGACTCCGCAGGGAGTTTGTTCAGGTGCGGACTGAGCTGGAGACTCAGCTGGCTTCCCTGCACAGGGAGCTGACCGCTACCAGTCACCAGCTGGTGTCTGCTTGTCTGCTTCTCTCCCAACACCAGGTACACCAACCATCATGGCATGATTAAAACTTGTATGGAATTCTACTTCCATGATAAGGTACAATTTGTCTTTTGTCTAATGATAGTAACAACGCTGTTACCGAAATATCACACACTATTCATTTATTTGAATTTGGTCTTATTACCTTGTAATTCTACTTCCCTAAAAGCTTATGTCCATAGTTTGCTTGAATACCATTTCTGAGTTATATTCCACACTTCAGTGTAGCATATATAAGCCGAATTGTCCAATAAAATACTAGAGCTCTAAGAAGTGGTCTGGTAGATTAAATTTAGTAAAACCGCTGGGAGGGTTCACTGCTACCATACCCCTCAAATATTGTATTGGGCTGTTTTGTTTTTATAACGATACTGAAGCTAGACTCTTGGGAAAGGTATTTTGAATGAACTATGGACATAAGGACAGTGGAAATTAATATGCATAGTAATACTGTAGTGAAAGGACACCTCTCTATTTTTTTTATTAAATTATCTCTAGTACACGTGGTACAGGCCATGATAATCATGGTGGGTAGTTAGCGACTTCTTTTACTGTAATCGCACCACATGTCTACACATGTGAAACGCAGTTCGACTTTGCACTTGCAAATGTTCCAGAGCCCCGTTTGGTTACTTGCACTCGCTGGTGGGGTTGAACTTTTGCAAGAATCGGGGGCCATTGGAGCACACCTCTCTATAAAGGACAGTTTTCATTGCCAAAATTACCATTTTTACTATTTAGCAACTCTCTGGTAAGAGGATACCTCTCCATAAAGGACTATTTTGCTCTGCAAGTAGGTGTCCTTTACAGGGAGGTTCTACTGTAATAATATATATATATGTGGTATATTTTCCTGTCTCCTGATTGCCATGGTAGGCATATTGGTTAGATGCAGTCGTAGTGGCCACCATGGTCAGATTGGTTTCAGGCATCAAGGGATAGCACAAATGGACGATGCATGTTGGATGTCATCTCAGAGGGAGATGCCAGCACCGGTCCTGGAGGGTCTGATCTATATTAGAGCCAGAGGGGAACTCTTTGTAATCCGACTGTGTTTGTCGGTCCTACTGGGTAATCAGAGACCCTTTTTCCTGTCTGGGCGTCGGAGAACTCTCAATCAAACTTTTTTATTCCGTTTTGTATTACATATGGATATCAAGTATATATTGAAATATATTACAACATATATATTGTAACAAAGAATTTATTATTTTATCAACAGAGTATCATTTCTAATGTTTATACTTTGATACTCTGTAAACTTCCCTCTTTGCTTATCTTTTTGTTTATCCTTCTTAGTTTGTCCTTGCCTGAAATAAATTGTTGTCTCCTCCTGAAATTTTTGTCTTCCCGTGGCTTCCCGTCTCCACATGGCAATACAGTAGAACCTCCATCTCAGAGGACACTTGTGCTAGAGGACACCTCTCTACAAAAGGACAGTTTTCATTTGCAAAATTAACATTTTTACAATTTAGCAACTCTCCCGTAAGAGGACACTTCTCCCTAAAGGACACTTTGGCTCTGCAATTAGGTGTTCTTTACAGGGAGGTTCTACTCTATATATAAATGCTGAACCTAATGAGAACACAGAGAAACAACACTTCTTCCTCCGTGTGTCAGCAGACATCTTCTGAGGCTACAACCTCCCATGAGCTCTCCGGCCTCCAGGCCAAGTTTGAGACTGAGAAGGCCAACCTCTTGAAACAGTAAGTGCCTTCATGCATTCTGCTTGGTCCTGGAAAACCTAATGTGTAGGTAACTGAACCTATTTCAGCTGAGAGACTCTATAAATAGATTCTGTCCTTTTTTTTTGGGACCCAGGATATTAGATTGAATCCTGATAAGGGACAATTTGGATTATTCTATATACAGTTACGAGCGTCATGCGTTCTTCATCTCTGTCACCGTTTGCTTTTTTTTTGGAATGGCGCTCTCCTATTGGTTCGCTACAATGGCGCCGCCACTGCGCGAGACACTTTGTTTTTGACTTTGCCCCCCCCACTCGCTTTTTGGTTTTTGTAACTATTGTGTTGGAGAGGGTCGCTCCTTAAATAAATGCATATATTAGTTAATAACTAAATGGAATCCTCTCTTCCTTTTTCCCAGTAAGAGACGCCTACGGAAGCCAACAGTACATAGACAGATAAAGCACATAGGCTATAGTTATTAACTAATATATGCATTTATTTAAGGTGCCAATTTATTATTGTAACAAATAGTATTTGAATAAAAACATTCAATCGGGTAAAACACGGGTGTTGCCCCGGTCATTCGGCTAGTAGATTATAAACACAAGGTAATAAGACCAAATCCATATAAATAAATAGTGTGTGATGTTTCGGTAACAACACTGTTACCAAAATGTCACACACTATTTATTTATTTGGAGATTCAGTACTTTTGTCTGAAGATGGTAACAATGCTGTTACCGAAACGTCACACACTATTTATTTATTTGGATTTGGTCTTATTGCCTTGTGTTTAGAAGAATCCTGTATTGAGCAGTTTTGTAATCTTCAAAATGATGGTACACAGTTGAATCTAATCATAACTTGGTTATAGCATCATAATTCTCAAGTCTCAATTGTTTTAACTGTATAGTTATAACAACAACCTCTTAGTCCCATGTGATGTTGTTTTGTTTTGCTTATCCCTAGTACACGTGGTACAGGTCATGATAATCATGGTGGGTAGTTAGTGACTGCTTTTATTGTAAGTGCACCACATGTCTTACACATGCAGTTTGTACTTACAAATGTACCAGAGCCCCCTTTGGTTACTTGCACTCGCTAGTGGGGAAGGACTTTTGCAAAAATCGGGGGCCATTGGAGCATTTTTTATGTGATGTTATTATAGTGAGGTATCATTGTATATACAGTAGAACCTCCATGAAAGGACACACACACTAGACGACACCTCTCTACACAGTTTTCATTTGAAAAAGTACTATTTTTACTATTCAGCAAGTCTTTGGTAAGAGGACACCTCTCCCTAAAGGACAACATATAAAAATTGCTTCTCATTGGTCCCCTTTTATTTTAAAGTTATAGGCTCCCCCAGTTTGCCCATGTTGTTTGGCTTTAAGAACTGTCCTATAGTTTTTGTTGTTATTTCTTATCCCCTTGTGCAAAGATTACACAAATTCCATGAGTCGATGCTCCTCAAGCACTGTGCCATAGTAAACAGTCCATAGTAGTGACACACATGGTGATGGAGAGAGGTGAAATCTAAGGGTAGCTGGGATACCGCAGGATTGAGGAGTTGTCCACCAAGGATGACAAGAAATCCAGAATCCTTCAGAACAAGGATCGAGCCCTGGAGAACCTGACCACCATGCTCCACAACCTGGTGAGTTTCTCTAATATCCTTCAGTACTGCGCATACAACGGTGGCGCAGGAGCTGAACCAGCCATCCCAGCTTGAGCTGACCAGACAGCCAGATACAGTGGGATTCCTGCAGAGGGCGCTGCTGGATGTGGTACGCTCTGTTCACCAACAGGCAGAGAACGGAGGATGGCTGGGGGAACTGGTGGAGCAGCTACGGCAGCAAGGACTCAGCTTGTGAGTGACCAGCTCTTTTGTCCTATAGCTTCAATACTACTGCTTCAGATATAGAGTTGTTGTTGTTGTGTCCAATGAAGAGCCTCAGATGTCTCCATGCATCTCTATCACAGCAGCAGCAATGTCCACTATCTGATCAGTCCAATATTGTTGTTGTTGTTGTGTCCAATGAAGAGCCTCAGATGTCTCCATGCATCTCTATCACAGCAGTTGCAATGTCTACTATCTGATCAGTCCAATATTGTTGTTGTTGTCGTGTCCAATGAAGAGCCTCAGATGTCTCCATGCATCTCTATCACAGCAGTCGCAATGTCCACTATCTGATCAGTCCAATATTGTTGTTGTTGTCGTATCCAATGAAGAACCTCAGATGTCTCCATGCATCTCTATCACAGCAGCAGCAATGTCCACTATCTAGTTAGAACTTTGATAATTCCAACGTCTTCAGTTCAAATATTTATCTTGGTCCCTAGAATTTTCTATATATAGAATTTCAGTTTGATAAGGCACAATTTGGATTATTATATATACAGTTACGAGCGGCATTCTTCATCTCCTAATCAATCAGTCATCAGTTTTCATCTCTGTCACCGTTTGCTTTTTTTTTTGGAATGGCGCCCTCCTATTGGTTGGCTACGGTCACACCACCTTTGCCCCCCCACTCGCCTTTTCGTTTATGTAATTATTGTGTTGGAGCGGGTCGCTCCTTAAATAAATGCATATATTAGTTAATAACCAAATGGAATCCTCTCTTTCTTTTTCCCTGTAAGAGACGCCTACGGAAGCCAACAGTATATAGACAGATAAAGCACATAGACTATAGTTATTAACTAAATTATGCATTTATTTAAGGCGCCAATTTATAATTGTAACAAATATTATTTGAATCAAAACATTCAATCGGGTAAAACACGGGCGTTGCCCGGGTCATTCGGCTAGTAGATTATAAACACAAGGTAATAAGACCAAATCCAAATAAATAGTGTGTGACGTTTCAGTAACAAGCGTAGTGTAACCATCTTCAAACAAAACGTCACACACTATTTATTTATTTGGATTTGGTCTTATTACCTTGTGTTTAGAATTTATGTTTTTAATTCGAATTTTTGGATTATTCAAAAAAATTTTTTTTTGATCCCTTGGGCTTCAAATTATCCCAAGTTCTACTGTATTTACAAAACATTTAGAAAAGAGGGGACTCACTCTAACTCTTCTCTAAATTGAAATGGAAATGAAAAATTGCTATAATTTTAAACATAAAATGAAATAAAATTTCATTCCTAGTATTTATATTTTGATAAAGCTTATTTAATGCCAAGTTTTGAAAGGTCATATATTTAAAATATGTAGAGAAAGCAGCGCATTGATAATGAAACTTTAGAAAATACAGTTAAACCTGTATATAACGCCCCCTCTAAATAGCGCTCTGCTCTCTATAGCGCCCAATTTTAAATATTAAAATGTAAACATTTTAATTAAAAGTGACCTGTCTATAGCACTCTATTTTGGTGAGTCCAAGAGGGGGCGCTATATACAGGTTTAACTGTAATATTATTTAAAAAAAAAAAGGTTAAAATAAATAATTTTAACTCTATTATATAGAGCCAAACTGTTAAATGATGTTTTCTATTGAATGTTTACTTATTAAACTTATGTAGGTTACATAAAGGATAAAATAAAACACTTACAAGTTGAAATATTGATCCTAACTAGTGAGAGACTGGAGGTTGCCATGTTTTTTGAGTGGTTCTTTACGGGACACTCTACTGTGTTTTGTGAGAATTGATAAAAGAATTATAAGAAACATTATATCTTGGTAATTAGTTTTTTCATATTTTTACATAAGAGTTAAAAAATCAATTAGTTCTTTTTTTTTATCTCCAAAAAATGTAAGGGTTCCAGGGATACAGGGTGAGTTTGTACTCCATGTTAGGAGCAACTGCACATTGTGTATGTACCTCATGTCAGAGGCGGCAATTTTATATTGGAGCTAAGTCAGTGGTCTGCTACTGAGTAGTGTTCCCAGTCTTAATGACGAAGGCAGATGCATTCTACTTCACCCAGTCATCAAGTAGCAACACCTAATGGATTTACACACACATTCTCTCTTCTTTCTTATCTCAAAGCCATGATAATCATGGTGGGTAGTTAGCGACTGCTTTTACTGTAAGCGCACCACATGTCTACACATGTGAAAAACAGTTCGACTTTGCACTTACAAATGTACCAGAGCCCCGTTTTGTAACTTGCACTCGCTGGTGGGGTTGGACTTTTGCAAGAATCGGGGGCCATTGGAGCATTTTTTTTTTTTTAACAGAAAAAAGTGTCCAATGCGGGAATCGAACCCGGGTCGTAGTGGTCGAAAACCAAACGGTTTAACCAGCCTTCCACTGACCCCCCCCACACACATACTTTATTAAAGTGAAACTTTAATGAGGCTTTGAAATGACTGTCGTTCTAGACTCCATTTGTAGAACCGGCTAAAGTTCAGGTTGAGGAATATATGGAAGAGATAAAAGAAATCCTTAAAACTTAGAAATGGCTGTTGTTCTAGATCCCATTTTGTAGAACCAGCTAATGTTCAGGTTGAGGACTATATGGAGGAGATGAAGAAAACCTTAAAGCTTAGAACTGGCTGTTGTTCTAGACCTGTTTCAAACCTATTTTTCTCTAACTTTATATAATATCTTCTCTAAATTAATCACATATTCACTATCATCCCATATAGTCTCTCAATGGAAAACCAGAGTGTGCTGTGGTGGCAGAAATATGGCGGACGGCTCCACCTTCACCATCCTGACCCAGCTGACAGACACGGCCCTGGCTGCCACCCAGGTGGCCATGAGCCGCTATCAGCGAGCTGACCAGGTACAACTACCTTACATAGCAGCCATTGTGGCTTCTATTATCACACTAAATAATGCTACTGAATTAGCATGAGTATAAAATTACAGTAACACATCGCTCTAAAATCAACTTTGGGTATAGCGAACCTTACTTTTATAATGAACCTAACATAAACCCCTAATACAGTAATGTCTCTTTGTAATGGACACTTGGTTGCAGAGACAATGTGTTTTTTTGAGAGAGGTGTTCTCTTACCTGGAGAGAAGCCAATTTGTAAAAATGGTATTTTTGGTGTTGAAAACTATCCTTTGTCGATAGGTGTCTTCTAGCGAGAGTGTCCTCTCTCTCATGGTGGTTGTTCTACTGTACATTTTAAACCTTGGCTATAGTGAACCACCAAATGTTCAGTTCCATTGGGGTCTTCTATAGTAAGGCTTTACAGTACCTTTATGTTAGCATTGCTAGTTCAAATAGTGCTTCCATATTAAGCGACAAAAACCATTCGGTTATCACAACTATTTCTCTATTGGTTAATAGTTTAAATATCATAATCTCCCTTCCTATGTTTTTAATGGGGTTGGCGTATTTTAGTGATGAAAATTCAATCTGTTTTGTCAATTTTAAAAGGGAATTTGATCTATTTACAGTGAAACCCTGCTCTCTGTAGTGAAACTCAACTATAGTGAAACTTTTGGTTTACTATATGGTATCAGTAATATTGTGTGTGTGGATTATTCTAAGTTTATAATACAATATAATGCAGCTTATGATTGTTGAACGACATTTGAAAATTATCCCGCATGTGTTTCTTTTGAACGAAAAATCAAAATTTATTTTAAGGAGAAATAACGATTATTTCTAACCTTAGGGATGAAGTATGAAAGGATGAATTGTGAAGAGTAATGATAAATGGAAAAATAAAGTGTCCAGGGATGGGGATAATATAATATAATAATAATAAAAGGTTAGAAATAATTGTTATTTCTCCTTAATATAAATTTTGATTTTTTGTTCAAAAGAAATACATGCGGGATAATTTTAAAATGTCATTCTATTCTAAGTTTGCTATAGGGGAGATTTCTTATAATCCTGGTTTGTTTTAGTGTGATCTTACTGTACTTATAGGTACACAGTAGAACCTCCATTAGAGAAAACTCTTGCTAAGGGACACCTCTTTGCAAAAGATAGTTTTCATCACCAAAACTGCAATTTTTACTATTTAACTTATCTCAAGATAAGAGGACAACTCTTCCTAAAGGACACTTTGGCTCTGAAATTAGGTATTGTCCTTTACAGAGAGGTATTACTCTAATGTATATATAATTCTGTGAGAGTGCCCAGAGCACACCAATTTCACTTTACTGAATTGACCAAAGAGGTGTGTGGGGATAGGAACTGGCTCCATGATAAGTCCTGAATTCTGAAGTTCTATAGACGTAGTTACAGAGTTATGGAGCCTATAAAACCTGTCCCCACCAGGCCCCATCACTGATTTCAACAACTGAGATGTCATGGAATAGAGAATGTTCCCAACAGAGCCATGATTTGGTGGCTGTAGGTAACTGAGGTAGCTCAAGAAGACATTGTCAATTGATTTTAAAAAGTAGCTTGTATTGTCTATTGATATTTTATTATGTACCCTGTTGTGTGTGTTAGACCATATAATTTTAAACATAAGGTAATGAGACCAAATCCAAATAAATAGTATCTAAGGTTTTGATAACAATGCTGTTACCAAAACATCACACACTATTTATTCCATAGAAACAATGGGCGCTTCTCCCGTCAAAATAAACGTCAGAATCTGACGCTATCTATTGACTGTCGCCGCAACTAGCGCCATCGGGTCGGTGACAAAGCCACAAACACCAACTTTGGCAAACTGATAAGCGTCCACCTAGAGACCATGGTTTTGGGCTAAAGGCCCTCGTCAGTCTAGGGCGGACTTTATTCCATGAGATCCACACGGGATCTAATGGAATCCTCACAATCTACTAAAGAGGTGTTTTGCTGGCAATGTGGCTGGGCCAAATCTATTGGCAAAACATAGATGGAAAATTTGTCGGGAGGAAATTAATCCATAGAAGCAATGGGCACTTCTCCCGTCAAAATATTTTAATCTACCAAAAATTTGGTAGATTGTGAGGATTCCATTAGATCCTGAGTTCAACTGACCCGGTTGATAGACCTCAGCAATGGTCCCTCTCCAGAGGCTGCGTATGTTCTCATGTTAGTTAGCAGCAAAGGCTTCCATGTTAGGAGCAGCCTCAAATTACAGGCAAAGTCAGACTTTCACCAAAGTGTGCCTGGATCATGGTACCATGATCAACAAAAGCTGAACCCCTATACCCCATTCCATGAGATCATATACTCATGAAATTTGTGTAATTTTTACACAAGGTGATAAGAAACAACAACAACTTTTATAACAAATTTGTACACTTAGAGTATTGTATCAAACTGCTGGGGGAGAGTTCCCTCATTAATAAGCCGACGGGGATTGTTCAATTATTATTTTTTTCTTCATTGCAGGGAGAGGATAGTGGAAGTGGTAAGTAAAATGGTGCTAAAATAAACGTTCTTCCCCTGACTTATAATCTAATAAAATCAATAAAGCATCCAGGGCTAGCTTTCAGGCTAACATGCCCTTTAACACAAAGCAATAACGCGCCATCTATACATATAAAATGAATGGATTTAAAAGCACGAATGTTTCTTTTATACATAATACAAACTTCTCCTGTCCTTACTGAGATGAAAAAATATATTGGGAGGGCTTGGCTCATCAGTGGTGAACCCTCCCAGCGGTTTCGCCAATTTAATCCACCAGACCGCTTCTCAGAGCTCTAATACTGTATTGGACGATTCTGCTTATATACGCAGCACTCAAGAGTGGAATCTCAGAAATGGTTTTCAAGAAGACTATGGACATAAGCTCATAGGACAGTAGAATTACATTCAAATATTTGCATCGAGCAATGCTCTTTCGCAAACAATAAAGACAAGGCCAGTTAGGCATAAATTAACACAAAGCAATAACACGCCATCTATACATATAAAATGAAGGGATTTAAAAAAATGAATGTTTCTTTTATACATAATACAAACTTCTACTGTCCTTACTGCGATGAAAAAATATCATCGCAGTAAGGGCAGTAGAAGTTTGTATTATGTATAAAAGAAACATTCATTTTTTTAAATCCCTTCATTTTATATGTAACCTGCCCTACAACAGGAGAAACTAGTAATATAACTTCTAATAGTTGTTCCTATTAATGGGCATGTTAACCAGAAAGTTAGATTAATTAAATTGTACAAATGATAAGATACAATTTGGATTATTCTATATACAGTTATGAGCGTCATCATCTCTGTCACCGTTTGCTTTTTTTTTTGGAATGGCGCTCTCCTATTGGTTGGCTACGATGGCGCTGCCACTGCGCGAGACACTTTGTTTTTGACTTTGCCCCCCCCACTCGTTTTTTGGTTTTTGTAACTATTGTGTTGGAGCGGGTCGCTCCTTAAATAAATGCATATATTAGTTAATAACCAAATGGAATCCTCTCTTTCTTTTTCCCAGTAAGAGACGCCTACGGAAGCCAACAGTACATAGACAGATAAAGCACATAGGCTATAGTTATTAACTAATATATGCATTTATTTAAGGCTCCAATTTATAATTGTAACAAATAGTATTTGAATCAAAACATTCAATCGGGTAAAACACGGGCGTTGCCCGGGTCATTCGGCTAGTAGATTATAAACACATGGTAATAAGACCAAATCCAAATAAATAGTGTATGATGTTTTTGTCTGAAAATGGTAACAATGCTGTTACCGAAAGGTCACACACTATTTATTTATTTTGATTTGGTCTTATTACCTTGTGTTTATAATTGTACAAGAAACTTTTAGCCCTGGGTGCTTTTTTTGATTTTCTTCTTCTTTCTTTTCTCCACTCAATCATATTAAGGTATCAAGCTTGTAAAGCTTGAGATTTTTGATGGTGTCTGTTGACAACCATCATGATTGGGTAAAGTAGAATGTGTCTGCCTTTGTCATTAAGACTGGGAACACTACTCAGTGGCAGGTCAACTTAGCTCCAAAAGAAATGGCCGCCTCTGACATGAGGAACAGACGCCATATGCAGCCGTCCTAACATGAAGTACAAACGCTGCTCATCCTGTATCCCTGGATCAGGAGCCCTTGCAGGGTACTATCAGCTGGGCCAGCTGAGCCCAGGTTTTTTAGTGAGCTTGTTACTGCTCCCCCTCCTCCTTTTTCATCCGTGCTTGGGACCAGCAAAGTCGGAGTTTTTGATTTTATTAAAATAAAATGGTGCTAAAATGTTATGCAACTTGCCACTTTATCAACACATATTGTGGATGCAAGTATCTAAACTGGAGTATGTTTGTGTGAAGGAGCTGCAATCTCAGCTGAAGAGGGCCGCTGATGAGTCCCGGGAACTCCAGCGCAGAGCTGAGGATGCTGATGATAGAGTCCGCAAGGCCCAGCTTCACAATGCTCAGCTCAGTTCTCAGTTGGAGGCCTCGTGAGTTCCTCTCTTTATTCCACTTGTTGGTTTTCTTACATTCTGTCTGTGACTTTTGGGTGCTTGAGTTATCATACCAATACTGCTGTACAACATCTAAATGGTCCACATGAATGGTACAAATTGGATTATAGATTAGAAACACAAGGTAATAACACCAAATTCCAATAAATAGTGTGGGGCATTGTGGTAACAGTGGAAAGGTATAATTTGGATTATAGATTAGAAACATAAGACCAAACCGTTATCATCACCGTTAGCCGAAATAGTTATGTCCACACTTGATAACTGGATCCAACAGCAATTCACACCGGGTATTCACATATGGAGGAGATATATTGATGAAATCCTCTGTATATGTGAAACCGGACAGGAGAACAGTATCTTATCTGTTCTTAACTCCTTTCACCCCGATATTTCCTTCAGTTATGAACCAGAAGCCAATAATGTAATACCATTTCTAGACATACTGATTATTCGTACCCCTTCACACTACCACAAAACCGTATATCATAAAATCAATAACCCAACTTTCTACACCAATTTCAAGTCTTTCTGTCCCTTATCCCATAAAATTAATACTGTTAGAACACTTACCAAGAGATTGGTTACTCATTGCTCCCTGCCCATATTCAGATCATTAGAGTTTTCTAACATTAAAAAACAGCTTGCCCTCTCCCAATATCCACACCATTTCATTCGCAAATATCAATACAACCCGGCCCATATGAAACCCATGTTACCCCATAGAAATATCTGTATCTTACCTTACTCAACACAATCCGCAGCCATATCCCACCTCCTTAAATCTTACGGCATCAATACCTTTTTTAAAAACAATAAAAGCCTAGCCACCATCCTTAGACATCCTATTACCCGATCACAGAGGCCTGCCAGTGTTCAATCATCGGGTGGCTCGGTCTACTCAGTCTCGTGCAACGATTGTGGTGCAACCTATATAGGTGAGACTGGTAGGTCCGTGGCCATCAGGATGGTTGAGCATGGCAGGTGTATCAATAACAAAAGACAGCAAATCCCTCATTGACAACCATACTCTAAACACAGGCCACTCATTCAATCTAACTTCTCCCACCACCTTATACAATAACATCTCCAATAAATACCAAAGACTGATCATAGAAGCCATATTATCCATATCAAAAAACAGCATTAACCGACATATAGATTTACCTACATAATATCAGGGGGGGGGGGGGACATATGTAATAACTTAAATAACCTTTAAACCCCCAACCCCCCCCCCCCCCCCCTCTATAGTACCAATGTGGCCGCTGATGGCGGGTTGAACATTCGTTGTCCGGTTTCATTGTATATATATATATATATATAGTTTCATAGTATAACCATCTGCAAATTTACCATTGGTTTGTCTTATGACATTACATGATTAGCATATTTTTGTAAATATCATATACAATAGTTTAGATTTGCAAAATATTTTTAACCTAAATAATATTTTAGCCGTCCTATATTCTTCTCATATGTAAATATATTTTAAAAAACGGAATCCTATATAAAGCCTTTTGCCATCATGTATCATTACCTGTCGAAGGGCGTGACTGCCCGAAAGCTCGTGTAGTTGATTATTAAAAAATCTTTTCTCCTTACGTTTTATTCTCTAGTATTTATAATCCACGGAGAAAGTTTCCATGCTATTTTAATAAGACCAAATTCAAATAAATAATATGTGACATTCCGATAATAGTGTTATTACTGAAAAATACCATTTATATATTTGATCTTATTATCTTGTGTTTCTAATCTTTAATCCAAATTGTATACCTTGTATACCAGTGTTACCGAAATGTCATGCACTATTTATATATTTGGAGATTTGTGTATCATGTGTTTCTAATCTATAATCCAAATTGTACCATACTGGTGTTACCGAAATGTAACATACTATTTATATATTTGGAGATTTGTGGTCTTATTACCTTGGGGCTCATATGAAAACAAAAAGGGCATGTGATATATACAATATAAAAACTAAAGATCCAAGATCATTTCCAAAAAAGAAGAACAATATAAACAGGAGACATCCAAGAACAATTCTGTCATACTTCAAATCAAGATTAAATTGCCATTATTTAGTATATCTCGCCCCCACGTGCTCACTCTTAATTGTAACTTTGCCCGTTGAAAAGCGAGTCCTTTCACAGTTTTTAATAAATAAATTTATTGCGAAAGGTTATTTTATAAAAGTGTGACATATGGTGCCACTGCAATTCAACATTCAGCTTTGATAAGCATGAGCCGACTATGACAGCAGTGTGATTTGGAAAAAGCATTTTCAGTGAGAAAGTTGTATCAACTAATATTGTTGGTTCTTAAAATTTGGTTTAAGAAATGGTCGAATTATCGCTGGTGTCAAATGAGGTTGGTCAAATTAACATTGGTTATTTGATAGGATGGAGGGAGTGATGTGAAAATATAGCTGAATTATTGTAAGTGTTAAACACAAGGTAATAAGACCAAATCCAAATAAATAACTAGTGTGTGACGTTTCGGTAACAGCATTGTTACCATCTTCAGACAAAAGTACTGAATGAAGTAAATTAAAAGTACATTCAGTACTTTTGTCTGAAAATGGTAACAATGCTGTTACAAAAACGTCACACACTATTTATTTATTTGGATTTGGTCTTATTACCTTGTGTTTATAATCTATTCCCGGAGGTCATCTTGGGCAAGCTCCCGCGAGGCTTTTTTTTCTTGTCTACTTGGCACAGCTGTGTCACCAACTCTGCCCTGATTGGTCGGTGGGTACTTGGACTGTCCATCCGGCCGGCGGCCGGAACGATTCCATTCTCTCGACGGGGTGGGGCAGACCTAAGCCTATCTCCGTCGACGTTTTGGTAACAGCGTTGTTACCATCTTCAGATTAAAGTTACACACTTGATAAGAGTAACTATTTAAAACATTCTGTGGTAAAATTTCTCATTCAGTACTTTTTGTCTGAAGATGGTAACAATGCTGTTGCCAAAATGTGTAATACTAATTATTAATTTGGATTTGGTCTTATTACCTTGTGTTTAGACACTGTATGTTTGTTGTTAGTGTCCTTTAAGTCAACTTTCGGTAACTATATGGACAGTTATTCTCCAATTTGTTCTGTTGATGATCATCTCTCACAGCTCATTTAGTGACCTTCCTGTAGCTTTCTTAACCTCTTCTAGCCAGATGGTTGCAAGGCTTCCTCTCTTCCTTCTTCCTTCCATTTTTCCTAACATCAACCTCTTTTCCAAACCATTTGCTCTTATTATGTATTCGAAAAATGAAAGAAAATAAGACCTAATCCAAATAATTTATTAGTGTGTGACGTTTCGGCAACAACATTGTCACCATCATCAGACAAAAGAATAAGAATAAGAATTACAAAACTATTTTAGAGGCGTAATATTCTTTTTAAAATAAAATAATTTCTACTGTCCTTACTGCAATGGAAAAATTAAACTGGCGAAACCTCTGGGAGGGTTCACCACTGATGAGTCAGGCCCTCCCTTTAATTTTTCCATTGCAGTAAGGGCAGTAGAAATTATTTTATTTTAAAAAGAATATTACGCCTCTAAAATAGTTTTGTAATTTGATAACAGATGGTGCGCTAGTGCATCATAAGAATAAGAATAAATAAAATGATTTTTATTCTTTTGTCTGATGATGGTGACAATGTTGTTGCCGTAACGTCACACACTAATAAATTATTTGGATTAGGTCTTATTTTCTTTTATTATAATCTATAATCCAAATTGTGCTTTATCGTATTCGAAAAATGAAAATTTTGCTGGAAGGATAATGGTCTATAAAAATGAAGGTTACCTTTCCCATCAAAGTAGATGTCAAAACTAGACACCATCTATTGACATTCCCTACAAACTAGACGTCTCAAGTTGGTAACGAGGACATGTTGCCAAAGCTGATGGTGTGGCTTTGTCACCGACCCGAAGCCACTAGTTTGCGATGATGTCTATAGATGGTATCTAGTTTTGATGTCTGTTATTTGAAGGAGACAAAGGCAATTTTGTTCACACTTGGTTATCTCATGTATCTTCAATAAAGGTCACTGTAATATCTTTCAGTGTTATTTGTCTGAATTTTGATATACATGCTAAAAGGTAGAGAGCTTCCTTAAGTTTTGTCCATGAGTGTATAATCCCAATATTATCCAAACATGTTGTTTTGGGATTTCCATCATGATGACCAGGCAACTGTATATAGAGGGAGGTGTATGTGTTATAGAAGAATGGAGCACCGTGGGGAACTCTCCCCTGACATCCTGTCCCAGCTGACCTCCCTCAACCTGGACGTGGAGAGACTCAATGCTGAGAATGACAAGCTCACCACCCTGGCTGCTGAGTTCCGGGTCAAACTGGAGCGGGCAGAGTCCGACAAACTCAGTCTGAGGGAGACCACGGGCCGTCTCAACCAGGAGTTGGAGCACAGGTAGTTGCTGGCTGTGTGAGGGGACTCAAGTTTCTAAAAAAAAATTTGATTCTTTTTTTTTATTTTTATTTTGTAAAAAAGTAGAATTTGGATAATTTGAACATCTTCAATTCAAAAACATCTTCTCTCAATTCAAAAACATCTTCTCTCTCTCAATTCAAAAACATCTTCAATTCAAAAACATCTTCAATTCAAAACATCTTAAATTCAAAAACGCCTTCAATTTAAAAACATCTTCAATTCAAAAATGTCTTCAATTAAAAAAAAACGTCTTTAATTAAAAAATGTCTTTAAATCAAATATTTTCTTGGTTCCTAGAATTTCCTATAAATAGAATATTGCATTTTTAATTAGAATTTTTGGATAATTCGAATTTGTTTTTGGTCCCTTGGGCTTCAAATTATCTAAGTTTGACTGTGTATTTACAGTTAAACCTGTCTATAGCGCCCCCTCTAAATAACACCTTCCTCTCTATAACGTCCGATTTTAAACATTAAAATGTAAACATTTTACATTAAAAATGACCTGTCTATAGCACCCTATTTTGGCGAGTTCCAAGAGGGGGCGCTATAGACAGGTTTAACTATATATATTTTGTATCTTTTTTTTTTTTCTTTTTTTCTTTCCCTCGGATTTACCCAGACCAATATGTTTATGAACTCAATTATTTTAATTAGGTTTTTTTTTGTATATATAAATTTCACAGATAATTTTAAATATATAATTAGCTTTTTATTCTTTTGTTTTTTTTTTTCACTTGCAGAGACTTGGGCTTTGAATTATCCAAGTTCAACCATATAACATTAAATCATTGTTCTAGAAATAACTTTGCCTAGAAGACTCTTCTGTCCAAAATGTCTGTTATCTCAAAGATCAATGAATGCCAGGCAACCTCTCTCTTCAAGTTAATATCAGCTCAATCCATATGCCACAATTGGAAACACATTCTTAGCACCAATTTTATCTTATGTTGTTGTTGTTGTTTCTTATTCCCTTGTGTAAAGATTACACGAATTCCATGAGTTCATGCTCCTCGAGCTGTTTTATGATAAGCAGCGGCCTCTACCAAAGGTCCTGTTTAGTGCATCTAATGCAAGCCAAAATGTGTTCTGGAGCTGCAGGTGCCAAGCTACATTTCGGGCAAGATTGTATCTTATGGATGATCAATATTACAGCTGAACTACACAACCCTAAATTAGAATACTACAAGAGTGTCCCCAGCCAGCCCATTAATGCTCCTTGCCAAAGCCATGATGAAATGACTGCCAATGCTATTTAAATAGCAAATTTTAACCTATTTTCAACATTAGGACAGAAAATATTTGCAGAGAACATTTAAAAATATATACATGTGTATTTA
The DNA here is from genome assembly GCA_030710605.1 of Cordylochernes scorpioides. Classification (NCBI taxonomy): domain Eukaryota; kingdom Metazoa; phylum Arthropoda; class Arachnida; order Pseudoscorpiones; family Chernetidae; genus Cordylochernes; species Cordylochernes scorpioides. Next base: position 19,037,568 of record CP092883.1, on the reverse strand, counting down.
AGATGTCAAAACAATGTTAAAAATGATGATTAAACACATTTCAAATGATGATAAAGCACAATTTGGATTCTAGATTATAGCTACAAGAAAATAAGACCTAATCCAAATAATTTAATAGTGTGTTAAATAAGTGTGTATTAAATTATTATTAGGATTAGGTCTTATTTTCTTGTATCTAACATTTAAAATGATTAACCTTAAGCAAAAAACTTGGCACATAATAGGAAGAGCTGTGTCCAGTATCCGGACCATCAGCAATCTGGAGGACTCCAAGTCCCAGCTGGAGAAGGAGGTGCGGACTCTGAGGGACACCAACCGGCAGCAGAGTCTGGAGAAGGAGAGGCTGGTCCAGGAGAAGATGGACTTAGGTAGGTAGTCCCACCGCTGCCATGTTGTCCCACTACCAATCACTGGATGGCTGTCACAGGCAAGCAGGCCCAGAGCACGGCCAGCCTGCAGACAGAGCTGGAACAGACACAGGCCCAGTGTGAGCTGCTGCGAGGACAGCTAGCTACGGCCCAGGGTCAGCTGGACACTTTCCAGAGGGATCGGGACAACCTGGCCCTCTCCCTAGCTGAGGTATGTTGAAGGAAGGGACACCATTTAGTGAGCATTTTACCTTTCCATATACAAGTAGAAACTTCCTGTAAAGGACACCTAATTGCAGAGCCAAGGACATATAATTGCAGAGCCAAAGACATATAATTGCAGAGCCAAGGACATATAATTGCAGAGCCAAGGACATATAATTGCAGAGCCAAGGACATATAATTGCAGAGCCAAAGACATATAATTGCAGAGCCAAGGACATATAATTGCAGAGCCAAGGACATATAATTGCAGAGCCAAGGACATATAATTGCAGAGCCAAAGTGTACTTTAGGAACAGGTGTCCTCTTACCAGAGAGTTGCTAAATAGTAAAAATGATTATTTTGCAAATGAAAACTGTCCTTTATACAGAGGTGTCCTCTAGCACGAGTGTCCCTCTCATGGAGGTTCAACTGTATATGATAAGTTACAATTTGGATTATATTTTGTCAGTACTTTTGTCTAATGATGGTAACGATTCTGTTACCAAAACATCACATACTCATTGTGCCATGGACAGATTCAAAAGGACAAACATTTCAATCCTTAATGAAATTAATCCTGGTAGATCCCTGAAATCACATATATGCCAACAAAAACTCAAGCAGATTGGATATTGATGTTGGCAAAAATTGAAGGAGAGAAAAGAAAGACCTCCAATGAGCTGTCTAGAATGTGTCAAGATAGCTACAGGAAGGTCAGTAGATGGGCTGTGAGTGATGATCACTAACAGATCAAATTGGAGAATTTTGTCCATGTAGTCATCAAAAGTCGACTTGATGGACACTATTAACATCATAACTTATTCTGTTCTAGCCCTTGAAGTCTTGATTTTCCTCTATCCTTTTATGTAATCTTTTAAAGCCAGAACCAAATTATATCTTGAGGAACCCTTTAAAAACATGCTTGCCTATCTCTATTTCTTTTCTGTTTCAGTTCCCCGAAGGAAGTATCTAGTTCTAGCCATTTTCCACTTCTTTGCTCACACTATTTTATCATATGTAGTTATCTGTAGCATCACATGTTTGTCTTTTTATCAACTTTGATTATAGAAATTGCCTAAAACAATCATTAAATGGCTGTTAGTTATTTGTGTTTCAGTTTTCTGGGGCCTTTGTTAAAAAAAAAAAATTATACAGATGTATCCTACTCAGTGTTAGGAAAGGAAGACTCTAACATTTGTTGGCTGGATGTCCCATGCTTAAGAAGTCTGCAATTTTGCTGGGGCCTTTGTATCTTTCCACAGATGTATCCTACTCAATGTTAGGATGGGATGGCTCTAACATTGGTCGGCTGGATGTCCCAGGCTCAAGAAGCCTGCAGGCGAGCTGCCAGGGAGAGAGCAGATGCAGAACTCAAGCTCCACGCTGCAGAAGCCAAGGCTGCCGAGCTGAGGAATGAGTTGGAGGCCGGGGAGTCGCGGAGGGCCCAGCTAGCTGATTCCCTGAGGATCAGTGACACCCTGGGCGTCCAGTTGCAGGCCTCGCTGGAGCAGGCAGACCTGGACCGGGCGGACCTGCGAGCCCAGCTGATGCAGTCCAGCCAGGAGAAGCGGCTGCTGCTGGAGGAGGTGGAGATGCAGAGGGTGGAGATCCAGACCTTCAAGGACCTGCTCCATGCCAGCCAGCAGGAGGAGGCCAAGCTGGAGGCTGAACTCTCTGTTCTACAGAACAGGCTGGACTCATCCCTGAGGATCTCTGTGGATCTGGATCACACCCAGGACCTGCTGGAGGAGGAGAGGACCAAGTCCCAGGCTCTGAAGAGTGAGTCCTTTGTTACCTATGAGTATCCACGAATTACTTTAGATTTTTGAATGTCTTTCCTCAAGATATCTATCTAGACACAAGGTAATAATAAGACCAAATCCAAATAAATAATTAATGTGTGACGTCACACACTAATTATTTATTTAGATTTGGTCTTATTACCTTGTGTTTATAATCTATAATCCAAATTGTACCTTAACATATCTATCTAGAGTTGATAGAGTTGAGTACCTTTACCCAATATTCATATTCATTGGTTTTTTTAATGCTCTTCCTCAAGATTTCTAGCTAACATTTCTATATGTTTGAGCACACTTTACTCACAAGCTTTCTAGCTAGTATTTTCAGATGTTTTGAGTACCTTTATTCAATATTTCTAGCTAGTATTTTCAGATGTTTTGAGTACCTTTATTCAAGCTTTCTAGCCAGTATTTTCAGATGTTTTGAGTACCTTTATTCAATATTTCTAGCTAGTATTTTCAGATGTTTTGAGTACCTTTATTCAAGATTTCTAGATAGTATTTTCAGGTGTTTACGAGTACCTTTACTCAGGTTTTTTAGCTTGCATTTACAGATTATTGAGTACTTTTACTCAAGATTTCTAGGTACTCTATACAGATTTTTAAATAGGAGATTGATCGTCCTTTACTGTAAAATGATTTCTATAAACAATTGGATGGTTATACTCAATCTACCAATTTTAAACCGTTATAAACACCCATAGCCTGATTTCATTTTTTTACTCACAAGTACCATGAGTTTGATATAGCTCAGTCTAGAAGTAAGTAGACAAGTGGTTAAAACCCTCGATTCCCGACAGCCATGAACCAGAATCGAATCCCGCACTGGGGTTTTTGTTTTAATATTTGAATAACCTTCACATATTATTGCTTCTTACATATCATGAGCTAAGTATAACAGTCTTTGATTTCCAAACTTAAGCTTGGTCATCTACGGACAATGACTTTCCAGAATGGTTGCAGGGTTTTCTCACTATGTACTAAGTGCAATTCTCAACCTGCAACCCCAAAGCAAATTATTGACTGCATTACTCATCCATTGATGAGCTCTACTCATTACCGGCAGATACCATCAAAAGTCTCAAGCTTTACAAGCTTGATACCTTAATATGATTGAGTGGAGATAAGAAAGAAGAAGATAAGCTAAGTTGCTCTTTTTGAGCTGCACCTAGTAAAGTTATTTTGGAACCAGGATAGCTCAGTCTAATATTTACAAAGGCTCTTCAGTCATGATGGTTTAATTTAGTCTGCCACATTCCTTCTAGGAATTCAACTTTGTTTTATCTTAAATTTTTTTTCTGGCTGATGATTAGGCACAATTTGGATTATTAATATATATAGTCACGACCGTCTTTCCTCAATTCCTCATCGGCCGCTGTCACGGATGTGCGCGCATCATCATTATGATCATTATCATTATCTAATGATAATTATTATTATTATTAATTAATTATTAATTATTAATATATATAGTCACGACCGTCTTTCCTCAATTCCTCATCGGCCGCTGTCACGGATGCGCGCGCACAGGGAGGTCACGTGCTCGCCGGCAGCCAACGGGCGCGCGCCGCCGGCATTACGTCATAGATTATAAACACAAGGTAATAAGGCCAAATAAAAAAATAGTGTGTGATAAGGCACAATTTGGATTATAGATTATAAACACAAGGTAATAAGGCCAAATAAAAAAATAGTGTGTGATAAGGCACAATTTGGATTATAGAATATAAACACAAGGTAATAAGACCAAATCCAAATAAATAAATAGTGTGTGATAAGACACAATTTGGATTATATTTAATACAGTTATCAGCGTCATGCACAATTCTGTCACGTTAAGTCACGTGTCAAGTTACGGTAAGTAGAAATTTAAAAATTAAAAAAAGATGCTGAAACCCGGGATCGAACCAGGGACCTTTAGATATTCAGTCTAACGCTCTCCTAACTGAGCTATTTCGGCTTATTTTATTTATTTCTATAGAAGCTTCTATCTTTATAATTATGTATATTTTCAAAAAGTCAATTCGCTCGCGCCTCTAGCGGTGAAAATGAGGGGTAATACCAGCTGACCTAATGTACATGTAAAGTTTGGAGCGGGACGTTTCACAAGAGTGACATCCACGGCTCCAATTTATAATTGTAACAAATAGTATTTGAATAAAAACATTCAATCGGGTAAAACACGGGCGTTGCCCGGGTCATTCGGCTAGTAGATTAGAAACACAAGTTAATAAGAGCAAATACTAATAAATTAATAATGTGTGATGTTTTGGTAACAATGCTGTTACACTATTTATTTATTTGGATTTGGTCTTATTACCTTGTGTTTCTAATCTATTATTCAATTTTTTAAAAAAATAATTAGGCAAAAGTATAATCACAATATACCAGATGGAAATTTTGCCAGGGAGATATTGATCTAAAGAGACAAAGTTCGCCTCTCCCATCAAATTAAACGTCAAAACTAGACAGCATATATTGACCGTCGCCGCGAACTAGCGGCCAAACACCAACCCGAGGCCGCTAGTTTGCAGCGACGGTCAATAGATGGCGTCTAGTTTTGACGTTTGATTTGATGGGAGAGGCGAACTTTATCTTTTTAGATTTACACAATATACCAATTAAGATAATAGCAATAAGTTTCTTTATTAAGTTAAAATGAGGTAAATCTTCCAAGTGTTAGCTTTTGATCAGGCCTGATGATGAGATAACACTTGAAAGCTGCCATTTTAAGAAAATTCAGAAAATCATTTTTTTTTGCTTATCCCTAGTACACGTGGTACAGGCCATGATAATCATGGTGGGTAGTTAGCGACTGCTTTTTACTGTAAGCGCACCACATGTCTATACATGTGAAAGCAGTTCGACTTTGCACTTACAAATGTGCCAGAGCCCCGTTTGGTTACTTGCACTCGCTGGTGGGGTTGGACTTTTGCAAGAATCGGGGGGCCATTGGAGCATTTTTTTTTTTTTAACAGAAAAAAGTGTCCAATGCGGGTTCGAACCCGGGTCGTAGTGGTCGTAAACCAAACGGTTTAACCAGCCTTCCACCGACCCCCCCCAGAAAATCAGGCATGTATATAAGTAGAACTAGGATTCAAAGTAAGGATTCCACTAAAGAGAGACAGGAAGTTACTGAAATGTCGGGTATTGAAATAAACTATTGGTTGATGTGGCTGTGGTTTTCTCTGAATCTACTTCCAACCAACAAAGGATTTACAAGATTAATAAAGAAAATTATTGAAATGATCTTGATTGGTATATTGTGAAATTTTACCTTATCATGCCTTTTATTGTTGTTGTTTCTTATCCCCTTGTGTAAAGATTACACAAAACTTATGGAATGGGGTGTAGGGGTGCAGCTTTTGTAGATCATGGGCTATGATCCAGGCACACTTTGATGAAAGTCTGGATTTGCCTATATTTTGAGGCTGTCCCTAACATGGAAGTCTTTGCTGCCGACTCTAATATGAGTGCAGACACATCTTCTCCGTATCCCTGGAGTGGGACTCTTGCTGAGGTCCATCAACCGGGACAGTTGAACTCGGGATTTTTAAAGAGGTCTTTCTCCTCTTCTAACAATGCTGCTGTTGGTCCGCGACTGCTTATTCATCAGAGTTATTCTGCTTGTTTCGCAGCTGGCCTTTATATCTGAAGGTTGTTCCCTATCCGCCACCTGGGGACGCGCCCTGTAGCAGTCAGCTCTGCTGAGGGGTGCCTTTTGTAGTGTAGTGAAGTGTCTTCTAGTGGGAGGGTTCTCTTACTTGGAAGTTTTATTGTAATTTTGTACAGAGTTGCAATCTGCCCTACAATTCCTGAACCAGCCCTAATCCACTCAGTGTACTAATGGTGTGGCCATCAGGTCAGCTCCAGCAGCTGTCCCACCAGACAGACCAGGAGAGAGACCAACACGCCAGGTCCCGCCACATCCTCACTGAGAAACTCAACCAACTGGAACAGGAGTACCACCAGGCCCTGGTACAACTACGACAGAACTACACAAACGACCTTGCCCTCGCTGCACAGGAGAAAGTATGTAATCCTCTCTTAGTTTCTGTAACCTGGATACCAGATGCTGTTGTTGTAAGATGATAGTAATAATGGGTAGTTACTCTTTAATACAGGGTGAAGAATTATCGAATATATACAAACAGTAATTGAGAAGTTGAATAAATATTCTACTTCTTAATGAAGAGAGTATGATGAGAGAGATTAATATATTGAAACTACTTTATTACAATGTCCACATGTTAAATACATGGCTAAATTAAATGTAAATACAGTAGAACCTCCCTTTAGTGGACACCCCGCTAGCTGACACCTCTCCACAAAGGACAGTTTTCATTTTCAAAATTATAATTTTTGCAATTTAGCAACTCTCGGGTAAGAGGACACCTCTCTCTAAATGACACTTTGGCTCTGCAATTAGGTGTCTTTTACAGGGAGGTTCTACTGTATATAAAATAATTGATAAATATACATAATTAAATCTATACAAGGTTTCATTGGTGGTGCCCACTGCGAGAAAGATTCCACAACTGGTGGACTGCGAGAGTTCTTTCCCACAGAGTGGGCAGGTCGATGTGATGGCTGGTGTTACCCAACTCAAAAGAGATTAGCAGTGAGCAAATAGATTCTGTTACAACAATGACCCAAGAGGTGTAACTGTGTAACTTAAGCAAGTAACTCAATGTGTGACACTCTGTAACTAAGGGTTGAAATCCATGGCTGCTATGTTACACAGAGTTTACTGATTTGATCTGATTGATTGGTCTGACAGAGCAGATGTTAATCTAAACATGTCTCTTTGTTGAATACGGTGTTCAACTCCCCAAGAGAGATAAGAATTTTTAGGTTGAATTAAGCTCAGTGTTGTTGACTCATAGTCGGTTGAATTCAAGTAAATAGGCTGATTGAGATTAAGAAAAATGGTTGTCTGAGTTAAAGCGTAGAATTAAAAAGAGGTTACACTATAAACACAGGGTAATAAGACCAAGGTAATAAGGCTGGGAGAGGCCGCTGCTTATCATAAAACAGCTCGAGGAGCATGAACTCATAGAATTCATGTAATCTTTACACAAGGGGATAAGAAACAACAACAACGTTTCTTAAAAATATATATTTACATATTTTCTCCTTTAACCTCAATAAGATGATCACATACAACAAACATAAGAAAATACAGACTGGGACAATTTGGTTTTAGTCCCATATTACATTAAGACAGGTGTAGCTCCCAATCTCAGGCTGCTGCGCAGGAATCCCAGCGCAAGAGGCTGGAGGCAGCCCACCAGGAGGATGTGAACCAGCTCCAGACAGACAGGGAGGAGCTGATGTCCATCCACCAGGCTGAACTGTCACGCCTGCGCAAGGAACACCTTCATCTGGAGCAGGAGTGGGAGACTCGACTGGCCTATCTCCAGGCTGAGAGGAAGAGGGTAAGACAACATTCTCTGTTGTCCTTGTTTCTTATCCCCTTGTGTAAAGATTACACGAATTCCATCAGTTCATGATATAATGGAATGGGGTATAGGGGTGCAGTCTGACTTTGCCTGTAGTTTGAGGCTGTTCCTAACATGGAAGCCTTTGCTGCTGACTCTAACATGAGTACAGACGCTGCTCCTCCGTATCCCTGGAGTGGGACCATTGCTGAGGTCCATCAACTGGGTCAGTTGAACTCAGGATTTTTAAAGAGGGAGTGTCCCTCCTGGTTACAGCATCAAGTCTACCAGAACAAGATTTGATACGATCGTGTAGAGGGTTTACTGTTGAATTACTGTTGAATGTTTACAACACTAGCCGAATGACCTGGGCAACAGGTGGCGTGACCGTAGCCAACCAATAGGAGGGCGCCATTCCAAAATAAAAGCAAACAGTGACAGAGATGAAAACTGATGACTGATTGTTGATTAGGAGATGAGGAATGACGCTCATAACTGTATATAGAATTCTCTACTTGCTGCAGGTATACATGCAGGGAGCTCAGAATCTTTGGGTGAATTGAAGTCAGTGTTGAATTATTGTGGAGAGAGAGAGAGAGAGAGAGAATAAATGAAAGTAAACCACCTTATTAGGATTTGAAAAACTGTTGAATTAAAGTAAGTGTTTAATATTTGGTTAAATTTGTATATAGGTTACATTATCATTCGGTGCCATCTTGGATTATGATGTATTGAATTATAGTCTGTCAAGTTAAGGAAGGTTATTTGGTTGGGATTTGACTAACTGAATTATAGAAAGTGTTGAATTTGTTCCCACAGAAGGTTGTTGTCAGGCTGAGGGCCAGACCCTGAGGGAGAGGCAGGCCCTCCAGGACAGACTCCGAGCTGCGGAGCGGCAGCTGGAGCACCAGCAGCAGGTGGCTGAGGTCTCCAGGCTGGAGCAGACCAAGGCCTGGGAGGTGGAGAGGGCCAGCCTGGAGGCCCAAGTGGGGCGGCTACGGGAGGAACTCCAGTCAGCACTGTGAGTGTGGCGGCAGTGTGCCGTGTTTACTGTGGCCAACATGGGTGGTGGTCCATAGGGAGAGCCACAGCAGGCAGCAGGCAGACCTTGCCACTCAGCTAACCCAGGTCAGGGATCAGAGAGATCAGGCCTACTCCAAGGGACAACTCCTGCAGTCCCAGCTGGGGGAGGTCCAAGATAGCTTGGGGCAGGAGTTGGAGGAGCTGCGACACCAGCTGTTACTTGGTAGGTTGGCCTGTGTGCTTGCTTGTCTGGGGGAGAACCCAGGTGTGGGGTGTCCAGCGGAGCAGCACAAGTCAGGCCTGCAGTCCCAGCTGACCGAGGCCCAGCGACAGCTCCAGAGAGAGAGAAGCGAGACAGAGACGGCCCAGAATGGCATGGAGGAGCGGGTGCGGGAAGTACAATCCCTGCAGACCCAGCTCAGCCAGGCCAAGCAGCAGGTGACAGGGCTGGAGGAGGCCCGGTGGAAGCTGGGACAGACCTGTAGCCAGCTGCGTGGAACCCTGCGCGAGGTGGAGGCAGCCAGGCAGGATTGCAAGCAGCAAGCCAACGCAGCTAGGCAGCAACTGTCTGCGCAGCAACTCACCCTGCGCCAGGTAGAGCAGGAGTCAAGAGACCTGTCCCGGCTGCACCAAGCCCTGGAGAAGACCTGCTCAGACCTCCACTCCCAGGTGTCCTCTCTCAGACAACAGGTAGGAACCAACCATCCCACTGGCCCATGGAGGATACTGCTAGTTATTGGATGTCTCTCTCTTTGGGGAAAGGATATTTACTTGAGTTTTTTTTTTTTTTTTGCTTATCCCTAGTACACGTGGTACAGTGCCATGATAATCATGGTGGGTAGAAGTAGGCGACTGATTTTTCTGTAAGTGCACCACATGTCTACACATGTGAAAAGCAGTTTGACTTTGCACTTACAAATGTGCCAGAACCCCGTTTGGTTACTTGCACTCGCTGATAGGGTTGGACTTTTGCAAGAATCGGGGGCCATTGGAGCATTTTTTTTTTAAACATAAAAAAGTGTCCAATGCGGGAATCGAACCCGGGTTGTAGCGGTCGAAAACCAACGGTTTAGACCATCCTTCCACCGACCCCTTTACTTGAGTAAGTAGGCTGGTATATGGTTAAATTCATAAATTCTTCTGTGGTTACAGTGGTCTGGTTTTGGAAATCTCCTTATCGTGGGGAATTCTTCTTCTCTACATGTCATGGAACATGTTTGTAGATCATCCCTCAACAACTGGTTCCTTAGCTTGCACCACCAAATCATGGTTGACACAATTTGTCATCTTACTGTCTGTGAGGCAGTGATTATATTCCTACCAGTCAATGTTGAAGGATCACAGCAATAGCTGGGTAGTTCGTCTCTCTCTTCATTCCATAAATGTTGTTTTCTGTGGACTTCTGCCGTGCCAACTTCCAGACTTAATAAAGTCTGGAGTCAGGATGGTACATCAGGTATTGAGTAGATTGATCTACTTGAACCTCATGACAACACCATTATGTGTGTTTGAAGTTTATATATTAATTTTGTAATTATTCTTATTTTTCAATTCATAGAAGCATTTTTCTGGCAGACATATTCAATTTTTTATCATCATCATTTTTGTAATATTATTGTTTTTTTTTTTTCCCTTAGTTGTCAAATCATTTTGTAATTGTAGTTTCTTTTTTGTTTTGTTGTGTTCCTTTTTAAGCAATAAAATATATATAGAACTAAGGTGTAATATTAAATTCAAGCATATGGAACCAACATCGATTCGTTTTTAAAACAAAGCAAAATCATAAGCTTATACAACTTTCACTTTTCATACAATGTGGGATGGAACAATGTTATTGTTATGACATCTCAGGGTGTTAAAAGTAATTGGGACTTTAAAATTAGAATGTTATAACCAAAGTTGCTGTTATAAAGGAGGCTGTTATAACGAGATTCCACTTTCTACCCAGCATCCCCACCATGTGATAAGACAAACAAGGATGTAGGTATCAGAGGGTTTATGATGGGGAGTAAATTAGTCTGGTGGGCCATGGTCACTAGGGGCCAGTGTGTGTTGTTGCTGGGACACAGCATTTTGTAAAGTTTTCCATTAGGACGTATTCGGAACATGGGTTAAAAGATAAACGTGTTCATTATTTATATATATATTTTTGCTTATCTCTAGTACCCGTGGTACAGGCCATGATTATCATGGTGGGTAGAAGTAGGTGACTGCTTTTACTGTAAGTGCACCACATGTCTTCACATGTGAAAAGCAGTTTGACTTTGCACTTACAAATGTGCCAGAGCTCCATTTGGTTACTTGCACTCGCTCATGGGTTTGGATTTTTGCAAGAATTGGGGGGCCATTGGAGCATTTTTTTTTTTTTTAATCAGAAAAAAGTGTCCAATGTGGGAATTGAACCCGGGTCGTAGTGGTTGAAAACCAACAGTTTAGACCATCCTTCCATCGACCCCCTGTGTTGTTATTGTAGGAGGGTGAAGATGGTGTTGGTGTGAGGGCAGCTGATGGAGGCAGAGGCCGGCAGAGAGGCAGCCAGCAAGGAGGCAGCTAGCCAGGCTGAGCGCAGACTCTCCGCGGAGCAGTCCATGCGGGACTTGGAGCGGTCCTGCCAGGAGAATGAGCTCCAGCTGTCAGCTACTGAGTCCCGGGTCCGGGGCCTGGAGGTCCACATCTCCCACCTGAGGGAGAGCAAGCAGTCCTTGGAGAGACAGCTGTCGGACTTCCGGACCTCTGTGGCTACTTCCCTGGGGCTGGAGGAGTCGGCCCTGGACCCCAACAGGGTGCGGTCCACGCTCCAGGAGCTCTCGTCCCGCCTGGACCAGAGCCTCCACCATACAGTGAGCAGTGTGAGCTTAGTGCTGAGTTAGCAGGAGGCTGAGCTATGGATGTGTACAGGAGGACTGGAAGGACAGGGCCAGCCAGGCCCAGAGACTGCTGGACAACACCAAGGAGGAGCTCCAGATGGAAGCTGCTCGCTCCGCTCACCTCCAGAGACTTCTTGGAGACCTGGAGGATGGTTGGTTCCCCTCATTCTACCTACTTATTCTTACTTGAAATATAGGGTTGCACATAAATATAAATGTAAGAATAACATATTTGCAGAGTTTCTTGTGTTAAAAAAATTGGAGGCAAACTTTCATGCGGTCGTATGACAAAGGTAACTCCGATAGTCGTGGTGACTCTGAATAACTACGGCGGATCGCGCATGCAAATTGAAGATAGATTAGGTTCTGTTTCAGGTGTTAAAAAAATCTCACACCACTCTAATGTGTGCAGAGAAGAAAGACGTGGAGCTGGCCCGCAGCAAAGCCTCCCTGCTTCAGCAAGAGCAGCTAGTCCAGGCCCTGGAGAAGGAGCGGCTACAGCTGGAAGAGAAGTTGGCCTCGGCAGAGCAGAACGCAGCCACATTGGAAGCCAGCAAGCTGAAGCTGCAGGACAAGATGTCCCAGATGCGCAGGTCAGAGACAAGACTGGAACGGGAGAAGAACGAGCTGGCAGCAGAGAGGACCAGACTGGAGGGCCGCTGCTCCCAGCTGGAGGTCCTGGTGGAGTCCACGGAGGCTGAGAGACAGCGGCTCCAGCTGGCTGTGGTGGAGTCCGAGACCCTCAACAAGGTGAGGTCACATCTAGGTGAATGGCTTCCGGGGATTGAGCTTCTTTTTTTCAAAATTCTTATCCCCAGAACCCTGAAGTTTTTATCTTAATTTGAGATACAGGGGATTCATTTATTGAATAATTCAATATGTTCATTTTTTTTCCAATTTTTTTACACCCCAAAATGGATCACAGATGAAAGAATCAAAGGCATTTTAAATAGATGATAAACTTTGCACCATGAGAAATCTCTCCCATAAATATGGCTACACCTGGTTTTTGTGTATCCAGGATGGGTAGCTGAAGTTTAGATCAGGTCAGAACACTGTTGGGTCTTCATGGCCATTCAGGCAATTGGTCCCTGTACTCTACCTCTCTCTGAAGGCCAAGACCTGGTTGCACAGACAAAGTGTCTTCTAGAGAAAGCTGTCCTCTTATACTTATACAGCCTCTAAATAGTTTTTTTTTTTTAATTATTCCTCGTAAGCATGATACAGGCCATGATAATCATGGTGGATAGTAGTTTGTGACTGCTTTTACTGTAAGTGTACCACATATCTATACATGTAAAAAGCAGTTTGACTTTTTTTTGCACTTACAAGTGTTTCCAGAGCACTGTTTAGTTACTTACACTCACTGAATGAAGGGGTTGTACTTTTTAAAGAATCAGGGGGCTATTTAATCAATTTTTATTAGGAAAGAAGTTATCAATGTGGAATTTGATCCTGGGTTTTGGCTATTGGAAATTGATGACTTATACCACTTGTCCACAGACCCCCTAGCTAAATAATAAAAATGGTAATTTTGGTGATTTTCCTTTGTCGAGAGGTGTCTTCTAGTGAGATTGTTTTGGAGGTTCAACATTTTGCTAGCTGTATCTCTCTCTCCTATCACCCCAGTGGTATCCCAGGGAGTCCGAAGTTAGCCAGAATGGCTGTGCAGGCCCTAAAACAAGAGGTGGACCTACTGATCCAGAAGTCCCAGCAGCTAGAAGAGTCCAACCGCTCCCTGCAGACAGTCCGGGATCACCTGAATGCCTCTCTGATAAGGACTGAGGAAGGGGAATTCCTGCTCAAGGACAAGGTATATCTATGTTCAGTTTTGTGGAATGTTAGCTGCCATCTATAGTTGATCCTAGCTTCAACACTTGGTACTAAGATGTTGTTGTTCCTTCCTATCCCCTTGTGTAAAGATTACACAAATTCCATGAGTTCATACTCTTCGAGCTGTTTTATGATAAGCAGCAGCCTCCCCCAAAGGTTTTTCGTGTTGTTCCTTCCTATCCCCTTGTGTAAAGATTACACAAATTCCATGAGTTCATACTCTTCGAGCTGTTTTATGATAAGCAGCGGCCTCCCCCAAAGGTTTTTCGTGTTGTTCCTTCCTATCCCCTTGTGTAAAGATTACACAAATTCCATGAGTTCATACTCTTCGAGCTGTTTTATGATAAGCAGCGGCCTCCCCCAAAGGTCTTTTGTTGTTGTTGTTTCCTATCCCCTTGTGTAAAGATTACACAAATTCCATGAGTTCATGCTCTTTGAGCTGTTTGATGATAAGCAGCGGCCTCTCCCAAAGGTCCTATTTAGTGCATCTAATGCGAGCCAAAATGTGTTCTGGAGCTGCAGGTGACAAGCTACATTTTAGGCAAGTGGGGTAGATTTTGTTATTTTCTATCTTCAATGGCTTGAAATGGCCTGTTCTAAATCTTGTTAGTGTTGTTTGACGCTGTCTATTACCAAAGGTCTTATTTAGTGCATCTAATACAAGTCAAAATGTGCTCTTTAGCATATAACTATATTGTTGTGTTATAACCATGGTTGAATTAACTAGAACTTGTGGTGACTAGAAATTGTGGTGTTATAACCTAGTTGGTGTTATAAAGGAGACTGTTATAATGAGCTTCCACTGTAAATAGGCTTTCTCAATGATTAAACATGGCCTGACCAGCTCTCGTACTTCTAGTGAAAATATTGATTTGAAGTTTTGCTGCCCCACACATTTATTTTTCAATTTGATCTTGATGAGGGGACAATAAAATATCTTTACCGTGATTGAACTAATCCTTTTACACCCGAATCAGGTATATGGCACTCTGGGCGTGATGGTTTAGTTCAGCCACATTATCATCTAACTACCAAGCGAAGATGGTAACAACGCTGTTACTGAAACGTCACACACTATTTATTTATTTGGATTTGGTCTTATTACCTTGTGTTTATAACCTAACTACCAAGTAGTTCCTGTAGGCACAGTAGAATGACACCTCTCTACAAAGGGCAGTTCACCAAAATTAACATTTTTGCTCTTCAGCAACTTTCCAACAAGAGAGGACACCTTGCTTTAAAGGATACTTTGGTTCTGAAACTAGGTTTTGGCCTTTACAGAGAGAGGTAATATTTTACTGTAATAATATATTTATATATAATTATGTATATCTTTCAAATAGAGCCACAGGTTACTGAGAATAGGATGATTAACTTAATTTTTTAGTTTGGAGTCTTTATTATTGAATGTTTTTTTTCACAACTGTTGCTCACATTCAAAAATGTACTTCTCTTGATAGCAATTATTATCAAGTCTTTTATAGGATTTCTCTACCTTCCAAGATTGATTGTACCGCGCAGGAACTGTTGATGCTAACTTTAGTTGGCCTGGCTAGGTGGCAGGACTGAACCAGTCGCTCAGTGAGACCACCCTGTCCGCACAAGGCCTGCGCGACCAGCTCCACCAACTGAGAACCGAGGTGAACCGCTGCCAACGAGAGAGGACAGATCTTCAGACCAGCCTGGCCCAGCTGAGGCAGGAGAACCGCAGCTTGCGCGAGCGTGTGCGCCACCTCCAGGGGGAGCTCTCAGCAGCCCTGGCTCACCAGGCAGCTCTGGAGTCCCGGCAGTTGGCTGCTCAGGAGGTGAGGTGCCAACACTGTAAATGGTTGGACAGGTGTTACATGAATGGATCCTACAAGAAAATAACACACAAATTTTTCTTATAGCTATAATCTATAATCTAAATTGTTCTTTATTATTTTTGATAGACTTCAATGGAATTAAGAAGTTATTTGGATTAGGTCTTATTTTCTTGTAGCTATAATCTATAATCCAAATTGTGCTTTATCATGAATGGATCCTGATGAGAAGACCACAATGTGATACCACCCTGACCTATAAAGTACATTTCTACGCTAGTTATTTTAGTTTGATAGAACGAGAAACTTTTGGAACCTTTTTCTTCTCTCTTCTCCGATATATGTTGTTAGTGGCCATCAAGGCAACTTTTGGTGTCAACAGTAGAACCTCCTTGAGAGGACAGTCTCTAAAGAACACCTCTCTACAATAGACAGGTTTCATTACTATTTTAACCATTTGGATTATAGATTATAATCATTTTATTCTTTTGTCTGATGATGGTGACAATGTTGTTGCTGAAACGTCACACACTACTAAATTATTTCGATTAGGTCTTATTTTCTTGTATTACCATTTTTACTAATTAGCATTCTTCTGGTAAGAGGATACCTATCCTTAAAGGACACTTTTGTTCTGTATTTAAGTGTCCTATACAGAGAGGTTCTACTGTATATGGACAAATATTCTTCAAGTTGATTTATTACTGACCATCACTTGTAGCTCACCTGGTGATCTTCCTGATTCTTCCTTGAGAGATCCCTTCTAGCCAGCTCATTGGAGGTCTTCCTCTTTCTCCTTTTTTTCTTCTTTTTTCCAGCATCAAAACCTTTTCTGATTCATTTTCCTTCACACAATAACTATACAGTACAACCTCCTTGAAAGGACACTCTCGCTAGAGAACACCTCTCTACAATTAGACGATTTTCGTAGACAAAATTGCCATTTTTACTAATTAGCAACTCTCCGGTAAGAAGACACCTCTCCCTAAAGGACACTTTGGCTCTGTAATTAGGTGTTGTCCTTTACAGGAAGGTTCTACTGTACTACTTAAATATTAACCTGAGTGTTTATAGTTAAATATGTCCCAATGTGTGCATCTGTTTCTTGGAAAATCTCCTGAAATCAAAGCTCCCCTAGATGGACAATGGCCATAGTACAATACAAATGGTGTCCAGGTGGCCTTTCAGAATTTTCCAAAGCTGGTGTTGTGGTTTTGTCATTTGTTTTCTAGGTTCCACAGACAGTCAGTGCACAGTTTATCTATATTTTGAGAGGGGAAGTGTCTTTATTGAAGGCTGAATTCTTCCTGGCAAATAGCTCTCGCTTTCCATTAAACAATATTGTAAATGCCTTCCTTTGGAGTATAAAAGAGGGTCATGGCTGCAAAAACTTGCCAGTTATTATTATTTAAAGGAGTGCATTACATCACTATAAGACCAAATCCAAATAAATAAATGATGTGTGACGTTCTTTTTTCTTATTCCCTTGTGCAAAGATTATAAAAATTCCATGATTCCATGCTCCTCAAGCTGTTTGATAATAATCAGTGTGCCGTGATAAATGAAAGTTGCACCCCACATGACATGTTATTTGTTGTTGTTGTCTCTCATCCCCTTGTGGCAAAGATTACAAAAATTCCATGAGTTCATGCTCCTTGATAATTGAAGATAATGTAACTGTGTTCTGGAATTTAAGATTCTACCAAGTTGTAAGCCTTGACTTAAACAGCAGGAGGGATGTGCAGGCTGAGCAGCAGGCCAGGCGAGCAGAACAAGAGGCTCAGGCCAGGCTACAGTCAGAGAGGCTGGAGAAGCAGGCCCTCCAGCACGACCTGGACGGAGCCCTGTCCAGAGCAGGGGAGGCTCAGCACCAACTGGAGCGGCTCCAGAAGTGCCTGAGCCGGGCGGAGCGGGACAGGAAGAAGACGGAGGATCTGGCCACCCACACCATCAAGGAATCCTCCTCACTCAACCTCACCCTGGCAACCCTGGAGAATGACAATCTGGAGCTCCAGCGGAGACTTCAGTCCCTGCAGGTAACTCGCAACCTCTGAGTGCTGTATACTAGATTGAGTGTTTGGGCATCTCATAAAGTTTTCCTTAATTTTCTATATTGAAATATCCAAATAAAATTGTGTACAGTAAAACCTCTCTCTAAAGGACATCTAGTTGCAAAGAAAAAGTGTCTTTTATCAAGAGGTGTCCTCTTACTGAAGAGTTGTTAAATAGTAAAAATGGTAATTCTGACAATGAAAAGTGTTCTTTGTAGAGAGATGTCCTCTAGCCAGAGTGTCCTCTCATGGAGGTTCTACTGTATATATCCAAGATAAGCCTCATTCTGTGGTGGTGGTGGCTGTTGTAAGCCCCTGGCAATGTTGGCTGTGGCAGAATCAGCTGGAGCGGGGCGGAGGGGACAAGATGCTGGAGATGGAGAGACTACGGACTGCCCTGTCCCAGGCAGAGCAGCTGCTAGAAGTCCGGGAGCGCACCCACCGAGGACGGACTCAGGCCTTAGAGCAGCAAGTGACCTCCTTGAAAGATCAGCTAACCCTCGAGCAGAAGCGCTGGCAACAATCCGAAAGGACTGGTGCGGAGCTGGCAGGTCTACGGAGTGCCCTGGATCGCTCGCTGCGCTCTGTAGGCCGTAATCCAGACCTGCTGGCTGAGGAGGCTCGGCGGCTGGAGGCTGTGCTGCCTTCACCCGTGTTTTCCTCCACACCGAGGCCTACTCGCAAGTCCCCTCGCTCCCTGCGCTCCTAACCCCCGTGTGTTCATTCATCCATTCCATTACCCCTCATTCCTGCCTTGCTTGTTCCTCTAGATAACTTTCTTTCTTTTTTCGGACCTCTTGGCTGTTTTCTCCCAAGGAAATCTTCCATATGAGATTCCTCTTTTTTCATCTCTCTCTGTTGCTCTTGCTGCTTCTTCCTTTAGTTGTTTGCTGCGGTTGATCCTCTCCACTATGTCTGGAGTTGAGTAGATTAGAATCGTCAGCCATTTTGAAAAAACAACTTTTTCTTTCAAATTTATATTCAACTCCAGTGATACCTTAGCTCCATTATGTTTTCATTAATATACACAATCTATTAACTCTCTTCTCAGTATTGCGCCTTTTATTTTTAATTTTTGTTTTGTTTTTATAACCGCTTTTACCTCAAATTTTTGTATACGTGTTTTTTATTTTTTTCGTTCATTTTGCTGCTTTCTCTTTCTCCATTTTCATCCATGAATAATCCTTCAGATCACACCTCATTCAGCAATGCTTCATCCAAACTGCCTCTCTTAGCTCTTTTTTTTAACTAAACTTCAAGATAGGAATTTTTTTTTTTTATAGATAGAGATAGAATCTTTGATGAATACTTTGGATATGAAGCCTTTTTTTCCCCTCTATTCCTTTATTTTCTAATTTTAAAATGTGTGTTTTCACAATTTGGAGAATTTTTTTTTCTCAAAAAATGTTATAAAATGCTAAAAGACATATCGTTTCAATCATTAATAAGCCAATTACATATTGTAGTGTAGCATTCAAAACTTGCATCAAACACACTGTTTACATATTTTAGAATTAGGATCTTTTTTTAATGGCCGCTTTCTTTGTTATTGTTGTTGTTGTTTTAATTTAGCAATTTAAAATTTTGTGCCATTTATTATATATATATATGTGTGGTACACTCTTGATCATTGTCTTATGTCTGCTAATGATAATTATTTACATAAAATTTATTAATTACAGACCAAAATGGAAAGAGGAGTGTAATAATGGTCATTGGTAGAATGTCTTTGTTGTTGCACCAATGTCCCATCTGTCCATCTATGAATACATAACAAGCTGTTCATTAGCTTATATCAGCTGAGACAAGATATGGTCACCACATATATATATATATATATCTCAACTTTTTTTTTTTTTTTAACTTTTTTTTTAAGAGGATATTATTTTAAACTCTTTGTATTTAGGCATTCCTCACATTTTTTTTTTTTTTATAATTAACTTTTTTTTTCATACATACACCTACACTTCCCTATTAATAGAAAAAAATACTTTTCCTTTTAGATTTGTTGTAAAATTTATTAGTACAAAGTTTACGTTTAATACTCTTTTCTTTTTTTTTTTAATCGTGTTTTAGTAAAATTTTATATATATATATGCAATTTCTTACAATCATATTTACATATTTTGATTAAAAAACAAAATTATCTTTTGGAATTTTAAAAAGTTGTGTTGTGTGTTAGCAACTCAAATATAGTATCATGTGTATTGTAATAGTAGCATTTGTATGATAAGTTATGGTAGAATTAACACTCTGATATAAGTAATGAAAAAGGCATCTTCTTATCGTGCAACTGAAAGTTGCTGATGGCTTGTGCCATCTATCAGAATAAATATCAACTATTCTGTTTGATTAGATGGCACAAGCCATCAGCAACTTTCAGTTGAACGATAAGGAGATTCCTTTTTTCATAATTTATACACCTTATCCCAGTACAATATCAAATTTTTACTATTTTTTCACTCTGATATAAGTTTGCATTTTTTAGGAAAGCAATTGATAAAGATTAATAAAGAGATAAGACTTATATGTATTATTTCTTTCTTCTCTTTAAGTTTTTACTTTTTTTTTTCAACATTTATACTTGTATTTAGCATTTAATAAACAAAATCTTACAATTTTATTGTAAGCATGTAATCTCAATTATTCTTCTTTTTATGTACTCTTTTATTATTTTATTCTTTTCATTGTTTAAAAATAGGCTAAAAACCCGTTAAATAGCAGGTTATATAGCAAACCATCTTTTACAACGAATCTTAAAACAATTTCTACCCCCATTCCATATGCTACCATTGAAACATAGCTATAGTGAACTATAATTGTTCTGTCTATCTCATTTAGAAGTTTGCTATAGCGAGGTTTTTACTGTATTTGGAAAATTTGGTTGTCTCTAAAATTTTTGTTTTTTTTCTCTTCCTATCAGCTTTCTCCCCAGTCAATTCTCTATTTAAAACTTTAAGCTTTAGATTAAAATGCATTTAAGACCTGAGATTTACCAATTTCTTCTGAATATAATTCTAATATAGAAACATTATATGACCAAATAAGGCCTATCAATACACCAAATATGACTTGAAAAAAAAAAAATTGATTTATCCATTTCTAATTTTTATATTTTAAATGTATCCCATATTAAAAAAGACCAATGATGATCATCCCCCGGCTTTTAGTCTTAAATTTGAGAATTGACTCTATCAGATTTATTTGCATATCTGTTTGAATAAGCGATAACTACTTTATTTGCATATCTATTTTAATAAATGATAATAACAAGACTTTATTTGCATATCTGTTTAAATAAACGATAACTACTAGACTTTATTTGCATATCTGTTTAAATAAACAATAACTACTAGACTTTATTTGCATATCTGTTTAAATAAGTGATAACTACTAGACTTTATTTGCATATCTGTTTGAATAAGTGATAACTACTAGACTTTATTTGCATATCTGTTTGAATAAGCGATAACTACAAGACTTTATTTGCATATCTGTTTTGCATAAGTGATAACTACCCCCTCCTAGCCAAAGATCCAAAAACTACAAGAAACTAGATTTAAGCCTTTTTTTTACCACCGTGCCTATTTCTAGATTTCAAAAAATGAGAATTTAGATATATATAATAGAGACAATCGATATGAAGAAGAATAAATTATATATTTATCTATTTTATATATTTGTGCATTATTTGTTATTTTTATATATATATTTTCGCATGTTTATATCTTTTTTTAGTGTTTTTTTAAAACAAATTATAAATTTTGTTAATATTACCAAATATAATATGAATAATAAAATATGTTTATACAGAAATTGTTTCTCTGAGTTCCCCTTCTTTTTCTTATAGCACCCACAGCATATATATAACCGAAAGATTATTTATACCATTTCATATACAGTAGCCAACCTCCCTGTAAAGGACAACACCTAATTGCAGAGCCAAAGTGTCCTTTAGAGATCGGTGTCCTCTTACCGGAGAGTTGTCTTCTCTATCCTTCCTTATCTCCACACTGGGTGAAGTAGAATGCGTCTGCCTTTGTCATTAAGACTGGGAGCACTACTCAGTGGCAGGCCGACTTAGCTCCAAAAGAAATGACCGCCTCTGACATGAGGAACAGAGGCCATGTGCAGCCGCTCCTAACATGGAGTACAAACGCTGCTCATCCTGTATCCCTGGATTAGGAGCCCTTACGGGGTACTATCAGCCGAGCCAGCTGAGCCCAGGTTTTTTAGTGAGCTTGTTACTGCTCCCCCTCCTCCTTTTTCATCCGGGCTTGGGACCAGCAATGGTGGAGTTAAATAAAAATCAAATAAAAGTACTGAATGACTTTTGTCTGTTGATTGTAATAATGTTATCACTAAAATGTTACACACACTATTTATATATATAGATTTGGTCTTATTACCTTGTGTTTTTAATCTATTATACAAATTGTACCATATTATATCTCTTTTTATTATGTCAGCTTCTAACATAATATTTAAATAAAAATGTAATAAGACACCAAATCCAAATAAATTAATAGCGTGTGACGTTTCGGTAACTGTATTGTTACCATCATCAAACAAAAGTACTGAATGTAATAGACCAAATCCAACTTAATAGTGTTTGACTATTGTATTGGATGTTTGACATTGGAAGGAGACAGAGGCAATTTTGTTCACACTTGGTTATCTCGTATGTCTTTAATAAAGGTCACTGTAATATCTTTCAGAATTATTGTCTGAATCCCGATATAGATGCTAAAAGGTACAACTTCCTTAAGTTTTGTCCATGAGTGTATATACACCTGGTTATCTCGTGTGTCTTCAATAAAGGTCACTGTAATATCTTTCAGAGTTATTGTCTCAATCCTGAAATACATGCTAAAAGGTACAATTTCCTTAAGTTTTGTCCATGAGTGTATATACACCTGGTTATCTCGTATGTCTACAATAAAGGTCACTAATATCTTTCAGAGTTATTGTCTCAATCCTGAAATACATGCTGAAAGGTACAATTTCCTTAAGTTTTGTCCATGAGTGTATATACACCTGGTTATCTCGTATGTCTACAATAAAGGTCACTGTAATATCTTTCAGAGTTATTGTCTGAATCTTTATATACATGGTAAAAGGTACAACTTCCTTAAGTTTTGTCCATGAGTGTATATTGGATATCTCGTGTGTCTTCAATAAAGGTCACTGTAATATCTTTCAGAGTTATTGTCTGAATACAGATATACATGCTGAAAGGTACAACTTCTTTAAGTTTTGTCCATGAGTGTATCTATAACTAGTTATAGGACTCCAACCCAACATCCTAAACCTCGTAGGGTTGAGCACAAAATGCACCAACCTTTTTTTTTTTTGCTTATCCCTAGTACACATGGTACAGGCCATGATAATCATGGTGAGTAGAAGTAGGCGACTGCTTTTACTGTAAGTGCATCACATGTCTACACATGTGAAAAGCAGTTTGACTTTACATTTACAAATGTGCCAGAGCCCCATTTGGTTCCTTGCACTCGCTGGTGGGGTTGGACTTTTGCAAGAATTGGGGGCCATTGGAGCATTTTTTTTAATTCAGAAAAAAGTGCCCAATGCGGGATTCGATCCCGGGTCGTAGCGGTCGAAAACCAACGGTTTAGACCATCCTTCCACCGACCCCCATATAAACCAACCTAATCTAACAAAGTGATCCTAAATCTCAATCCTAAGTCCCTATCCTAATAGGTTATGTCACGTTTTTTAAATTTAAATATAAAACAACGCCATCTATATATAGAAAATGAAAACATTAAGACACGGATGTTTCTTTTACACTTAAAAAAACTTCTAAACTACTATCCTAAAAGCTCATGTCCATAGTTTGCTTGAATACCATTTCTGAGATTCCACCCTTCAGTGTAGCATATATAAACAGAATCGTCCGATATGGTATTTGAGCTCAAAGAAGTGGTTTGTTAGATTAAGTTGGCGAAACAGCTGGGAGGGTTCACCACTGATGAGCCAAGTCTTCCCAATATTTTTTTTTATCGCAGTAAGGACAGTAGAAAAGTTTATTTTATGGGTAAAAGCAACATTCGTGTCTCAATGTTTAAATTTTCTATAGGTTTTACCTTGTTTAAAAGCATCTATTGAGTTTGATATGAGTTTATTTTGTCTAAACACCTGTAACCCTGATCACAATCCTATATACAGTATATAACAAGAGTTAACCTGAATGTGGACCTCACACTACCTATTCCAATCTATTATCTATCTAAACCTAAACCCAATTCTAATTTGTATTCCAATTCTGCATATTCTAAGTACACATGATACAGGCCATGATTGTTAGAAACTTCATTTACTCTAAGTTTTCCCCATTTCTACACATGTAGAAGGCAGTTGGACAAGTCTAATTCACCAGGATTGAACCTTTTAATTCTTGATAGACTAGGTCATTTAAAACCAAATCAATCCAAGGCCCTATCTGATATAAAGCCAGCCATCTACCTATGAGACAAGTAAATAAACTACAACGAAGTGAGTTAGTAGAGAGTCTACCTAATGTATATGTATACATTACTACACCCAAAAGACCATGTGTTAGAGTGTCTGGATTAGGTTCAAAAGATTGAAGACAGCCAAGACAAAGTCACGATGGCCTGAAGAGCTGGCAGGTTGGGAATCTCCAGTTTAGAAAGCATCCTTTCTTATCTCCAGACTTGACAGATCTTCCTAAGAGATGCAATAATCTTTCTTTCTGAAGAACTCTTATGGAATTTCATTCCTTTTATATAAGGCATCATAATTGATGTTGTGGATTTCTGAAAACATGGAGGTAGGTTCCGGACATTGGAGGCCGCGGTGGGAACTTGCCATTGAAAGCTTAAGGATATTATAAGATTTGAAAAGGATCATTGTCTTCACATTTAAGAAGAAGATGAAGAAAAGAAAATCATTCACCATCGCGTTATATTCATATACAAACTTGCATTAGCACACGCAGATTAATGCTGAGATTACTGCTTCTGAAATCTTGCTGATCAAATGATGCGGAGCCCCATTCAAATATATTAAACTGTAGAATATAGATTGAATAGTAAGGAGAATCTTCAATTGAACTTAATTCCAAAGGAGTTTATGCTTTGTTGAAATCCATCTCTTAATTTCCCTAGTTCTGGAGAATCGTTACAATATTTGAGTTACTGATAACTTGAACCTACATATAGAGATATCTTTCTTCAACATCAAAAGTTTATCTTAAAGCACAAAATCCCTTTTTTTTTCTAAAATCAAAGTCCATTGTTAGTTAGCTGATAGTCTACCTATATAAATTGGCTTGTAATTTGAAATAAAAAGATAGCGATACATTGGGAAAGGAAACACACACACACACCGGTTTTAAATTAAATTATATAGTTTTTATAATACAATATAATGCGGATTATGATTGTAGAACAAAGTTTCACAATTATATCGCAAATGTTTTTTTTTTTTTTTTGAACGAAAAATCGAAATTTATTTTAAGGACGATTTTAAACGATTATTTCTAATCTTAGGGATGAAATATGATAGAATGAATTGTGAAGAGTAATGGTAAACGGAAAAATAATGTGTCCAGGGATTATATGGGGTACACAAGGAACATAATAAAATATCAATAGAAAATACAAGCTACTTTTAAGAATCAATTGACAATGTCTTCTTGTGCTTCCTCAGTTACCTACAGCCACCAAATCATGGCTCCATTGGGATACATTCTCTATTCCATGACACCTCAGTTGTTGAAATCAGTGATGGGACCTGGTGGGAACAGGTTTTACTCTGCACCAATATTATATAGGAAATTAAAGGACGAATATTTCTTTTACACTTAAAACAAACTTCTACTGTCCTTACTGCGATGAAAAATATTGGGATGACTTGACTCCTCAGTGATGAACCCTCCCAGCGGTTTCGCCAATTTAATCTACCAGACCGCTTCTTTAGAGCTCTAATACTGTATTGGACCATTCTGCTTATATATGATACACTGAAGGATGGAATTTCAGAAATGATATTAAAGCAAACTATAGACATACGCTTTTAAGACAGTAGAATCACATATAAATATTTGCATCAAGCAATGCTCTTCTGCAAGGCAATAAGGGCAATGACAGATAGGCATAAATTAATATAAAGCAATAACTGTATATAAGCTTCATAGTTTATATTTATAGAATACCTTTCAGAGATATTGTCTGTATCCCGATATACATGCTGAAAGGTACAACTTCCTTAAGTCTTGTCCATGAGTGTATATTGGTTGTCTCGTGTGTCTTCAATAAAGGTCACTGTAATATCTTTCAGAGTTATTGTTTAAATCCCGATATATATGCTGAAAGATACAACTTCCTTAAGTTTTGTCCATGAGTGTATACACACTTGGTTATCTCGTGTATCTTCAATAAAGGTCACTGTAATATCTTTCAGAGTTATTGTCAGAATCCCGATATACATGCTAAAAGGTACAATTTCCTTAAGTTTTGTACATGAGTGTATATACACTTGGTTATCTCGTGTGTCTTCAATAAAGGTCACTATAATATCTTTCAGAGTTATTGTCAGAATCCCGATATACATGCTAAATGGTACAATTTCCTTAAGTTTTGTACATGAGTGTAGATATAACTAGTTATAGGACTCCAACCCAACATACTAAACCTCGGTGGAGTACAAAATAAACCTTTTATTTTTGTGCTTATCCCTAGTACACGTGGTACAGGCCATGATAATCATGGTGGGTAGAAGTAGGCGACTGCTTTTACTGTAAGTGCACCACATGTCTACACATGTGAAAATCAGTTCGACTTTGCACTTAAAAATGT
Source organism: Cordylochernes scorpioides (assembly GCA_030710605.1). Taxonomy (NCBI): domain Eukaryota; kingdom Metazoa; phylum Arthropoda; class Arachnida; order Pseudoscorpiones; family Chernetidae; genus Cordylochernes; species Cordylochernes scorpioides. The sequence goes on along the minus strand of CP092883.1, from coordinate 19,011,336 downwards.
GCCAGAGTCCCCTTTGGTTACTTGCACTCGCTGGTGGAGTTGAACTTTTGCAAGAATCGGGGGCCATTGGAGCATTTTTTTTTAACTCAGAAAAAAGTGCCCAATGCGGGATTCGATCCCGGGTCGTAGCGGTCGAAAACCAATGGTTTAGACCATCCTTCCACCGACCCCCATATAAACCAACCTAATCTAACAAAGTGATCCTAGCTCTCAATCCTAAGTCCCTATCCTAATAGGTTATGTTACGTTTTTTAAACTTAAATATAAAACAGCGCCATCTATATATAGAAAATGAAAACATTAAGACACGGATGTTTATTTTACACTTAAAACAAACTTCTAAACTACTGTCCTAAAAGCTTATGTTCATAGTTTGCTTGAATACCATTTCTAAGATTCCACCCATCAGTGTAACATAAAAGTCAGAATTGTCCAATGCAGTATTAGAGCTCTAAAAAGTGGTTTGTTAGATTAAGTTGGCGAAACCGCTGGGAGGGTTCACCACTGATGAGCCAAGCCTTCCCAATATTTTTTTTATCGCAGTAAGGACAGTAGAAAAGTTTATTTTATGGGTAAAAGCAACATTCGTGTCTCAAAGTTTAAATTTTCTATAGGTTTTACCTTGTTTAGAAGCAGCTATTGTGTTTGATGTGAGTTTATTTTATCTAAACACCTGTAACCCTGATCCTATCACAATCCTATATACAGTACTAGACGTGTGACCCGGGCTTCGCCCCGGGATTGACCCGTGTGCATATCTACCCGAGTGATATATATTTAGATAATTTTTTTTTTATAATTGTTTGTTATTAGCATTATCTATTTGTTAGCATCAGCATAATTTAATCTAATCTTTGATTGAGGGCGCTGTTCGTGAGCTAAGTAGAATAATTTGAATATATAGTTTTAATAATTTATTTATATATATTTTTTAAAATAGCCTATCGTCTTCCCCGTATTTTTTTACCTATGTATGGAAATTTTAGTTTGAATTAGTGAACTACTGCGAATTTGTATACCGGACATACAAACAAACAAACATATATATATATTTTTTTACACAAATAAATTTACTGGCAATGCGTTTCTTTTAAATATCATCAAATATTATCTCTACAGACCTTACTGCAATGATATAAGTTATTGAATGAGAGGGCTTGGCTCATCAATAACTTATATCATTGCAGTAAGGTCTGTAGAGATAATATTTGATGATATTTAAAAGAAACGCATTGCCAGTAAATTTATTTGTGTAAAATTTTAACGATAGATGGCAATTAAATTTAATTTACTAATAGATTTTTAGTATATTATAGATATTACAAGAGTAAAACTAAATGGACCTCACACTACCTATTCCAATCTATTATCTATCTAAGCCTAAACCCAATTCTAATTTGTATTCCAATTATGCATATTCTAAGTACACATGATACAGGCCATGATAATCATGGCGGGTTGTTAGAAATTACATTTACTCTAAATTTGTCCCAAGTCTACACATGTAGAAGGCAGTTTGACAAGTCTAATTCACCAGGATTGAACCTTTTAATTCTTGAAAGACTAGGTCATTTAAAACCAAACCAATGTAAGGAAGGCCCTATCTGATATAAATCCAGCCATCTACATTTGGGACAAATAAATAAACTACAATGAGGTGAGTTAGTAGAGAGTCTACCTAATGTATATGTATACATTACTAGACCCAACAGACCATGTGTTAGAGTGTCAGGATTAGGTTTAAGAAATTGAAGACAGCCAAGACAGAGTAACGACGGCCTGAAGAGCTGGCAGGTTGGGAATGTGTGATATCCAGTTTAGAAAACATCCTTTCTTATCTCCAGACTTTATAAATATTCCTAAGAGATGTAATCATCTTTCTTTCTGAAGAGCTCTTATGGAATTTCATTCCTTTCATAATTGATGTTGTGGATTTCTGAAAACATGGATGTAGGTTCCGGACATTGGAGGCCGCGGTGGGAACTTTCCATTGAAAGCTTAAGGATATTATAAGATTTGAAAAGGATCATTGTCTTCATTTAATAATAAGAAGAAACAATTTTCATTCATCATCGCGTTATATTCATATACAAACTTGCATTAGCACAAGCAGATTAATGCTGAGATTACTGCTTCTGAAATCTTGCTGATCAAATGATGCGGAGCCCCATTCAAATATTAAACTGTAGAATATAGATTGAATAGTAAGGAGAAATATCAATCAAACTTAATTCCAAAGGAGTTTATGCTTCGTTGAAATCAATCTCTTAATTTCCCTAGTTCTGGAGAATCGTTACAATATTTGAGTTACTGATATCTTGAACCTATATATAGAGATATCTTTCTTCAACATAAAAAGTTTCTCTTAAAGCACAAAATCCCTTTTTTTTTCTAAAATCAAAGTCTATTTGTTAGTTAGCTGATAGTCTACTTATATAAATTGGCTTGTAATTTGAAATGAAAAGATAGCGATACATTGGGGAAGGAAATACCGGTTTTACATTAAATTATATAGTCTTTATAATACAATATAATGCGGCTTATGATTGTAGAACGAAGTTTGACAATACACCGCAAATTATTATTATTTTTTTAACGAAAAATCGAAATTTATTTTAAGGACGATTTTAAACGATTATTTCTAAACTTAGGGATGAAGTATGAAAGGATGAATTGTGAAGAGTAATGGTAAACGGAAAAATAAAGTGTCCAGGAATTATATGGTCTTACACAGGGAACATAATAAAATATCAATAGACAATACAAGCTACTTAAAAAAAAAATTGATAATGTCTTCTCGTGCTACCTCAGTTAACTAAGCCACCAAATCATACCTCCATTGGGAGCATTCTCTATTCCAAGATACCTCAGTTGTTGAAATCAGTGATGGGGCCTGGTGGGAACAGGTTTTACTCTGCACCAATATTATATATAGGAAATAAAAGCACGAATGTTTCTTTTACACTTAAATCAAAATTCTACTGTCCTTACTGCGATGAAAAATATTGGGAGGGCTTGACTCCTTAGTGATGAACCCTCCCAGCGGTTTCGCCAATTTAATCTACCAGACCGCTTCTTTAGAGCTCTAATACTGTATTGGATCATTCTGTTTTAATATGCTACACTGAAGGATGATATTTCAGAAATGGTATTCAAGCAAATAATCGACATACGCTTTTAAGACAATAGAATTACATATAAATATTTGCATCGAGCAATGCTCTTCCGCAAGCAATAAGGACAAGGCCAGTTAGGCATAAATTAATATTGTTTTTATTTAATAAATTAATATAAAGCAATAACTGTATATAAGCTTATCTTCATAGTTTATATTTATAGAATACCTTTCAGAGTTATTGTCTGTATCCCGATATACATGCTAAAAGTTACAACTTCGTTAAGTTTTGTCCATGAGTGTAAATTGGTTATCCCGTGTGTCTTCAATAAAGGTCACTGTAATATCTTTCAGAGTTAGTGTCTTTATCCCGATATACATGCTAAAAGGTACAACTTCCCTAAGTTTTGTCCATGAGTGTATATTGGTTATCCCGTGTGTCTTCAATAAAGGTCACTGTAATATCTTTCAGAGTTATTGTCTTAATCCCGATATACATGCTAAAAGGTACAACTTCCTTAAGTTTTGTCCATGAGTGTATATTGGTTATCCCGTGTGTCTTCAATAAAGGTCACTGTAATATCTTTCAGAGTTATTGTTTGAATCCCGATATACATGCTAAAAGGTACTACTTCCTTAAGTTTTGTCCATGAGTGTATATTGGTTATCCCGTGTGTCTTCAATAAAGGTCACTGTAATATCTTTCAGAGTTATTGTCTTAATCCCGATATACATGCTAAAAGGTACAACTTCCTTAAGTTTTGTCCATGAGTGTATATTGGTTATCCCGTGTGTCTTCAATAAAGGTCACTGTAATATCTTTCAGAGTTATTGTCTTAATCCCGATATACATGCTGAAAGGTACAACTTCCTTAAGTTTTGTCCATGAGTGTATATTGGTTATCCCGTGTGTTTTCAATAAAGGTCACTGTAATATCTTTCAGAGTTATTGTCTTAATCCCGATATACATGCTAAAAGGTACAACTTCCTTAAGTTTTGTCCATATATAAAAGAAACTCTACCCTCAGCGAATTTTATTTAATTTATAATTTTACCGAAAGGATTATAATATTAATAAAGAATTTGGAAGTTAAACAGATTTACGATTAAAACGATAAAACTAATAGTTTAAAAGATCTCTCTCTCACTAATGAAACTTTCCACTAAAACATTATAACGGATTTTATTGAATTTAAAATTGCTACTTTAAAGAACAACACAAATAAAACTTTTCAAAGCTTCTACCCTAACAACATACCAAAACATTTCCGACCAAACTTTCATAATTCTCAATTAATTTCTAATCATGGAAATTTCAGAAGCTTTTTAAAAAGAATTCAAGCAGTGGAAGACTCGAGTTGTTTTTGTGGACATGAGGAACAAACCTTAATACATCTTTTACTGGATTGTCCTGTTTTTCAAGACTATACAATCGACAATAATTTAATTGTAACAGATCCAATTATTTTTATTTACAGTAAAGAAATGTAAATTAAATTCAGTACATTTTGTAGATATATTTTAAGTTATATATCAACAAATATCTTTTAAGAAACTGATAATTTATATTATGCTGATTGTACATATTGCAAGACACTTCTTTCTTTTGTACACAGTTCTTTTTTATCGTTTTTTTTTTTCTCTCTTTCTCATTGTTAATATCATATGACAATTCTATTCACGGTCTAAAATTATTGTATATATATGTGATATCTTGGGACCTCTGGGACCAGTGTTACCTGATGCTAGACGAACCTCGATGTCAACTCTACCGTGCAGTCGTGGTGGAAGGCGACACAGCTGGGCCAAAGGTGAAATAAACAAACAGAGATTCCACTAAGAAGCGTCTGACGTCAAGAAGGAATGGGATGAGTGGAGAGAGAGATCTTTAGAGCAAGTGTTACCGTTGGGATCCAAGCGCAGACTGCCTAACCTAGGTTCTCGATTTAACACCAAGACCTTTCTTCTTTCTAATTGGTAGGAAGATGTCACATGACCGTTTTTCTATTGGTTGACCTATTTAGGTGATTCTTTCCTAATTGGTAGGAATATGTCACATGGCCGCTGGCTATTGGTTGACCTACTTAGGTATTGTCTTCTAATTGGTCTTTGCTGCTGCCTTTGACGGAAGATATATCCGGCCTTGCCCAGGAAATACGGGCCGTTAAACTTAGCTTTTATGATTTCCGCGATCGTAAAATTAGCTGTAAATTTATTAATAGTGGTTCTAACTTTAAGCTTCTTTGCTAGGCCTTACTTCTACTATCACCTAAGCCTGATTAGTTTTAACCTTAATTTTCTCCTGTTAGTCTCCATTCCTTCTATCTGTACAGTTGCTATACTTTATTAGATTCTTACGCGGTACAGATTGATGTTAGTTGAGGCTTTCTATTTGCAGTACATAAGAAGTTATATACAGTCATGGGGTGGAACATGTGGTAGTAGATATCTAGACTATTTACAACAATTCCATGGTCTTAAATCATCACAGATGGCCCCGGATGTGAGAGGGTTCATATGGAGGGATTTAAGAGAGCGGAATAGGAAGACTGTTATTAAGGAAGTAATTTTTAAAAATTAATTGAAATGAGTTGGTATATAACATGGGGTTGATTTCGGTATATCCATAAGAGATAATAAAGCATAAACAACTAATACTAAACATACAAGTAAAAATAAAAATATGAATAAAATATTTAATAGAGAACATATAATGATTATAGGTGAAAATAAAAACGATTGGATGGGAAAATCATGATCTCTTCGTGATGGGCGTTAGAAAGGGTTGAGGGATTAGTTATTACTTGGTTGAGGCAATGTCACTTTGACTCAAGTCCCAAACCATTTAATGTGCACGGCGCGGAGAACCTAGGCCATGTTTCACATGTAAATTTAAGGACCTAATAAAGTTACAGTACCACAATCGAATAGTAAGATAAGGGTGATTGTTATGGGTTTGATGAATTAGTCGTTAAGACGTACGCATGCAGGATAAATGAGGGCGAAGATCAGTGACCAGAAATCAAAGTTTTAATTGGAGTCGTCAGGGGCTTAACGAGAAAAAGAGAAAAATAAAAAAAGATGTGCCAGCGTGTGGCATGAGAGTGCCCTGGAATATATAAAAAAATACAATTTGCACGTATCCAAGCCAGAAGTTGGGATAGGTAAATCTGGGGGACGGTGTGTCAAAATTGTTAATTACGAAATCAAAGTAGGTCAAGTCTAGCCTGCGAAGGAGTTAAAAGTTCCTGCGGAAAAGGGTTAGTATTTATTAAGAAGTAACCTTTAAAGTGGTATTTAAGAGGTTATTGAAGATTGCCCTGTTTTTAGATCATGATTTTTAGTTTGATTATAGAAGAATATATAATTGAGATATAAAATTGCGAAATTAAGGCTTTGCATATAGCGTTAAAGGATTTGAAAAATCGAAAATAGAATTGCGAAGTTAAATGCAAAGTAATCTTTAAAAAAAAAGTAAAAATAGTGATGACATGATACAAAGATTAACACACTACAGCAGTATATAAGGGGTAATAGAAAGTGAAAATATTAAATGAGAAAAAAAAAAATAAGCAGTAATATACTCGATAGCATTGACATGGTAGCGGAAGATGAAACAATGTAAATAAAACATCTAATTTATAAAGTGAGAGAAAATATAAAATGACAAAATGCAAATTAGTCATATAAGCATGAAATATAAACTTGAGATTATTAGATATGAAAGATAAAATATAAAGTTGATTATAGAATAGAGTCATAAAGCAAAAGTAAATAAGTTTTGGTAAAGAAAAATAAAATAAAATGACAATAATCTAAACTGATTGGTTGACGTAAAAAAAACAATTATAAGAGCTATATAATGATTATATACAAGATATTAAAATGAAAATTAAAAAAAAAATGTTCATCGAGAAAGAAGAGCAAGTAAGATTATACATAGAAATTATATATCGTGAAAGAATGGAAAGTTGTAGGCCAAACGTAATGTTCCTGTTTTTTTAGGATGGGTGGAGAGAGCTTTAAATTGTCCTCGATTGATATCTTTGGTCTTGTTGGCCTAAGTTTTTCTAACTTATCGAATTTGTTTTATGTTTGACGTGACTCGTGGATCATATTGTTTCCAACTGTGAAACCTACGGAGTCCTAATGTTGTCGATTTTTTGTTCCCTGCGCCACGTTTAGGTGAAAACGTGATTCTTCCTAAAGCGGCATTTATTCTGTGTGTGCAGGAGAAACACGGCGATCTATTCTAACCGATAAAGGGTTGTTGTTGTTGTTGTTTTTTTTTTTTTTTTTTTTAAAACATGTGTGGGTGTGTGTGATTTTTAGGTAAAATTTTGTCCTTGGATCTAAGTGTCGATGTTAAGTTGACAAGTTAATCGAGGGCCAGAGAATGTTAGTGAACAGATTTGTTAGTAAATGTAAAATACGTGTTAAGCAAGTTATTAGTAGCTAAACGGGATATCGGCGTAGAAATTGGTTAGGGATTAGAACGATGTATAGTAAAAGGTACGCACTAATATTTGATTTCATAGCTGGTGAACATTCATTAGAGAACACGGGGTGGCGACGGGCGGTAACAAGATGTCGGCTGTTTGTTTGCTCGGGGAGGGGGAGCGAACCTATTTTTAATGTGATTCCGGATTTAGGTCAGGGGCCCTTTGCGAGGTTGCTTGCTTTCTTTCAACTTATTGGAAGATCTCTGCATTAAGGTGCAGAAAAGGCGCTGAGCAAGTCGGGGGTATAAGACGGGATTTCTGCGCGTCAAATATTGTGGGACATAAATGGCCAAATTCTATCAAGTGGACATCAGGTGTTACGCGAGGTGTTGGAATTAGAGGCTGGGGCGCGAGGAATAAGATATCTTCTGTATAGTATTTAAGTTTGTTCACATGAACTGTATCATCTTCTTTATTTAGGGGTCGATTGGGTCTGTTAATTCGGACTACGTTTGGGGATATTATTTCTATAATTGTAAACGGACCTGTGAAGTATGGTGCCAGTTTTCCCGTATCGGGATGTTTATAATTTTTTACGAGGACTAGGTCACCAATCTCGAAATGCGGGGCTTGATGACCTTTATCATATCTTTGTTTGTCCCTTTCATGCTTAAGCTGTGTTCTGCTGGAGGCGAGTTGCCTAGCCTTCTGTACGTCGGGGAACGGGTTGTAATGATTTTTTAGTTCTGGTGGGATGCTATTAAACATCAAGAAGATCGGTGGGAAACCTGTGACGGTGTGCGGGGATTGGTTATAGATTTGGACAACTTGTTTAATTAGTTTGGTCCAAGATGTCTTCGGGTTTTCGAGATAAAGTAACCTTAGTTTTCCAGTGATGGTGGCGTTCAATCGTTCTATCAATCCGTTAGCTTGCGGATTGTTACTGGTGGTAAGTAGTGGTTGTATACCACGAGATAGCAGAAATTTGCGGAATTTTTCGGAGGTGAATGCGGGCGCTCTATCCGAAAGTAGACGTTTTGGAGACCCTTGTTGTAGTACCTTTTTTAGGGTTTGGATGTACGTTAAGGTACTTGTAGACTTCGATGGGAATGCCCAAGCGTATCTGGTCAAGTGATCCACTATAACATGGAGATACGTCTTGGAGTGTCCGTATTTCGAAAATCCGGCTATTGTATCTATTGATATTAAATCGAATGGCTGTTGTGGTGGGGGAATTTGTCCTAAGGTGCCATAAGGCTTACCTTTGGGTCTTTTGATGATTTGGCAGGTATGACAGGAATTTACAAATCTTTGTATGGATTTGGCCATACCTTTCCAGTAATACTGAGTAGAGATTAGGCGAGCCATTTGGGAGATACCGGGATGGTTGTATTCGCTGTGAACCTGGTTCATAAGCGAGTGTTGGAGAGCTTCGGGTATTATTATTCGATTTACACCTTTACGTCGTATGGTGTGTAGACCGTTGACGTCTACAGCGACACTGGTATCTGTGATATTCGGTTGGTGTTTCTTAATAGTACGAGCACTGATAAATCCACAAAATGGATTGCGAGAAAGCAAATCGGCCTCGTGTTGCTGGGTTCCCTTGAGGTACTGTATTTCATAGTCGTAAATGGATAGTCTTAAACTCCACCTAAAAAGTCGTCCTGACGGGTTTTTAATAGTTTTAAGCCATTGTAGGGCTTGGTGGTCGGAGTAGACAGTGAATTTGGTACCGGATAGATAGATGCGGAATTTTTCGATGCTTTCTACGATCGCTAAGCATTCTAACTCTGAAATGGTATAGTTGCGTTCGTGAGGGCGCAGTGCTCTACTGTAATACTGTGTGGGATGAACTTTTCCATCCGGATGTACTTGTTTGAGAATTCCTGCGATTCCCTGGGTGGAGGCGTCACAGTACAAGCGGCAGGGTAAGCCATCCTGATACAGATGTAATACGGGCTTACGTGTTAAGCTCTCCTTGAGAGCCGTGAATGCCTGTTGACATTTTTCGTCCCATTGCCATTTAGTGTCTTTTTTAAGTAAATGGTTGAGTGGGGTTCTGAGACGGGCATAATCTGGTATAAACTTGTTATACACGTTGACGGCTCCTAAAAAGGACTGTAGCGTTTTTTGGTTGAAGGGAGGTTTGATAGCGTTAATAATATCGAGGTTACGGGTCTGCGGTGCGTAAGTTCCGTTCTTAATAGTGTATCCTAGAAATTCTATTGATGTTTTCAAAAATTCACATTTTTTATAGTTTAGTTTAATATTTTCCTGTTGGCAGATCTCCAGGAATTTTTCTAAGTGTTGAATATGCTCTTCTAAGGTATCCGAAAAGATAATAAAATCATCGAAATAGTGGGCTATGAAGTTTAACTTATATTTTTGGAATATTTGGTTTATTGCACGTTCAAAAATCTGTGGTGAGTTGCGCATCCCAAAAGGAAGCCTACAAAATTCGTATTGCCCGTCTAATGTCACGAAAGCTAAAAGGTGACGGGAACTGGGATCTATTTCGACCTGCCAGTAGGCAGAAGATATGTCGGCTGAGGAGAAATATTTGGCGCGTGAGAGTTTGTCGAGTATATTCTCTATCAAGGGGAGAGGATGGACGTCTGGTGCAATGATTTCATTAATCCTACGATAGTCAACACAAAAGCGTTTTGATTTGTCACGTTTGGTGACAAGCGTAATAGGACTGGCATAGGGAGATACAGAGGTTGTAATTATACCGTGTTCAAGCATGTGTTCGATTTGTGTTTGTATTTCAAGTTGGTCATTTAGGGGTACGCGATAAGGACGTAAGGCAATTACCTTGTCCGAAGTAGTATTGATTTTTACGGGAGGTATTTTAAGCCTAGGGACGTCGTATTTATTGGCGGCGAAAACGGGTGTAAATTGATGCAGTACTTTGTGTAAATTATAGGGACAGTGACCTAGGTTACTTGTGTCCAAAGATATGCAAGAGGAGGACATAGAGGCGTTGAAAATAGGATCAGGAACATTACATTGAGGCCAAATAAGAGTGTTGGAGTTCGATTCTCCGCCAGGTGGCCAAAGGGAAAGGTTGCGTGAAACGACAGCTCCTGCTAGGTAATTTATTTTTAAAGCTTTTTCGCCGTACTTTGTAAAAAAGAGCTATTTCTTTATTGACGTGATATTGGTAAATTTATATCTTCATAATATGAGGCCAATTGTAATTCTTATCATAATTTATTTAAATTTACAGCGAAACAAGCTTCGCTCAACTTTTACCTATGCAAATTTTGATTCGTGTGAAAATTGTGCAAATTATAGTTTGGCAGTGGATCTGGGTTATGTTGAGAATCTGAAATTCAAGATTCAGATTCAGTACAGAAGGCCAAAGCTTAGATGTATAATTTTGATGTTATTACTGATATCTGGCATAGAGCAAAACCCGGGACCTAGGCCCACTAGGCAAACTACGCTCGAGTCATGTACGGAAGGTGATATTCGACAATTGATTGGTGCAATCTCAAATAAAATGGATAACTGGGGGGATAAACTGATATCTGGCATAGAGCAAAACCCGGGACCTAGGCCCACTAGGCAAACTACGCTCGAGTCATGTATGGAAGGTGATATTCGACAATTGATTGGTGCAATCTCAAATAAAATGGATAACTGGGGAGATAAATTAGAGACAAGATTACTTTCTATAGAGCAAGGAGTTGATAAATTAAATCGACGTATACAACAACTGGAGAATACTATGGAAAACACGGTAAAATCTGTCTCGAAGAATTCTGAAAGGATCCAAGAAATTGAGAAAAGAATAGATTTCACGGAGATGAAAATGAGAGAAAGTAATTTAATTTTTTACGGAGTCGAAAAGAAAGAAAATGAAACAAGCGATGAATCTCTCGCAAAAATAAAACAGATAATTACGGATAATATGCAAATCTCCGAGAATATTAACATTCTTAAATGTCATCGATTATCTAAAAGGCCGAGCGCACCCCTACTGGTTGAAATACCCAAATATGAAGACAGAATAAAATTATTTAGGAATGCATTCAAGCTTAAGCAATTAAGGATTTACATAAATAAGGATTACACCTTAAAAGTTAGAGAACAGCGTCGATTGTTGATTAATAAGAGAAAAGAACTTTTGGCTAAAGGAATCTCATCTAGACTTCGAGATAGCAAGTTGATTGTGGGAAGTACTGTTTACCAAGTTATAAATGATAAGATCATGAGTTCAGAAGGAACTGAGATATAGCAAACACTCAGAAAGGAACTGGAAGGATCACATCATATCTCTTTTTACAGGCAAGAAAATATCACCATCAATCACATATAGCTAATAGGAATGGAAAACTAAACTACTCGATTTAACAACTATTAAACCTTGGTCACAATTATGTAAATATTATGTATTGGAATTTTTCCAATTTATACGTTTTCCCTTTCATTAATTATTTAAAACAATTTGAAATATTTGCTATAACGGAAACTTAGTGCCAATTTGATCTAAAACTCGAGATCGAGAATTTCCAGGTTTACCAATCACTTGCCAGAAAAATCTCGGGTCAGGGAAGAAGCTCTGAAGACATCATTGTGGGAATTTATATCAAAAATAAACACATACTGGACAATGTTGAAGAGAAAACTAATTGGATTTCGGTTACTTAAAATGAACCCAAGCATAGATTCATTGCTGACTTGTATAACTTTTACGTATCTACCTCCTAACGAACATCAACTAGAGAATATATATATCACGATCAAGATACACAATGGACTGGAGATAATTTATATGGTGAACTAAACATTCGCATCAACCACCTTGGAGACTTTCTTAACCTGCTGGATATCTCAACTTTATTGTCGCGAGATCTTTCCACAAGAGATATAATAACATCTACCCATGATAATATCCTAGTTCCCCAGCAAGCCCTTTTTTGCTTCTCTCTCCCTTGACACGTTGTAAATAGCATTATTGTAACTATTGTATATACCCTCTTCTACTTGGAGAAGTTGTATAAGACCAAAGGGTCATAACAGGTACTTTTGTTGTTGTTAATACGGCTATTCTTGTATGTACCCTACATTTCTGTGCTTGGAGAATCCGTGTAAGACTGAATTGTCTTAATAAAGCTTTTTGTTGTTGTTGTTGTTGAGTGTTGGAGTTCACCACGTGTGAGCAACCCGTTCCAGGAGGGGAAGATTTAGTAAATGGGACAGTTGTATTAACCTGTCCATGGGACACGTGTTGCTTGCACGAGGTGAATTTGTATAAGGTAGTTGGTAGAGGTACATTATCTTGATACAGGAGTAGCTGAGGACAGTTTATAATTAGTAGAAATCTTTTTATGGAGTTAAGGGATAATATGCCAAAAGGCAAGGGGGTATCTATAATATGGAATTGTAGGTTCTGCGTTATGTTACCTATTTTTACGTTTAAAAAGATATAACCTATGCTGAAAATATTGTTGGCTATGGCATTAATAGTTAAGTTAAATGGGTGAACAGGTATTTTCTTTTGCAAATTGGTTTCTATTATTTTAACAGTATTCTGCCTAATTATAGCGATAGATGCTCCTGTATCAAGTAGTAGAGGTAGGTTTACATTATTGGACAGTTCAGCTCGAACGAGCAATTGTTCAACAAAAGTTATAGAAGGAGGAACCTACTGTTGTGCTGTCTTGTATGTCGAAACAGTCCTGGTCTTGTGCCATGGTTGGAGGTTCCTTGGGACAGTTAAGAGTTCACTGCTTGCGCTGGGCTCGTGGTTTAGAGGTGGTCGGGGGAGCAGGTAACATACGCTCGCGTGTTGGTAACTCGGAGGGGTGCTTGCAGGAGGTTTGGTGGCTTTCTCAGTCTTGTAGAGTATTGTAGTTGGGCCCGATCTGCTTGGGCGTCGTAGTTGGTGAAGAAGCTCTGCGCCTCGTACGAACCATTGTAGCGCGTTAGTTCCACATCTCGCGAAAGTCCGGTCACGGCAGAAAGCTAAGGTAGCGTCCTGGTCAACCTCCCCAGGACATCTGACACCGGCGGCGGGGGCGTGACGTCTTCCTGGCTGGGGGCGATTTCCTCCGTTCTACCGAGAGTGTTTTCTTTCTTTGGAAAAGTGGTGTTTTCGCCACGTTCGGAGTCGGGATCGGTCTTCATGGGCTCCTTTGAATCCTCCTCTCTTCCCTGTTCCATCTTTCTGTACAGACAGTGGTCTATTTGCTTACTTGTACCTTGGCGTCCACTATCCTGTCGACTCTTCGGACGGGAGGAGTCTGTGATATCTTGGGACCTCTGGGACCAGTGTTACCTGATGCTAGACGAACCTCGATGTCAACTCTACCGTGCAGTCGTGGTGGAAGGCGACACAGCTGGGCCAAAGGTGAAATAAACAAACAGAGATTCCACTAAGAAGCGTCTGACGTCAAGAAGGAATGGGATGAGTGGAGAGAGAGATCTTTAGAGCAAGTGTTACCGTTGGGATCCAAGCGCAGACTGCCTAACCTAGGTTCTCGATTTAACACCAAGACCTTTCTTCTTTCTAATTGGTAGGAAGATGTCACATGACCGTTTTCTATTGGTTGACCTATTTAGGTGATTCTTTCCTAATTGGTAGGAATATGTCACATGGCCGCTGGCTATTGGTTGACCTACTTAGGTATTGTCTTCTAATTGGTCTTTGCTGCTGCCTTTGACGGAAGATATATCCGGCCTTGCCCAGGAAATACGGGCCGTTAAACTTAGCTTTTATGATTTCCGCGATCGTAAAATTAGCTGTAAATTTATTAATAGTGGTTCTAACTTTAAGCTTCTTTGCTAGGCCTTACTTCTACTATCACCTAAGCCTGATTAGTTTTAACCTTAATTTTCTCCTGTTAGTCTCCATTCCTTCTATCTGTACAGTTGCTATACTTTATTAGATTCTTACGCGGTACAGATTGATGTTAGTTGAGGCTTTCTATTTGCAGTACATAAGAAGTTATATACAGTCATGGGGTGGAACATGTGGTAGTAGATATCTAGACTATTTACAACAATTCCATGGTCTTAAATCATCACATATATGTATAGACAAATGTAAAGGCATATATGTATGGCAGCGCAAGTGTCCCTAGGGGAACATAGCGCTTTAAATTAAAATAAATAAATAAATAAAAAATAAAGATGTGGTAGAAATTAAAACTTAATTCACCATTGAACACACGTGTCTATAAAACGGTCTTGAGTTGATATCGACGTCTATAAAAGAAAGAAGTGACCATTTGACCCACCCACTAATATTTTCAGTAGAGTTTCATCCAAATAAATTTTAATTAAAAAGCTGTTTGTGTCAACCTGAATGATCTCAGCCATAGTAATATCAACCTGCGGGGAATTCAAATACTTTCTTATGAGAGTTTTTTTATTAAAGTTTTAATAACACTTATTAATTTTTCTTGAGATGGGGGCAATCTTCCTTGACCTCATCATGGTCCACGTGTCCTTCTAATAAACCCACAGTCTTGCATCGCCTGTGGGTCCGGCATCCTGGTTCACCGGTACTGGTCCTGCCGCTACATCATGCCTCTCATCCGGGAGGCATTTACCATAATCGGGCGGCCCCATGACCTACAAGGCTGGGTCTTCGGGTATGGCCTAGACGATGACGCCCTGGCCATCCTGGCGTCTGCCAAGACACACATCTATAGGTACTTTCTCGGTGTGGAACTGAGGAGTGAAGACCTTGTCTGGAGGAGGACTCTCTCAACGTGGGGAAACCTTCCTTGCTGAAGAAATGTGTACACATACACAACTATATATAAATATTCCCCTACATTTTATCTACCCTTTATTTACTATTTTATTATATATTTTTTCCACCTTTGTAAAAATTGATTAGAATAATCAATAAAATTGTTTAAATTGTCTAAAAAAAAGTCTAATAAACCTACTGATGATATCTTAATGGAATGGGTATTTATAGCACACAGTATAGGTTCTGTGGCTGGTTATACCTGAGATTGTGGTTCTCTGGAACATGAGATTACTGTATTGAATGGTGAGACAAATATGCTTACAGACATTCTGAAGAGACAGCGCCGATGGATAGTGGATTGATTAGACCGTACACCAGTACTATGCCATCAAGTTGGAAACCTTGTCAACAGGTATGACGATAATGGATGGAATTTTATTTGTAAAGAAAAGACTGAATTTGAAAGAGAAATGAATTATCAATTATTATTTAATTTATTTTTCAAAAAGGTTACAAGTTTTTCTCTAAAAAGTGTAGCGAATGGTCAGTTTATTTACATATTTTTATTTACAACTTCAATAAATAACAACAGTAAAAATAAACAAAGATATTTACATTTGCTATCTTGACTCCTGGTCAGTGCTGTGGCCCTTGCCGTTATGGTCCCCTGATGTCCTGCAGCTCTCCAGCAGTCTTTCTATGGCCTCTCCTAGTTGTTGTTGTTGTCGTGTCCAAAGAAGAGTCTCAGATGTCTCCATGCATCTCCATCACAGCAGCAGCAATATCCACTATCTTGGGTGTGTAAAGCTGCTGCTCTAGGTCTAAGTCGATTTTCTGCAAGGCTGCGGCCATTGCTGGGCATGAGAATATGTGAGTAGGTGTTAGTTCCACACCAGGTGGCTCCTAGTGGCTCCTCGATAAGATGGTCCCCTGGCCTTGATCCATTCTTGTCTGTCAGGTCTCCTGTCATCTACTCTAGGTCGTTCTCCTGGATCTCTTCTATGGTCGTCGTACCCTGTGCTCCATGTCCGATGTTTCACCTTCCTCGTCATCACATGCCAGCTCCCTACATCGTTCCAACAATCTATCCATGGCTTCCATTTCTTTATTTCTCTGTAACTTATCGTAAGGTTCAGTCTTCTTTTCTGTTGGGATAATTTCCATCGTCTTTTTAGCACCAGGGATTGAATATATGCAAAGTCCCTTTTTCTTATGTTTATTGCCTTCCTGTATTGTTTGTTATATTTGGTTACTATTCCATCCCATGTTAAGACTATCGGCACTACTTTTACGGGCATTTTTTCAGTTTGGGCAATTTCCCTCGCCAGTAGCTGATATTTTCTTTTCTTTGTCAGCTCCGTAGTTTGGATATTGTCTTGGGAGGTAACGCCTATCTCTATGATTGATATGTCTTTTTTTATTTTGTCATATACTATTATATCAGGTTGAAAGAAATGAATAATAATAATAATAAACACAGGTCATATCTATCAAAATACAGGGTGTACCAGGTAAATTGGGAATTTCAACAATGGTATTTTAACTGAAATTTTTTGCAAGTAAAAATTAAAATATCCGAATGAAATTTGACACAGTAGTAGATAAAAGGATATAGTTTTTATTTATTCAATGAAGTTTCCATTATTAGCTACAACAGTCTCGAGGCGAGTGCGGAATGAAGCACAGGCCTTGGCGACGATGACCTTGTCCATTTGGGTCATCACCGTGTGAACTGCTTTCTTGACAGACTGGAAGGTGGTATGAGGAGCTTTGTTGACATCTCTCTCAACAACGCCCCATACATAGTAGTCGAGGGGATTGCAATCTGGAGAATTAGGGGGCCAAATATCAGGACCCCAGTGACTAGGGACGTTAAGTGTCAGCCACGATTGTGTCTTTTTTGCCTTATGGGCTGGAGCTGAGTCCTGTTGGAAGACATACTTCCTTCCTGCGGCCACCATGTCCATCCAAGGCTTCACAACGGTCTCCAGAACATTGATGTAGGTGTTAGCGTTCATCCTAAGGCCCTTCTCAAAGAAATGGGGAGGCATGACATCACCTTCACTGCTGATAACGCCAAGGACCATTACGGAGGCAGGAAATTTCGTGTGCATCACGACAGGTATCTCTGAGGGGTCTTTACAGATCCAGCGATCATTCCTGGGATTTACCTTTTGGTCCACGTCAAAGTTCTTTTCGTCAGAGAAGAACCTTAGCATGCCAAAAGAGTCGTGTTTCAGGTTGTTGAGGAGGGCAGCAGCCTTTCCTTTTCTGTTATTCTTCATATTCTCAGTCAGCAACTGACCTTTCCGAAGGGCATAAGACTTGAGACCAAGGTCCTCATGGATAGTTCTGACAATTGTCATAGAGCCAACGTCCATTTCCTTGGCTATGGCCCTCATGCTCTTCCCAGGGTTTCCATCAATCTTCTCCTTGACATTTTTGACAAATTCTTCGCCTCTTACCCTGTCCGATCGACACGAGTGCTTTTTCCTTGTAGCTATCCCCTCTTTGTTACTGTCGGCCTCATCAAACTGCTTCTTGACACGATAAATAGTGGTTTTGGGCAACTTAAGAAAATCCACTATCTCTTTGGGGCTCCTTCCGGCGCGCAGAGCAACGATGATGGCAGCTCGATTTTCAAATTCTCGGTTACTGTTCATCACTACACTGCGCACACATGTACTGTTGCATTTTACATGAATATGGCTACGTAATGAAAAAAACAAGTTTTTAATCTCAAGTAGTTTTTGTTTTATGGACTGTCAAAGTTAGTCCCAATTTACCTGGTACACCCTGTATAACAACGATTGAAAAGGAGTGTCTTATAAGAACTTTATTCGCAAGCTTTCGGACGTCCTTCTACAGGCTTTACCAATATCAGATCTAGTTAACAAAGGAATACCCTTCAGGTCTCAGAGTCATCATTGGGCCACCAGTACTATACCGTCAACCAGCATATGAGCCAAGGGCAGTTTCTTGGGAAAAAATCCCTTAACTCCAATGCTAGCAGGATTTGTATCTTGGCACGCTGAGTTTCACTGTTTCCTTCACAAAGATTATTGGAAGGCTGAGCTTAACCAGCGGTGACAACGGGAAGATGGTCAGATCCTGTTGTATCCTGGATTCTGTAGTATGGTGATATAGATGTTATGGACAATCCTATATGGACTCCAACAAAAGAGCCTAGTTGTTCTCCAACATTTCATTTCTTGTTGCTCCTCGAGCCATTCTTGGGATTCATTCCTTCAAGGCAAGGACATTATAGGTGGTATCTCTATACAAACCTTACTACAATGATAGATATTGTTAGATGAGAGGACTTGGCTCATTAATGGTAAACATACTCAGCAGTTAAGCCAAATAATTCTACAAACCGCTCTACTATTGTTTCGGATTGTTTGTCTTATATACTTATTTAATGAAGAAGGAAGCTTCAGGGATATTTAAAAAACCTATGTGGGTATATCCAGGTTTCTACACCATGAAGATTGTGTGTGAGTAAGGAAGGAAGAGAAGAGAAGAGGTCCAGATGGCAGTCTAAGGTGAAATGTTTATTGCCAGCGGTGGGGAGTGAAAAAGATCTAGAGGAGGGCTGAGGTCGGCGGATGACGGGAACTGCGGCGGATGGACGGCTAGGAGAGCCGGATGGTCATCCCGGGCTTCACAATCACCTCGTCGTCGGGGATACAGTGGTCGGAGTACACCTCCTGCGACCACAGGTTGACAGTACAGACCACAGTAGCTATGGTGGGACCACAGGGACCCTAGTTGGACCACATGTTGACAGTACAGACCACAGTAGCTATGGTAGGACTACAGGGTCCCTTGTTGGACCACAGTCTGGCAGTATAGGCCACTATAGCCATGGTCGGTAGAGGACTGGGACCATAAAGACCCTGGTTGGACCACATGTTGACAGTACAGACCACAGTAGCTATGGTAGGACCACAGGGACCCTGGTTGGACTACAGTCTGGTAGTATAGGCCACTATAGCTATGGTCGGTTTAGGAATGGGACCATAAAGACCCTGGTTGGACCACAGGTTGACAATACAGACCATTTGTTTCTCCAAGCTGGTGACATCTGTTTCTTATGTCATCCAGAAGTTATATGAGCCATATAAAGAGTATACAATATCATATAGAGTCAGTGCATAACGGCTTTTCCTTTAACAAAAAATCTTCAAATAACTATCCTGGAGCATCATCACCTTTAATATCTGTTTCTGAGCTTTTTGAGACGATGGTCGAATGTTCCCCATAGAAATTTTCCGTCAACATTTTCGATGTCAAGCATTCGTCCAATAAGACGTGGACGTGGCCGATAAGAGTGTCTGATTGACCTACTGTCTTGCTTTGATGGTAGATCACTTCTTTCTTGACGGTGTTTATCGATTGCAACGCGGTTTTGCTGAATGTTCTTTCGCCAAAAATGTTCATTATAATCTCGAAATGATTACGCTATATTCTAATCTTTCTCGAAGTGATAGAGCATAATATGGCAAATATAGATATCATTTTAGGTATGCATATTTATTATTTGGGAAAAGAAAGAAAGGATTACAGTCGAACTTGGATAATTCGAAGCCCAAGGGACAGAAAAAAATCCAATTATCCAAAAATTCGAATTAAAAACAGAAATTCCATTTATAGGAAATTCTAGGGACCAAGATAATTAATCGAATTAAAGACGTTAGAATCATCCAATTTCTACTGTATTTATATTTTAAAAATAGGAAAAATACAATTTGAAAAGGTTAAGCCGCATTAATTATCCACCGACGCTAAATTCATCTCCCCACTATATTGGACAGCTAGCCAACTAGTGTTATAGCGCACCTCTCCAGCAGCTGTCACCAGGGTGACCCTGTAGCGCTGACCTCCCTCCCCCGCCAGGCCGTAGCAGGGGCCCCAGGGTCCGCCAGCGATCACCCGCCGCAGGGGCAGGTCGGCTTGCTGCAGGGCTTCTAGCGCCGTCATCAGAGGAGCGACTTCAACTCGGGTTTGGCGACCTGTGTCCTGCTGCTCCACTGTCACTGGGGCTGGCTGCACACATACATATTGGCTGCTGGTTGTATGGAAATAGGGAATGTTGTGTGGGTTGTGAATATAGGGAGGCCCGTAAATCCCGATACCATTTAAAAAAATTGTAACTAATAAATTATTTATAATATTTGTCTAATTAACATATGTTAATGTTTAAGTTCCATCTAAGTTTAATTCAGAAAATGTAATCTCTCGATATTAAAGAAAGAATAAAAATTATCAAACTCTATTATCCTTTATTTGCCTTAAAAAATAACAATAAAAAGGATTTGCGACTTATGGGTCACCCTTGTATAGCAAAGGTAGGTTGGGTATAACAATGACTGGGTGAATGAAATAATACACTCATGGACAAAACTTAAGGAAGTTGTACCTTTTACCATGTATATCGGGATTCAGACAATAACTTTGAAAGATATTACAGTGACCTTTATTGAAGACATACGAGATAACCAAGTGTGAACAAAATTGCCTCTGTCTTCCTAAAAAAAAAAAAAAAAAAAACAGACGGAACCGACGGAAAGTCTTTCCACTTCCTTAATTTTTGTCCATGAGTGTATCAGGCTGAATGGAACAATATCAAGGTGGGCTGAATAAAAGAATGACATATTGATTTACTACTACAATCACAAGCTGATTGAATGTAACTATAGTAGTGTAGGAGCCATCCCGACCAGAGAGCCGCAGAAAACAGAATATAATGGACAGAATATAGAAGCCGAGCTCCCCAGTAGAAGGAATATCCGGATGACGACTGTACTCTCTGATAGATGTGTGTGTGGGCCTCCCTTTTGTTGTTGTTATTAGTACTTTTTTATTAATAAATGCTTTCAAATTATTTTATGGAGTCCTCTCTTTCTTTTTCCCAATAAGAAACGCCTACGGAAACCAACAGTAGGTTGGTAGATTTGATACTTGTAGGTTATAAATGAATGTAAAAACGACAGATTGGGCATATTCAAGAATTTCAGGCTTAGTATAACAATGAAGAGTATATAATTCTGAGTGTAACAATGACAGGTAGACTGAAAATGTAGCAATAGCTAGCCGAATATAACAATGGTAGATAAACTGTAACAATGATAGGTAGATTCTAACAATTAGAGTTTTAGTGTACCAATAACAGATTGAATGTAACAATGACATATCAATAAAAACAATTTTACGTCAAATTTAACAATGACAGATTTGGCGACCAAACTTTGCTTCAGCGAGCGCGAACTGGGACAAAGCTCCACTACACACACGGGCAGTGGACGGCCTCGGCAACCGCGAGCGTCAGCCTGACTACGCATGCGCGAACATCCAGACTCTGGCCACTCGCGCGGTAAACAAGAAGGCTTGATCCCAATTCCCGTTACTTCAACCGTTACTTCTTTTCTCTCTAAATATTTCTGGCTTTAAATAAATTAATTTTAATTATAATTTTATCAGCGGCCTTTCCACAAGCCACACCAACACATCACGCAACCACCATCTCCACAGATATATAAAACAAAAAATGTCTAAATAAAAATAATACAACAGGTTTTCTGGAGATGATTTTATTTTAATTTTATTAGTGTATTCCCAATCTTTCGAACATTTCGGAAAAGCCGTAAAGCTTGAGAAGACGGTAATAGAATTTGAAGAAACTCATCTTCAGAAACCTGTTGTATTGTTTATATCCAGGATATATTCACACCTATTGTAAATAAGGTCTAACGCAACAATGGGAGATTGAAGGTAACAATGGGAGGTCTAACGCAACAACGGGAGGTTGAAGGTAACAATGGGAGGTCTAACGCAACAATGGGAGGTTGAAGGTAACAATGGGAGGTTGAAGGTAACAATGGGAGGTCTAACGCAACAATGGGAGGTTGAAGGTAACAATGGGAGGTCTAACGCAACAATGGGAGATTGATGGTAACAATGGGAGATTGAAGGTAACAATGGCAGGTTGAATCAAAAATAACAAAGTCGCGAAAGTAATAATGGAATTTATTAACCTGAAATGGTCGGTTCAAAAGTTTGATAGAGTAGAAAATCGAGCGCAAAAAATTACAGGTGGAAGGTAAGAATGCCAGGCTGGATTGTAACAATCCAGGCCAACAGTAAAAATGGTCACAAGTTTGCTAATGGTTAGGTCACAAGCATCAAGTTACTACTACTCACCCGCTGCGGAGGGGGCATGCCAGGGGGGCACATAGGGCAGGCGGCCACGGGGGCGGGGAAGGACACAGGGGGCGGAGGCAGCCGCACGGGGGTGTTGGGGATGGTGTTACGGAACCGCTGCTCCTGCACAGGCCATCGGACACTTAGGGGACATTCATAGTTACGTAATGTTGTTACATATCCCAAGTACAACAGGTCGTAATAATCATGGTGAGTGATTAGCGAAGGCTTTCACTCTAAGTACACCACATAACTAAACAATTAAAAAGGTTTCTGGAGATGAGTTTATTTTTATTTAAATCGTCTCAAGCTTTCAGGCATCTCTGACCCTCTACAGAAGAACTTATATTGTTGTTGTTGTGTCCAATGAAGAGCCTCAGATGTCTCCATACATCTCTATCACAGCAATGTCCACTATCTTGGGTGTGTAAAGCTGCTGCTCAGGGTCCATGTCAATTTTCTGTTGTTGTTGTCGTGTCCAATGAAGAGCCTCAGATGTCTCCGTACATCTCTATTACAGCAGTCGCAATGTCCACTATCTTGGGTGTGTAAAGCTGCTGCTCTGGGTAATTTTATGTTGTTGTTGTTATGTCCAATGACGAGCCTCAGATGTCTCCATATCTCCATCACAGCAGTCGCAATGTCCTCTATCTTGGGTGTGTGAAGCTGCTGTTCTGGGTCAATGTTCTGTTGTTGTTGTCGTGTCCAATGAAGAGCCTCAGATGTCTCCATACATCTCTATCACAGCAGTCGCAATGTCCACTATCTTGGGTGTGTAAAGCTGCTGCTCTAGGTCCATGTCAAGTTTATGTTGTTGTCGTGTCCAATGAACAGATGTCTCCATGCATCTCTAACACAGCAGCAGCAATGTCCTCTATCTTGGGTGTGTAAAGCTGCTGCTCTGGGTCCATGTCAATTTTCTGCAAGGCTGCGGCCATTGCTGAGCATGAGAATATGTGGGTAGGTGTTAGTTCCACACCAGGACAGTTGTTGCATGTCCTATAGGTTCTTGTGCCATCTGGATGTATTGCCATTCCTTTATAGTGTTTTGTTCTGAGTCTTGTTATAGTTTTTGGCATTTTTCACTCAAGAGTTTATTTCGCATATTTGATATTTTCTTATTTTTTGTTTAATTATCTAGGAGAACATATATAATGAATGAAACGTCACCGCCGCACCACATAAATACACATGTAGAAAGAAATTCGACTTTTGCCCTTATTATTGTGTTAGAGATGAGTTTGGTTATTTGAATTCAGTAGTGGGGTTAGACTTTCACAAGAATTCGGAGGCCATTGAAGCAACTTCTGTCTTTAGAAAAAAAAGTGTCCAATGCGGGATTCGATCCCGGGTCTTAAGTATCTAAAAACGACTGTTTATACCTCTCCTCCACTTCTACCCACTGGGGATTACAGGATGATTCTATATATGAAGCTAGGCGATTGGACAGCTCGAAGTAGCAGAAGACACTAAAAAAATATGATCAAAAATAACCGTTTCATCAATAATAAATTTCATATGGATTGCTCTATATTTCGCAACATATTTAAAAATTCATTTATTTATAAATTTGATTGCCATCTATCGATATAATTTGTAACCAATAAATTTACTGGAAATGTGTTTCTTTTCCTCAAATATTATCTAAAGTAAAGGCATATATGTATGACAGCGCAAGTCTCCCTAGGGGGATAAAGCGCTTTAAATTGAAATAAATAAAATAAAATAGAGACCTTACTGCAATAAGTTATTGTAATCGTAGTAATTGTAATTATCAATAATTTATATCATTACAGCAAGGTGTGTGTGTCTGTAGAGATAATATTTGATGATATTATTGAAAAGAAACACATTGCTAGTAAATTTATTTGTTACCAACATATTTATTTTTGAAGTAAACGAAATAAATGCGCTACAAATTATAAAAATAAAAATACAACCTTTCGCATTGAGTTTCTCAATGCGAAAGGTTGTATTTTTATTTTATATTTATTTTTACGATAGAAATTTGTATTTTAAAACATTTTGAGTTCCGAATATAAATTTTAAAAATATATTCGAAATGCGAATTATATAAGATATTTGTCTTTAACCTATCTAATCCAAAATATGATCATTTCTGATTTGTCCTCATACTAGATTGGTGTTTGTAACCAGAACATCTTGTTCTTTGCAGCTTGGGCTTAAGTTATGGGAAGTTTAAAATCATGAATAAACTGGATACTATCTCATTATATTTTTAAATAAAACTCTCTCTTTACAATTAACTCTTTTTGATAAATAAATTGTTATAAATGCTTTCTTTAAGATAAATACTTTATCAATCCATTAAGTTTTGGAAAGAATGAATATTTTGAAGACGCTACCAAAACTGAAGCAACCAGCAAAGTTTAAAGAATCAAAGACTTTTAAAAATTAAGAATATATTTATTTACTGGAGCTTTACGCACCTGTGATGCGAAATATTTCAACAATAAACTGTGAAAAAAATAATAGGAAAAAATAATAAAAAAGGTCAGGTGTTGGTATTAAAATAAAAAATAAATTAAAATAAAAATATCCTGACCACGTTCACGTGAGCTTTTTAGATGGCAGAGCGTCACTGTATAATAGTCGCTCTTACACAATTTTTTTTTTATCGAATACAGTTTTGCATATAACTCTTAAAATTTATACAAGGCCGCAGTCAGCGTTCGGAGGGGATTAATGGAATCGTCGAATGTCGTGGTCCATTTGGATGAGGAAAGCGAAGCCTAGAACGCGGCTGATTCCACACTCGCCTTTTCAGTGATACGTAACCTTGACATATGCACGGTGTGGCCCTTAGACATGCATCGGACCTGTAGGTTGTTGTTGGTTTCTGTTCTGCCTGGAGTATAGGAGCTCTATCTATGTTTCCTGCCTGTGGTGAATTTGTATAAGACCCTGGAGGCCTTTTTTGGTTTCTGTGCTGCCTGGAGTATAGGAGATCTATATAGGCTTCCTGCCTGCGGTGAATTTGTATAAGACCCTGGAGGCTGTTTTGGTTTCTGTGCTACCTGGAATATAGGAGCTCTATCTGTGCTTCCTTTCTGTGGTGAATCTGTATAAGACCGGTGGTCTTAATAAAGCTGCATGTGTATACTCTTAAAATTATATATTTCTGTCATTCCTCTTCTTCTTTCTTATCTCCACTCAATCATATTAAGGCATCAAGCTTGTTTGACAACCATCATGACTGGGTGAAGTAGAATGCGTTTGCCTTTTCATTAAGACTGGGAGCACTACTCAGTGGCAGGCCTACTTAGCTCCAAAAGAAATGGCCACCTCTGACATGAGGAATAGACGCCATGTGCAGCCGCTCCTAATATGGAGTACAAACGCTGCTCATCCTGTATCCCTGGAGTCCTTACAGGGTACTATCAGCCGGGCTAACTGAGCCCAAGTTTTTCAGCGAGCTTGTTACTGCTCCCCCTTCTCCTTTTTCATCTGGGCTTGGGACCGGCAAAGGCGGAGTTCTGTCATTCCTTTTTCTTTGAATGTGCAAATCTAATATATGTAAATATGTAGATATGTATATGTGGCAATATGATATTAATGTGGGGAGAGAGAAATAAGGAAACCACAAGTTTGGAAGAGGAATTCCAGGCAACCAGCGAGAGAGAGGGAGAGCGCGAGGTTATATCACCGCTGAACGACCGTTTGTTGTGTCGCCACCACCCCCCGACTGTCCAAAAATAGTCCTGAGGTTCTACGAAAATGGGCCCCTTGGAATGTGACTGATATATCAAGTGACCGGCCTTTACATCCTCCTCTCTACGTCTCTCTCTGGTCGACTGTAGATTTACTTTATTATTCCTGGAAGGGTAATATTATGACATATTATAAAACTATTTTAGAGGCGTGATATTCTTTTTAAAATAAAACAATTTCTACTGTCCTTACTGCGATGAAAAAAATGGTAGATTAAACTGGCGAAACCGCTGGGAGGGTTCACCACTGATGAGCCAGGCCCTCCCTTTAATTTTTTCATCGCAGTAAGGACAGTAGAAATTGTTTTATTTTAAAAAGAATATCACGCCTCTAAAATAGTTTTATAATATGATAACAGATGGCGCTCTAGTACATCGTAACATTATGACATATATATATAAACAATTTATCTACTTATATGTTTTTAATTTTCTCTTCTGTAGAGAAGGGTAGAAATGCTTGAGAGCTCAGTTGAATAGTAAAAAAAAAACTTATACAAGAAACCTTTTTGCTTCTCTATTTCGTACTTTTGGGGAATATATTAATGACGAAATATTTTTCAAAGTTTTATTTCTCTAATTAGTTACATTGTTAAAATATTTTTTGCTAAACACAAACACAGAAAAAGAACAAGTTTATATAAAGTAAATAAGCTAACTTAGATTGTAATTAACGACAAAATATTTAAAAAAGATTATTCAAACGATTGTTTTGTAATTTAGGTGAAAAAAGACGAAAATCTTTCTCTTTTAATCCCAATTAATTCCTCATTAAACGCAGATTTTAATTGCTACTTGTAATTGTTTTAAATTTGGCGTGTTGATCTCTTTTTAATTAGGTTTGTTAACTATTAAAATATATTTAGGTAAAATTTTGAGAAATCCACCTACGTATTTAGGTTTTCCGAAGGGAGAAAAGGTTGATGACATTGTTTAAAATTATTTGTGTTGTAAATTATGTCCCATCATCTATTCGATTGTGTTTACAAGGTGCGTTCATTAATTTCTAGGACAGTTTCGTATTTTAAAAACAAACGAATTCAATATTTTTTCAAAAATATGCTCCTCCTGCCTCAATACACCTGTGCCATCTTTTTTTTTCCAGTTGTTGAAGCAAGAGATAAAATAATCTTTTGAAAGGTTCCTCAAGATTGCCTTCGATTCAGATTGTATCATATCAACGTTGTAAAATTTCCTTCTTTTAAACTTCATTTTAAGGATTGCATTTTTTAGTAGACAGAGACAATTTTCGTAAAGATAGAGGCTGCCTGGCCGGCATTCATAGTTCTTCAAATAAAAGACACTTCGGCCAGTAATTTTTATTTGAAGAGACAATTTTGTTCACACTTCTCGTTTATATTCAATAAAGGTTACTGTAATATATTTCAGAGTTATTATCTGAATCCTGATGTTGGCTTAGAACCGTGACGTGCTCCTGTAATCCAGCTAATTTGAGGCCGGGGTTTGTGGACAGCTTGAGGTGAGGAGTCCTCCCTTCTGGTTCCTTATGTTGACCGTACACGGCCCAATGTCAATATGGCGAACCCGGAGGGAGCCCGGGGCTTCCAGATTAGCTAAGGAAGAATGGACCGGCCCAGGGCGAAAACACAGCAGGCAAAAGCTCCTATGCAGGGTGATAGTAGAATCATTTCCGTGAATAGGGTCCAGATGGGAATCTCACCGATATAGTTGGACCCGATATACATGCTAAAAGCTATACAACTTCCTTAAGTTTTGTCCATGAGTGTATTTGAGAATGAGTATGTACAAAAACAAACACAACAATATTATGATGCATTAGCGCGCCAATGGTAGATTAAACTGGCGAAACCGCTGGGAGGGTTCACCAATGATGAGTCAGGCCCTCCCATTATTTTTTTTTTCGTTGCAGTAAGGACAGTAGAAATAGTTTATTTTCAAAAATAATTATACGCGCCTATAATAGTTTCGAATTTTGAAAACACAACAATGCAAGTAAAAAACACCATGTTGACAAGTTGAACATTGAAAACAAAGATGTCGAGGTAAGACTTACACTACCCTATCACCTCTACTTGGGGATCGGTGGAAGGATGATCTAAACCGTTGGTTTACGTCTGCTACGACCCGGGATCGAATCCGGCATTGGGCACTTTTTTAATAATTAAAAAAATGCTCCAATGGCCTCCAATTCTTGCAAAAATCCAACCCCACCAGCAAGTGCAAGCAACCAAACGAGGCTCTGGCGGATTTGTAGTAAGTGCAAAAGTCAAACTGCTTTTCATATGTATACATGTGGTGTACTTAAGTAAAAGCAGTCGCCAACTTCTACCTAACATGATTATCATGGTCAAATTTATTTTCCTCCAATTTACCCAGTCTAATGTATTTATTGACTTGATTGTCTTTATATATTTTTTTATGCATATAAATATCATATTACAATTAAGGTACTAAAACGTTTTTTTTTTTTGCATGTATCCTACATTTCTTCTAGGAGAATCTGTATAAGACTAAAAGGTCTTAATAAAGCTTTTTGTTGTAGTTGATTATCATGGCCTGTACCGTAGCGTTTGTACTCCATGTTAAGGAGCAGTTGCACATGGCGTCTGTTCCTCATGTCAGAGGTGGCCATTTTTTTTTTGGAGCTAAGTCGGCCTGCCACTGAGTAGTGCTCCCAGTCTTAATGATAAAGGCAAACGCATTCTACTTCACCTAGTGTGGAGATAAGGAAGAAGAAGATGGCCTGTACCACGTGTACTAGGGATAATAAAAAGATCACCTCTACAAAGAACTGTTCAGTACAAGACAGTACAGACGGCAGGACAACGTACCTTAAGCAGGCGATGTCGGAGCTGTACTCGGCGCAACATCTTGGCCAGTAGTGCCGGCGTGGAGACTCCGCGGTGCCTCGCTAATACAGCAACCAGGTCTTCGATACGTGACTCCGTAAGGGCCCCCGCGGGCACGGGGCAGGGCTGAGCGGTGGTGGCAGCTAACCAGCAGGTCAAGGTGAGCCATAAGATCACCGTCATCTGCACGTACCTATCTCATAGCATCTTTTTACATTGGATAACATGGGGATATGCAATTTAAACCATCTTTAACATGATAAGACACATTTTGGATAATAGATTATAAACACAAGGTAAAAATTATAAAAATGACATTTCTTTATCGTTCAACTAAAAGTTTCTGATGACTTCGCTATCTATCGGAATAAATATCAACTATTCTAGTTGAATTTTAATTATTTCAAATTATTTTGATTATAAACGCGTACGTAGTTAGATAATAATAAAAGGCATATATTGGATTGAATAAAAGATTTATTTTCTAATATTTCGGTTGGCTAAACGCCAATTTTGGATTATAGATTATAAACACAAGGTAAACATTATGAAAAAGACATCTCCTTATCGTTCAACTGAAAGTTGCTGTGTGTGAATATATATTTTATTTAGAGAAATATATTGAAAATAATCACGATGAAGTCAAAAAATGGATCGATGAATCGATAGCGGCCAAAGAGCCGGCCTTTTTCCACGATGGGATCCGTCAATTATCAGAAAGATAGGAAAAGGTAGTGGCTAGCGACGGTTAATACTTTGAACATTGAATGTCTAACCAAATTTTCACAATGAAGCTTCAATTTTCGAAAATAAAACCGCACGAACTAAAATATACTTCTAATAAATTACTTTTTAGTAACGCGTATGATGAAAACAATTTTCTATTGCTCTTTACCACAATTTATTTCAACACACAAAACGTGATATCCCGGCTAGGGAATATTGCGTCGATTTACATTTTTTTAAACAGAAACAGTTATAAACATATTATACAAGAAAAAGTAATTAAAAATAAAAAAGAGAAACAATAATATATATTAGGAAACTGAACCTTTCAGGTTAAAAAGATATTCATAAATATATCTACAAAAATAGTTAAATCTATGATAATTCTCTCTGCTATTTACAAATTGATATAGATCTAAAACGTTATTTATTGTCGGTTGTCTAGTGGTAAATATTGGGAGGGTTCAACAACTGACAATCCACCAGAGCCTTTTCCATTATTTTTTATTTAAAAAATAATTTAAATTTAAAATAACAGATGTCGATTTAATGCATCCTATTTAAATATGTATATCTATTTGAATTAAAAAATATATAATATTTATGTAATATTAAATCTGATTTACAATTATTTAGAAAAAATATGTACACATTAATTAAAATAAATTATATTTTAATGGAAACAAATAAAGCTGAATATTTTCTAAGATAGATATTAAAATTATATATATTTTTACATATATAAATAAATAATTTTATTCAACAAAAGAACCTGGGTTTTAGGGCCCGAATAAATAAATTATTATTGCCAGTGAATTTGTTAATGGTATTTGACAAAAATAACATTTCTAATATAAATGTTAATAGAGAGGTATTTTTATGTAAAAAAATTATCCTTAAATATATTTTTATGTAATATATATTTGTATGAAAAATTCCTTTAAAAATATCGCAAGAAAATATATAGATGAAATAAATTATTTATTTAAAATATTTTTTAATATAAAATGATTTGAAAAAAGAGAGATTTTAATTAAAAATTAATTAATTCATATAGGAAAAATGCTTGTCATTAAAAATAACGACATTTATTGAAAATGTACATGGAAATTAATATTTTTCATTTTATATAAGAATTCATAAATAGATATTCGAAATTTAAATTTGAAAATATCAAAATCTATGCTTAAAAATATATTATTTTTGGTACACTAAAAGAGAAGACTATTATGTATCATGTAAAAGAGATTGGTTAGATGAATCGTGACGTTATTGTAGAAAATATCCTTTGTCCAAAAGAAAAAAAGGAATAATACCTTTGATATAAATCCTCCAAGACTACAACAGTCGTCTGCTATTTTAAGATACCGGAAGTTATCTGTCGTCTGAATGATTGATTGTCGAATGTTTTGTATCGTCTGACTCAAATTTCTGTGTGTTTTATTTTCGAGGGAATTTAACAAATTTATTCTTTTGATAACACACCTTTTATATAGAAAGAAAACTTCAAATATCTTATTAATGAATTAAATTATTTTTATTTTTGACCGCGTGTACAAAAGGGCTACATATATATGGTAATTTAACCAACAACCCCATATTGTATATAACTTATAACAAGATTTTCATGTTGTATAATAGAAACACATCTGTAAATGATTATACGCATGATTGACATGTGTCATTACATCATCATATGTAATGTAATTTGTACAAACTGAGGATAAATAAATAAAACTCTGTAATAGATTAAGAGTTGAGCTAAAGAGATAGAAGTCAAAAACGTCTAAATTCGAGATAGATGGAAGTCACAAACAACATCTAAAGATAGATTGGAAGCTGTCAGGACGGCGCCAGTTTAGAATGTCACCAGACGATCCACACTCTTCACATCTGTTGAAATGCAACACTCCCATTCTCGGAAAATATATAAAAGGCCCCCGTATTTAGCCAAAAATACAGTCATTTGACAGTTACTTCACCATCTGCGTGAGCCCTCGTCGGTTGTACCCCAGGTCCACCTCACCGACCATGTAGTCAGTAAGAACTCTTCTATCTTCATCTTTCGCTCCTAGCTCAACTTTTATCTGTTCACGGAACTTTCTTAGTGCAACTGTGTCTTCGTTTTGTGTGTGGACATTCCCAAGCTTTCCACTCTGCCTCGACCACGACTGCCTGTACTTTGTGAGAACTGTAAAAGGTCTTCCAAGGTGCAGAGAGGTACTGGAAAACTCTTCATCCTGACTGTTCCTCTCGGTCAACACAGTATAGCGAGAGACAGCAGGATCCCATCACATAGTTTAAGTCGACTGGATACCTCACCTCATTACATATACATAAAAGGGCATCTTCTTATCGTGCAACTGAGTTAAAAAAAGTTCAGTTGCACGATAAGGAGATCGCTTTTTTCTTTAAAAAGAGAAAGATAAAATCATACTTTCTTCAATGAAAAGAAAATAGTGATTAAAATAAGAAAAAAAAAGAAAGATCTAGAATTCAGGGTGGCCTTATAAATGCGTGTGCTCCAATCAGGACACTAGTTTGTCGTTTAAAGATGTTTATGATGGGTTAATGACGAATAGAATCAACAAATAATTTCGAAATACTAAAAACCAATTGACTTAGCCCTACGGATATATCTTAATATTTAAAACGATTATGAGCAAAAAA
Organism: Cordylochernes scorpioides; assembly: GCA_030710605.1. NCBI lineage: Eukaryota > Metazoa > Arthropoda > Arachnida > Pseudoscorpiones > Chernetidae > Cordylochernes > Cordylochernes scorpioides. Next base: position 18,978,903 of record CP092883.1, on the reverse strand, counting down.
ATACATTAGAATAAAGAATCAAAAGATTTCAAGAGAAAAAAAAACACAATTCGTAAAATATATAAAAATTTAATATCAAAGCAAAAGATCTCAGAATTTCTAGAAACGTAAGAAAAATCTTTCAACTCAATTGTAAAAATCTATATTTTTTAACAGTAGAAAGTGGTCAAATTGTAAAAAAAAAAGATGAAGTGACTAGATAATTAGATGGCTAAATAGAGCGAGAGATATTGCTATCAGATTTCTACTCTGTGACGTGTAAACATTGGATTATGGATTATTCCATCAGCCGACTTCAATGACATCATCGCTAGCCAATCATCAACCAGAATGCCAATAGATAATTTTGTGAAATTTTATTCTTTAGATGTCATAAAATTTGACGACTTTCACGTGTTTTGATATTTTTGCAATAAACACATTTATAATATCTCTCTATATATAATTATTTATGTGAAAAAACAATAGAAAAATAAATAAATAAATAAATAAATGGCGCTCTGCCTTCTGAAAAGCACATGTGCTCCTGGTCAGGATATGCCTTTTTTATTTTTAATATCAATACCTGACCTTTTTATTTTTTATTTTTTCTATTCTTTTTCAACATGTTAAGCGTATTTACGCAAGTTTGGCCTTGAATACCCACTTCTTGGTTTCTCAAGAAGCCTCTGGGACCCAAAATCTTTTTGGTCGCAGTGGTACAACCTACTCCACGCTGACGAGCGCCAACAGCGCGAAACGCGTTCGTGAATGGTTTTTCTTAATTTATCAAGAAATTGGGTTGGCCAAATATCAGGGAACAGGCTGAATTAATGTTTAGTTGATTTCTGTTCCACTAGATGGCGCTCTGCCTTCTGAAAAGCACATGTGCTCTTGGTCAGGATAGGCCTTTTTTATTTTTAATAATTATTATAATATTTTTGTTATTAATTATAAAATTAAATTCTATAAAACACTTGAGATATGTATAAATAGAATATTTAGGAGTCACATTTTGTAATAGGACGATTCCAACATTTCTATGGTCAACACTTTAAGAGATATAACAGTCCAACCCCACCAGTGAGTGCAAGTAATCAAACGGGGCTCTGACACATTTGTATGTGAAAAATTCGAACTACTTTTCACATGTGTAGACATGTGACATGATGTGACAAATTGAGTAACTATAAAATGTTCTCCAATTCTTCTATTGTCTGTAGATTGTACCACAACTAGCTTGTGTTCGACTAAATAAGCTTGAGGGATGAGTCTCTTTTAATTACCTTTATTTCAAGCTTTCGGGCTCAACCGCCCTTCGACAGGACAAATTATACGCTACTAAAGTTTTCAAATCTAATCTATATAAACATTTGAGAGACGCCTGTGTCTCGAGTGTATTACGAGGCTTGCCGCGGGAGGGGATGAGATCTTTGAAAAAGATGGCCGTTTAGCCCATTGAGTTATTGGAAATAAAAGATTATTTGTTGACTCGCAGAGTTCATGATACCGAGGGGGGTTTGGTGGCTGCAGGGAATATTACATTGTATATTTCAGGTAAATCAATTTTTCTATTGAGGCTATGGAATTTGCTTGACCATAAACTAGCTTGTACCATAAAGCGCCATCCACCGCGGCACCAATGGTAACGAGGAATGTGATTATCCCATTCTGGTCAACCAACTTGCAGTCAACTATTGTACCAAATGCATACCTTCTAACCACACAATCTAACTATTATTATTATTAAAATAAATCTTAACTATAGTCTAATAACCAATCGTATATCAAATGTCTCAATATACCTTTTAAAGTGATAAATTCAATTGCCAACTCTCTCTCTCACTCGATAACATTTTAAAATGTATTTTTTTAAAACATATACAGTAGAACCTCTATGAGAGGACACTCACGCTAGAGAGCACCTATCTATAAAGGACAGTTTTCATCGCCCAAAATACCATTTTTAAAGACTCTCTGGTAAGAAGACACCTCTCTCTAAAGGACACTTTGGCTCTGCAACTAGGTGTCCTTTACAGGGAGGTTCTTCTCTATCATCAAATATTATCTCTATAGACCAAGCATGTCAAACTCGCGGCCCGCGGGCCTCACGCGGCCCACAACGAATAAATATGCGGCCCACCAGACAATATATTTTAATAATTTTTTTTTTATAAATAAAAAAAAAAAAAAAGTAGCCTAATTTTTAAAAATTGTAATTATACATAATTTATTTATTAATAACGAACCACTGGTCGCCATACATAAGTCGTAAGTTTTGATAATATTATACCTACATACATAACGTATGTACATCGCCATAAGTCTTTCTTGAAAATGAAGATACTTCGGCCAGTGAATCTTTTTATTACCTCGACGTTTCGACAAAAAGTTTTTGTCCTCGTCAGGAGCAAACAAAAATCAAACATTCAGCAAGGCGTTAAAAATCTTTCTCAATATTTAAAAAATATTTACGATCGCCATAAGTATTGTGTGCCTTAAAGTTTAAAGAAAATATTCTTTCGGAGTACTAGAAATTTTTTTTTTTTTTAAAGTTACGTTCAATAATTTGTGCAGTTATTCTGTGTCTGGTAAGTTAAAAATATTAATTAAAAAAAAAAAAATATTAATTAAACCGTTTTATTATTTTCTGTTAGGGATTACTATTTTTTTTTCAGACCTTTGTATTCAATATGTCTTCATCAAAACCAAGTGGCAGTAAAACTAAACGAAAAATTGCTGACGAACATAGGAATTTTCAAGAAAAGTGGGAATTAGAGTATTTTTGCTCTGAAGTAAAAGATAAAATCATCTGCTTGATATGTAATAATGCTATTAGTGTACCAAAATTATATAACATTAAACGTCATTATGAACAACATAAATCAAAATATGATACCTACGAAGGATTAATGAGACAAGAAAAGTTAAAAGAGTTCAAGTTGGGAATGAAAAAATAACAGTTTATGTTTACCAAAGTATCACAAGAGAGTGGAGCGGCGGTGCATGCAAGCTACGTTTTATCGGAGATGATAGCTAAACACTCAAAACTTTTTACTGAAGGTGATTTCATCAAGGAATGTTTAATTAAAGCTGCAGAAATTGTTTATCCTGGAAGTGTGAAGACATTTCAAGCAATATCTTTGTCTCGAAATACCGTTGTGGAAAGAGTTACTGAAATGGCCAGAAATTTAAATGATCAGATAAAAGAAAAACCATCTTGTTTCGAAGCATTTTCCATTGCCTGTGATGAGAGTACGGACATTGGGGGCGTAGCTCAGTTAGCTGTTTTTTTTTCGAGCTTGCGACACGGATTTCAACATTTTTGAGGAATTATTGGAACTAGTACCGATGCATGGCACTACTACAAGAGAAGATATATTTAATTGCGTTTATGATCTTCTGCAAAAATAGAATTTACCTCAATCAAAATTGACTTCTGTAGCAACAGATGGAGCTCCTTCAATGACTGAAAAAACCAACGGTTTCGTAGCATTACTGCGAAAAAAACTAAGTGAAATTTCTGATGGTTCCAATATTCATCATACGCATTGCATTATACATCAGGAAGTATTATGTACGAAGGTAATAAAAATGGAAAATGTGTTGACACCTATCAAAAAATTCATCAATTTCATAAGATCTCGAGGTTTAAATCAGCGACAGTTCTCTCTGTTCTTAACTGAATTAGAAAGCGAATATTCAGGTTTATCATACTATACCGAGGTACGTTGGCTATCATGCTCCAAGGTTCTCAAACAATTTTGGGACTTGAAAGAAGAAATATGTCAGTTTTTAATAACCAAGAATCAAGACATCACTTTGTTTTCTGATCAAGTATGGTTGCAAGAATTTTCCTTCATGGTTGACATAACAAACCACTTGTCGGATTTAAATTTGAAACTGCAAGGAAAGGATCAGATCATTACCAACATGTGTGACCAAGTTAATGCATTCAAATGTAAGCTAGTTCTTTGGGAAAAGCAGTTGAAAAACGAAGATTTAATGCACTTTCCGACATACAACATGTACAAATCAAGTTTAGGTGAAACTGCATTGAATAAAAAATTTGCGGAAAAAATTTTAAATCTTAGAAATGAATTTGAAACAAGGTTTTCTGATTTCAAATCTTTGGAAGGCAAGTTTACTTTGTTTTCTTCGATTTTCTCGATAAATATAAAATCAGTACCTAATCATATGCAAATGGGGGTAATAGATATCCAGTGCGATTCAGATTTAAAGGCAAAATTCATTGAAGTTGGCGTTTCTGAATTTTACAAATATTTGCCAGCCAGATTTGAAAACACTCGAAAATTAGCATATGAAATTATGTCCATGTTCGGAAGTACTTATCGGTGCGAGCAGTTATTTTAACTTATGAAAGGAAATAAGGCTCCAATCAGATCGAGAATTACTGACGTTCACCTTGGGTCAGTTTTAAAATTAATCACTGCGAACAAGATTTCCCCCGAAGTAGGAAAGATGGTAGCAGAAAAGAGATGCCAAATATCAGGGAGAAAATATTAACTTTACTTTCTTTTTTCTAATTAGTATTTTAAAAAATAAACCTACATAAATGTTACTATAAAAATTTAATTACTTGTTTTCTTTTTTTTGCGGCCCACATAATCTTATTACTTTTTTATTTGGCCCGTGTTAGGATTTGAGTTTGACATGCTTGCTATAGACCTTACTAAAATGATAAAAGTTGTTGAATGAGAGGGCTTGGCTCATTAATGGTGAACCCTCTCAGCGGTTTCGCCAAATTAATCTCCAGACCGTTCTACTATTGTATTGGATTGGTTTTCTTTTATGTCCATAGGCTCCCTAAAAACCCCCAAGGTGCTTTACTTAGCAAAATTTGAAGTGATAACATTATTTATTCATCGAGGTATTGCTAATATGTATATACGGGCCTATTTTGCTTTTATACCCGACACTAGAAAAGAAGTTTTGTTGATATATAGAAAAAGTAACATAAGTTACAAATTTATATAACATTTTTGTCTTATTTTAAGAAATTGAGCTTTTCCTGATTGTGAAACTAATGGCTTGTTGTGTATATACAAGGTTGTCCCAAAAGTTCGTGAACACTTAAAAAAAATTGAAATACCAATATTATTCGCCGTTATGTATAATTTCTTCATATCATGTATGGAGTAATTGTATTATGGATTATTATGTATTCGCCGTAATAATATTATTCGCCAAGTAATAATAAAAACAATGTTTTAAGAAAAACACGAACTTTTGTGATAACCTTATATATCAGAATGTAAAATGTTGTTATTTGACTATGGCGAAAGCTACAATAAATTGTCCAATATCTAATTGCTGAAGGTTTGCGCCAACTATCAGAAAATAAATACAAACTAATTGTTGATTTAAAGATTTATTACAGAATATTGGCCAAATACTCTTTAATGATTAAACAAGAAAAGTCAACCGCGTACATGTTTCGGTATGTTGGCTCTCGTCAGCATTATGCAGGCTATATCTCAATGACTAAAAAGGTTGGTTCTAGAGGCTACTTCAGAAATAAAAAAGGGTATTGAAGACCATGATTTATGGTTATATTAAATAGATAATGCGGCTTATGATTGTAAAACGACATTTGAAACTTATCACGCATGCGCTTCTTTTGAACGAAAAATCGAAATTTATTTTTAAGGAGAAATAACGATTATTTCTAACCTTAGGGATGAAGTATGAAAGGATGAATTGTAAAGAGTAATGATGAACGGAAAAATAAAAGTGTCCAGGGATGGGAATCGAACCCACAGTGTTCCGCTTACCGGGTAGATGCCATGTCACTTTTATTTTTTCCGTTCATCATTACTCTTCACAATTCATCCTTTCATACTTCATCTCTAAGGTTAGAAATAAACGTTATTTCTCCTTAAAATAAATTTTGATTTTTCGTTCAAAAGAAGCGCATGCGGGATGAATTTCAAATGTCTTAAATAGAATTTTAGAGAAGTAAAAAGTGAACGTACACACATTCGAAGTATGATCAATTAATTTGTAGAGAATACAAGGAAATACCCAGAAATAATTTATTTCCAAATTAGAAACAGAAATTAGTTTCCCAAGTCATTAAGGTGTCGAGAAATCACGTAGTGCTGATCGTCTGCACGCAATAAAAGTGTCGTTTGGGTGAAAATTCGAAGGCGCCATCTTGGAGCAAGTTGCTGATAGATATTTGGCGTTTTATTGTAACTTTCGCCATAGTCAAATAACAATATTTTACATTCTGTTATATATATTCAACATGGTATATACGTAAGGTAATATAAAATATATTGCATAAATTGATCATATATATAATAATAATCACAGATATTCTTTTAACTAACACAAATATAAAATAATCATACGCGTCTAAAATAGCTTAGATTTCTTATAAATAAGGATTTTGACACAAACTTAAATGAATGACTTACCGCAAGTATTTTTTTTAAAATAATTTATTGCGATCTTTCGGGTTTTGCTCTTTTTCAACCTTTATGTAAACATTTAAAAAAAAAACTTACGATAAATCTTTGATAGTTAATTAACGAAAATCCACATAAATAATTTCTTAAAATTTTATTAGATAGCGATTTTGTTTTAAGTTGAAAATTTGCCTTGAATTAAATACCAAACGATGTACGTTTTCGTTGTTTTTAAATATTTCGAAATGTGTTATATTTTTGTTTTAAATATAAATATTTAATATGTATTTCTTAAATATTTATTATTTGATATTATGAATAATTTTTATTTTTTCACTTTTGATCGAATTGAAATTCTTGTTTGATTGCTTGCAAATGTTCGTTAAAGTTTCTATTTTAAATACGGCTCACCAATTTATGTGGGCGGCATTGAATTCTAGGCAGAGTCAGATAACAAATTATTTATTGTAAAATCAACTTTTAATTACATTTATTTAATACAAATTATCAGAAGGGGTTAAATTGTTGTATATTACACGTTGAATGATTTATGATTTATATTTAGAATGATGTATAATTACTTTATCATATTGATATGACAACAATTAATATGATATTTAATGTTAATTCATATACTTTTAATAAAGTATATTTTATGAGCATTATATATTTATAAGATAATTTAATTTAATATTTGAATTAAATAGTTAATAAACAAATTAAAACTTATAATGAAAATATGAAAAGTTAATATTTGGGAGACGCTACAAATCTTTTTTTTAAATTTTGTGTCTGTATAGTATACATTCCGAAATTTCCCAAAATTTCAAAGAAGCATATCATTGAAAATTTACATATTTAAAATATAAAATTTCTCAATAATGCTATATCCAGATATTACTATGAATGATACATTATACAAATTTTTATCATTAAGTTAAAAACCCATTCCCTTTTTTTTAATTAAAATACAAAAATATCTTTATGAAGAATAATAAATAATTATAAAAAATCGTTGTATATATTTCTCAGAGAGACTTTTTATTCTTAAAATACCTATTTCAAATTATAATAGTATTTCTAGGAGATGAAAATAATTATAAATTTATATCATAAAAAATATAAAGAGTGGTTGTTTCATAATACGAAATTATAAAGAGAGATTTAACCTTTCCATTACACACACACACCTACGTAAAGATATCTGCATTCTGATTAAAATAGAGATAACGTTTCTTTTCACATGTAACAATACTTGTATTGTTATATAAATTGTATTGTTGGATAAGAGAGATTGTTATATACAATACAATAGCTACCCTATTCAAATACCTATATATACATTGCTAAATTATAATTATCATTTTAAATGCTATTTATTTCTTTCATATTTCGTTTTCTAATGGTTAAAATACTGTAAAAGGTTACGCTTTAAATTCTTATAATCTTAATTCGTCTGCTGAGGAATCTTTATAAAGACAAAAAATCTTAGTAAAGGCTTATGTTATATCATATAGAAATTCCAATTTTTTAATTTATTATATATATATTAAAAATAAAAAAGCCATATACTAACAAGGATCACATGTGCTTTTTTAGATGGCAAAACGCCATCTAGTGTAACAGATATCAATTAAACATTTATTTAACCTGTTCCCTGATATTTGGCCGTAAATACCCATTTATTGGTTTCTCAAGAAGCCTCTGAGACCAAATATATCTTTGGTCGGAGTGGTACAGCCTGCTCCACGCTGACGTGCACCAACAGCGCGAAAGGCGTTCGTGGATGGCTTTTCATGATTATTGGCCAAATATCAGGGAACAGGCTAAATCAATGTTTAGGCGATTTTTGTTTCACTAGATGGCGCTCTGCCATCTAAAAAACATATGTGATCCTTGTTGGGATATGCCTTTTTATTTCTAATATATATAAATTGTATCTTTTCCTAGGATTTACCCAGATTAATCTATTAGCTTGATTGTCTTAATTAAGTTTTCCTGTATATATATTTCATATTACCATTATATGTAATTATCTTGAAAAATGATAATAACAATGCTTATTCCTAGTATATTTACTGTTACTCCTGCATGTACTCTACATTGTCCCCTACATTTGACTAAAAGGTCCCAATAAAGCTTTTTTTTGTTGTTGTTGAATGATATCTTCTGTAAAATAAATTAAGGTTAAAAGGTGATATATTTTTGGGGTTATATAAAAAGAAAACAGTCTTTCGGTAAATTTTTAATATCCCCTCATGGACAAAACTTAAGGAAATTGTATCTTTTATCAAATATATTGGGATTCAGAAATTAACTTTGAAAGATATTACAGTGACCTTTATTGAAGACACACGGGATAACCAATATACATTCATAGACTAAAATTAGGGAAATTGTATCTTTTAGCATTTATATCGGGATTGAGACAATTACTCTGAAAGATATTACAGTTACCTTTATTGAAGACACACGGGATAACCAATATATACTCATGAACAAAACCTAAGGAAGTTGTACCTTTTAGCATGTATATCGGGATTGAGACAATAACTATGAAAGATATTACAGTGACCTTTATTGAAGACACACAAGATAACCAAGTGTGAACAAAACTTAAGGAAATTGTATCTTTTAGCATGTATATCGGGGTTGAGACAATTAATATGAAAGATATTACAGTGACCTTTATTGAAGACACACGAGATAACCAAGTGTGAACAAAACTTAAGGAAACTGTATCTTTTAGCATGTATATCGGGATTGAGACAATTACCCTGAAATATATTACCGTGACCTTTATTGAAGACACACGAGATAGCCTAGTGCGAACAAAATCGCCTCTTATAAGAAGAGATAAAAATTAACTTGACAAGAGAGAGATTCTTTATTAAAAAGGTAAAAGCTTGACGAGCTTTGGGACAATAACGTCCTTCAACAGGCTGAATACTAATAGGCCTTGTATTCGTATTAGAGATTGTTGAAGAAAGTGTTGGAATATTTAATTTCATAAAAATAAATATATATACATTCTGTGAGATTTGATATGATGATAACCTAATATAAAAAAGTTGTTATTGTTAAAAAGTAACGAACAAAACTTGATTGAATTTATATATAGCCACTATTATCTTTTGTATTTAATGTGTTTTCTTATTGTAATGTATGTATAATAAATAATACATTTAAAGGAGAAGTCTGTCAATCATCAAAAAACAACAGAAAGTTATTGTCCGAAAGCTCGTCAAGTTTATACCTTATCTATAAATAAACTCGCATCGCATTAAGGTCAGTAGAAGAATTATTCTGTTTTAAAAGTAAATAATCGTGTGCCTGTGTGTGATCATTTTGATGTATATAGTTGTTCATTTGTTTTAAATAAATATTAAATTGATGTATATAGTTGTTCATTTGTTTTAAATAAATATTAAATTGATGTATATAGTTGTTCATTTGTTTTAAATAAATATTAAATTGATGTATATAGTTGTTCATTTGTTTTAAATAAATATTAAATTGATGTATATAGTTGTTCATTTGTTTTAAATAAATATTAAATTGATGTATATAGTTGTTCATTTGTTTTAAATAAATATTAAATTGATGTATATAGTTGTTCATTTGTTTTAAATAAATATTAAATTGATGTATATAGTTGTTCATTTGTTTTAAATAAATATTAAATTGATGTATATAGTTGTTCATTTGTTTTAAATAAATATTAAATTGATGTATATAGTTGTTCATTTGTTTTAAATAAATATTAAATTGATGTATATAGTTGTTCATTTGTTTTAAATAAATATTAAATTGATGTATATAGTTGTTCATTTGTTTTAAATAAATATTAAATTGATGTATATAGTTGTTCATTTGTTTTAAATAAATATTAAATTGATGTATATAGTTGTTCATTTGTTTTAAATAAATATTAAATTGATGTATATAGTTGTTCATTTGTTTTAAATAAATATTAAATTGATGTATATAGTTGTTCATTTGTTTTAAATAAATATTAAATTGATGTATATAGTTGTTCATTTGTTTTAAATAAATATTAAATTGATGTATATAGTTGTTCATTTGTTTTAAATAAATATTAAATTGATGTATATAGTTGTTCATTTGTTTTAAATAAATATTAAATTGATGTATATATTTGTTCAGTTGTTTTGCATATTTTTCATCTGTGAATTAATCTCATAATTTGGGCTATGAAAATAAAAATATTGGACCAGTGACCAAAACAAACTGTAAATAGATTGCTTAATGTTATATAGTTAGTATAGAGAATTGTTAGGCAGGATATATATATTTAAATGTTATGCTTATGTAATTTTAATCTTAATTGAATAAAATATATAAATTATAAATGTGTTATAAATCTTAAAAACAAGTATTAAAACAACTGGCGACGAGGAAAAGCGAATTTTGTAAAGAAAAAAGAAATTTATTTGTGAAAAGAAATTATACTTTAAATATGTCTTCAGGTATGTTTGAAAAATTTGACGAGAATTTAGAAAATGTTGAAAATTATATATATCGCTTGAAGCAATTTATGCTAATTTCTAAAACAAAGGAAGATTTTAAGACGCCATTTCTTATTTCAAGCATCGGCCCCAAATATTTTGGTATCTTGCGAAATTTAGTTTTTCCGGAGGAAGTTGATCAAGTTCCCTTTGATAAATTATGTATGATCTTATTGAAACATTTTAATCCTAAAACTAATATAATATATGAAAGATTCATATTTCAGAAAATGGATCAAAAATCAGGCGAAACAATTTCTAAATATATGATACGCCTAAAAGAACAGGCTCAAAGGTGTAATTTTGGAGATTTTTTGCAAGAATCCCTACGAGACAGATTTGTTGCGGGCATCATTGATACATCTACCCAAAAGAAACTCCTACAGGAAGAAAAATTAACTTTTGATGGTGCATTAGACATAGCTCTGTCTGCGGAATCAGCGGATAATGACCTACATAACATCAAAGGATCCGAAAATGCCCATCAGTCCCCACAGCATCTTCATGCCATTAATAATACCTGCAAACACTGTGGTAAGACTAACCATCTACATTATAATTGTTTTTTTAAATCAGCTACTTGTAGAGTTTGTGGTAGAGTAGGTCATATTTCTACAATATGTTATAAAAAAGACAGTTCTGCCCGTAAAAATTGCCCAGAAATTCTAAAAATACTTTTAATAAATTTAAAAAGCACCCTAATGATAATAATCCTTCGGGATCTCAAAATAGTTTGTCATTATATAATATAAATTTACATCCTCCTTTGATTGAAACTGTATATGTAAATGATATTGAACTTTTGGCCGAGATTGATACTGGAGCAGCCATTACAACTTTAACTAAAAGTGTTTACGTTAAATATTTCAAAAATATAGTGTTAAACAAATGTAATACAATCTTAACAGGCTATAGTGGTTCTAAAATACCTATTTTGGGCAAGGCTAAATTTAATATAAAATTAAGAAATGTTTCTAGAATCATTGAAATACTAATAACTGATTTAAATTGTTCTAAATTTCTTTTGGGAAGAGATTTCCTTAGTTTTTTCAATATTTCTTTTAATTATTTACATAAATTGGAATCTTTTAATGTAGATTCACTTATAAATGATTATGGATCCATTTTTGAATACAAATCAGGCCCTATTAAAGGCATCAAATGCCATCTTGATGTGAAGGCTGACTTTATCCCAAAATTTTACAAATTCAGACAAGTTCCTTTTGCCTTAAAACAACTTGTAGAAAATGAAATTGATAAATTGGTTGATTTGAATATTTTGTCTCCAATAGATAAAAGTGATTGTGCTTCACCCCACTTGTTTGTGTTGCAAAACCAAATGGCCAAATTAGACTTTGCGCTGATTTTAAAAAGAGTTTAAATCCTTACTTAGAGGATGTCAAATATCCTATTCCTAACATAGATTCAGTCTTGAGTAATTTTCAAGGAAAGAAATTATTTACTAAATTAGATTTGTCAAAGGCTTACCATCAAATTGAGATGGATGATATTTCAAAAAAGTATTTGGTTGTCTCCACTCACAAAGGTTTATATAAATATAATCGTTTGGCCTTTGGTATAAAGACTGCTTCTGAAATATTTCAGAAGACAATGGAATCCTTCTTCTCGGGAATCAATGATGTTTACATTTATTTTGATGATATTCTTATTGCATCAGAGGATTTGGAAAGCCATTTAGATATTCTTAAGAGAACACTTAATATTCTTAAAGAAAATAATTTTACAAATAACAAAAATAAGTGCTTGTTTGTTAAAAATGAGATTGAATATCTTGGACATAAAATTAATGAATTTGGTATATACCCCTTGAAAGACAAGCTAGCTTGCATAAAGAATTGTCCAGTTCCTAAGAATATAACTGAATTAAAAAGCTTCCTTGGATTTTTGTCATTTTATAGTAAATTTTTGCCAAATCTTTCAGATTTAGCATATCCTTTATATAACCTATTAATAAAGAATGTGAAATGGTCTTGGAATGCTGGGACAGACAGATCCTTCAATTCCTGTAAAAATGCATTAGATGAGACCACATGTTTATCGCATTATTCCCTAAATTTGCCTTTGATTCTCTCTTGTGATGCAAGTCAGGTGGAATAGGAGCAACCCTTTCACATTTGAAGGATGGGGAGGAAAGGCCTGTGTGTTTCATTTCCAGAACTTTAAATGTTCATGAAAGAAAATATTCTCAAGTTGAAAGAGAAGGACTTGCAATTGTTTTTGCAGTAAATAAATTAAAAAATTACCTTTTTGGTAGGAAATTCACCATTTATACTGATCACAAGCCCTTAATAACTATTTTTGGAGATAAAACAAATTTGCCTCCACTCATTGCAAATAGACTTCATAGATGGGTTCTAACTCTTTCAAATTTTAGTTTTGAAATTAAGTATAAAAAAGGAAAGGATAATATTATTCCAGATTTCCTTTCTAGATTTCCAGAGTTTCAAGAGAGTAATTTGGAATATAATGATGGGAGTGGTGAAATTTTACTCTTAAATACTTCCATCATTGACCATGTTCTTGTGGCTCATGAAACACAATTAGACAGAACTTTATTCAAATTGTATAAAATTATTGAGACAGGGGAGTTACCCTCAAGTCCCAATGATGATCTCATTCCTTATTTAAAAAGGATTGATGACTTTACCATTCTCCAAAAATGTATTTTTCTGGAGAATAGAACGGTTATCCCAAAAAGTCTACATGAAAGGGTACTTCAATTATTACATGAGAGCCATGCAGGAACTAATAAAATGAAAATGATGGCACGTTCATCTATTTGGTGGCCCGGCATGGACTCTTCAATAGAAATAATTACAAAAAATTGCAGAACTTGTCTTTCTAATGAAAGTTTGCCTCCTCAAAGGACTGAGAGTTGGCCTAAATATGCAGGACCATGGAGGAGGGTTCACATGGACTATTTCAATTTCAAAAACAAACTGTTTTTACTAGCAGTAGATTCATTTTCTTCATGGGTTGAAGTTTCTGAAGTACCATCGACCAGTGCATATTTTTGTATAAATTTTATGAGAAATTGTATTGCTCGCTACGGATTTCCACAAGTAGTGGTTTCTAATAATGGTCCTCCTTTCTTTAGTAGTGACTTTGGTGATTTTTTGTCTAAGAATGGCATATCCCATGTGACATCTCCCCCATATCACCCAAAATCGAATGGACAGGCAGAAGTCTCTGTAAGAGAGGTAAAGAAATTGCTAAAAAAGCAATTATATGAAAATGAGCAGGTGGAACTAGATTTGGCTCTGTCCAGGGCTTTGTTCTTTATAAGGACCGATGTAAATATTAGGACAGGGACATCACCTGCGGAACTGTTTCTTGGAAGAAAGATCAGATCAAGACTTTCTGTGTTGTCAAAAGAAGAAGTAAAAGTCTCCAAAGTCAATGGTCAATATGTTAACAGTAAATTTAAAGTGGATGAGACTGCGAAATTTAGGTGGATTACTAATGGGCATCCCTCTTGGTATACAGGAAAGATAATTAAAATACTAGGAAGGAATGTTTATTTAATAAAACAAGGTGACAGTAAAAAAAAAGTTCATCAAAACTACATTAAAAAAATGTTGCCTGGTAAATCACATCCCACTAATATGAATGATGCTGAACGTGTGCCAACTCCAATCTCGGAGGAGAAAAGTGTTACAACCCCCAGGTATCCTCAGAGGGAGCGCAGATGTCCGCAGAGATATGGAGAGTAAATAAATAAATAAGGGGGGCCAAGCCTAAGAAGGGGGAATTGATGTATATAGTTGTTCATTTGTTTTAAATAAATATTAAATTGATGTATATAGTTGTTCATTTGTTTTAAATAAATATTAAATTGATGTATATAGTTGTTCATTTGTTTTAAATAAATATTAAATTGATGTATATAGTTGTTCATTTGTTTTAAATAAATATTAAATTGATGTATATATTTGTTCAGTTGTTTTGCATATTTTTCATCTGTGAATTAATCTCATAATTTGGTCTATGAAAATAAAAATATTGGACCAGTGACCAAAACAAACTTTAAATAGATCACTTAATGTTATATAGTTAGTATAGAGAATTGTTAGGCAGGATATATATATTTAAATGTTATGCTTATGTAATTTTAATCTTAATTGAATAAAATATATAAATTATAAATGTGTTATAAATCTTAAAAACAAGTATTAAAACACATTTCTTGAATATCAGAGTTTTCTTGTCAGTGAAATCAAACTTCTCTATCAAATATAGACGTTTACTTCAGTAAATGGCATTTGTAATCAATAAAATAACATTTTGATTGTAATCCTTTTATCTTTCATCCCGAACTTTGCTTTCTCTCCAAGTAGTTTGGGGTAAAGTGAAATATAGATTTGAGTAAACTTCCAAACCTCCCTAAGGTATAGGATTGGGTAGAGGCGAATGACTCCACTTTCTCTAAGACATCTGGGAATTGTTCTTTAAAAACATCGTCTGTGTTGCTAAATGCTTTTGTCAAGATAAAATGGATTAGAGTGAACAAATCTCTTGACTTGAAAACCTCTTATCGTCTTCAGATTAGAAAATACTTTGACACCTTTGTGACGTTACAATCTAACAAAATATATCGCAAACAAACTTAATTTTATCATTGATTCATTATAAGTTTTGTAATAATTGTTCCTTTGTCACAAAGTGATTATTTTTCACATATTTCATCAAATATTAACTCTACAGACAACTTTAGACATCTGGGAATTGTTCTTTAAAAATATCGTCTGTTGCTAAACGCGTTGTTAGCCTGAGAGAAAGCTTCGACATCGACGTGTGCCGTGGTAGTCAGCAGGGTCAGTTCAGCCACACGTGTTCACTTCCAAGAATATATGAGAGGGAGCCGAGAACCAGTCAAGAAGGAAGAAGCCAAGCTGACGGCCAGCAGTGAAGTCGTCCTTCCTGTTGTTGACGGCGACTGTTGGATAATGTATGTTACTTGCTTTTTCTTCAAATTAAAGACACTTCGGCCAGTAAATCTTTTTATTTACTCGACGTTTCAACAAAAATCTTTTGTCCTCGTCAGGAGCGAACAAAAACTAAATTAATTCATCTGGCGAAGCGTTAGAAATTATTCTGAGGCTGCAAGGGCGTTCTCACGCCCCTGACGAGGACAAAATACTTTTGTCGAAACGTCGAGACAAAATAGAAGATTTACTAGTCGAAGTGTCTTTAATTTGAAGAACTATGAATGCCGGCCAGGCAGCCTCTATCTTTACGACAATCACTTTGTTCTCTATGAATACACGGATGTAAATATTATTTTATTTAACAGTTGGGAGAAACAAGCCATATCCACAATTAGGATAATTGAGTGTATATCTGAAATTATATACAATCAACACAATTGAACATTGGGAAGCATGAAAATTAAACGTTCGATATCAAATTTTGCATATAGTAATTAGAAATAGTAGCTTGAAATATGTACAGTCAACACTTTCGCCGTAAAATATACATCCTGCAGAATCTATTAAACTTAATGTATTGGTCGAATGTAAATATAGATAGGAAACTGACGTTTGCTGGACATGTGATGTGCGGATCAGCAGGAGAGACATTGCTGACAATGTTGGAAGGAAAGCTCCAGGGGAAGAGCTCGAGGGGAAGACAGGGATACACAGACTATCTAAAACAATGGACTAGACGACACGAGGAGATGAAGAGGATGGCGGAGGAAGTATGGAGAGAATCAAGCATTTTTAGCAAGGCGTTAAAATTATTTTATAATTTCCATAATTTTTAACACCTTGCCAAATGATTTATATTTATTCATTTCTTCTGACAAAGTCAAAAGAATTTTGTTGAAAACTTTGAGAAAATAAAACTTTATCTGTAGCCGAAGTGTCTAAATTCTAAGAAACAATTAAACCGTTTATCTTTAACCATAAATATTGAATATTATTATTTTCTATGTTTATCTCATTGTTTTATATAGTAAGTCAAAATGGCGGCCATATTTCTATCAAATATATTCGGGTCAGGCGATGCCCTCCGAATGACGTCATGATAAACGTTACCATAGAAACGACCTCTGAGGTCAGTCTGCTGCACAAAAATACTTCCTATTGGTTGAATTTAAAATGCTCAAATATTATTGGTTGTTGACACCGGAAGTTGAAAGAAATGAAGTTTAAAATTGATTACACGTGTCCCCATGTCAATTGATAAATATTTTGTAGGAATGCTTAGCTAAAAAAAAAACGAAAATGCTTTCTGGATGAAATTTCCATATCTTCCTCGTTTATCTTGTTCTTTTTTATTATCTGATGAAACATATTGGTATATATTTGTTTTGTGTGATATAGCTTTTTATTTTTGTTTTGAAAATATGGTAAATATATCTACTTATATATTTGCCTTATTCTGTCTGTTTGTCTATTTGAAGCTCACGGATGGGATTTTTCATAACCATCGGTGGTTCAGTGGTAGAATGCTCGCCTGCCACGCGGGCGGCCCGGGTTCGATTCCCGGCCGATGCATTTTTTTTTTTTATACAATTTTTAAAACTCATTTATATATTATACAAGAATGACATCCACGGCGCCAATTTATAATTGTAACGAATAGTATTTGAATAAAAGCATTTAATCGGGTAAAACCCGGGCGTTGCCCGGGTCATTCGTATATAATAATTGTATAAACGAATGCAAGACAAAATCACCGCGAATGTTTCTTTTTTTTAAGGCAATTTCTTTTTAAGGCAATTGTCGTTATTTATCGTTAATTTTTGTTTCGATTTTATTGAAAAAAAAAACGATATGGTGCCTTTAAAAAATGATCTTTATTACTATGCAGTTTTCTATTTAGTCAATATACCTAAGTTCATGTTGCAAATGTAATTATCTCTATCGATTTAGTAGGTGAAATGCAAAAAGAAAATCGACATGATGAAATATTTATGAAAATTCACATTTTTATTTTTATATTTTCAAGACACACACAGTTTGGGGCGGGACGTTTCACAAGAGAGACATCCACGGCGCCAATTTATAATTGTAACGAATAGTATTTTAATTAAAACATTTTAAAAACACACAGTTTGGAACGGGACGTTTCACAAGAGTGACATCCATGGCGCCAATTTATAATTGTAACGAATAATATTTGAATTAAAACGTTTTTAAAATATATGCGCACTCGGGTAAAACCCGGGCGTTGCCCGGGCCATTCGTCTAGTAGTAATACATAAATAGTATTCTTCTTTTTCTTATCTACACATATTATGATGCACTAGCGCGCCATCTGTTATGAAAATTCGAAACTATTTTAGACGCGTAAGATTCTTTTTGAAATTAAACAATTTCTACTGCCCTTACTGCAATGGGAAAAATTAATGGGAGGGCCTGGCTCATTAGTCGTGAACCCTCCCAGCGGTTTCGCCAGTTTAATCTACCATACCGCTGTTATATTGCATTTTTCAATCTTCCTTTTATAGTGATACTGTTGCTAGACTCTTGGAATGGGTATTTTAGGTGAACTATGGAGATGAGCTTTGAGGACAGCAGAATTACATGCAATTATAAATACATAATATGCTTCGAGCAATCGCTCTCAATCATATTATTATACATAAATAGTATACAAGTATAGTACTTGTATAAAGGAATATATTGGATTGAGAATATATATACAGTAGACTCTCCTATAACGCGAGTTTTTCAACGCGATAAAAAAATTGCGACAAATTTATTTATACAACGCGAATTTTCGTATAACGCGTTATAAAATAAAATGCGGAAATTTCCTTATTGACAACTGTACAATACATTTGCATATAAAATAATATAACATTTAGTTTTGTTTTAGTATATAATTATTTTTCCTATATACATCATTTTATACAATACATTTTTACATGATATTTGTCACTAACAATTTACCCTAACAACATTCGCGTTATACAAGTTTTATTTCGTACAACGCGAATTCCTATAACGCGATTTCATACAACACGGAACACATTAATCGCGTTATGGGAGAGTTTACTGTATTGGCAAATAAATGTTTTCATACAATCTAATATATGTATTTTTATATTACTTAAATGTTTTATTATTGTCAACACACCTCAGGATATAATGATAGTGTTCAATAAAATATTCTCTTTTAGGTTAATTATCCAAGATAGATATTTTTTTGTGTCTTGGTGCTGAATCTTGGGTTACTGTTGGATTGTAATTTGTAGCTTTTCGGAAGAAGGATATGCTATGTTTGAAAATGCTTTGAAATTGCGAACACAATACCTCAGAATTAAGGCATGAAGAATAAATAAAATGTTTAATTAAGTATTTATATACATTTATAAATTCATTTGCCATTTATCGATGAAAAAATTTGTAATAAATAAATTTATTGGAAATGTGTTTCTTTTCAATAATAGCATCAAATATTATCAGTAAGGTCTGTAGAGATAATGTCTAATGATATTATTGAAAAGTAGCACATTGCCAGTAAATTATATGTTACAAATTTATATACATATTTACAAAAATAATTTGAACCGACCAAAAGAAAACAACAACAATAATCAATGAATTTAGGTTTAAAATGAATTTTATAATTTTTTTTTTTTTCGTGATAATTTTTATTCATTATAAGATAATAGACATTGAATGAATAACTAACACAATATCCTTTGGCAAAATTTCCATATAACTAGAACCGTAGCCTGTTTCACATCTGTTAAATGAAATTTAAAATTTATGATACAGTGGTACTTCCATGAGTGGACACCTAATAACAAAAATTGTTTTCATCGTCAAAATTACCATCTTCACCAATTATCTGCAGTCTTGTAGAGGGACACCTCTATCTAAATGTGACTTTGGCATTACATTTATGTATTAAAATACGGAACTATTTCAGAGGCGTATGTTTCTTTTTGAAATAAAACAATTTCTACTGCCCTTACTGTAATGGGAAAATTAATATCCCAGCGCTGGGAGGGTTCACCACTGATGAGCCAGGCCCTTTCATAATTTTTTCCATTGCAGTAAGGGCGGTAGAAATTGTTTTATTTTTATAAGAAACTAGCCGAATGACCCGGACAACGCCCGGGTTTTACCCGATTAAATGTTTTTATTCAAATACTATTCGTTACAATTATAAATTGGCGCCGTGGATGTCACTCTTGTGAAACGTCCCGCTCCAAACTTTGTGTCTGAGAAGCGATATTTTTATAGAAAGATGATCTAGCTTTTGTTTTCTGCTCGAATGAATGTTTTTCTGTTAGAATTTTGTTCCTGCGTACAAAATAATGAACTGGTTTCACCCGTGGTCTCTGCTTTTTGAAAATTTTCCCGATATAATTTTGTATCTGATAATCAAACATGATACAGCAATATCGTCATCATCATTTTCTGAATAAAAATATATAGTTTTAATAATTGATTTATTTATTTTTAAAAATAGCCTATCGTCTTCCCCGTATTTTTTCACCTATGTATGGAAATTTTGGTTTGAATTAGTGAACTACTGCGAATTTGTATACCGGACATACAGACAGACATACAAACATTCATTTATATATATATATAGAGATTTTTCCCGATATAATTTTGTAGCTGATAATCAAACATGATACAGCAATATCGTCATCATCATTTTCTGAATAAAAATATATAGTTTTAATAATTGATTTATATATTTTTTAAAATAGCCTATCGTCTTCCCCGTATTTTTTTACCTATGTATGGAAATTTTGGTTTGAATTAGTGAACTACTGCGAATTTGTATACCGGACATACAGACAGACATACAAACATTCATTTATATATATATAGAGATATACACGTCTGAAATAGTTTCGTATTTTGATAACAGATGGCACGCTAAGGCATAATAACATTTAGGTATCTTTAAGAGAGCGGTTATACTGTATTATTATAGATTCTTTTTTGTGTATGCCTGGGCCGGACGGGGATGGCGTGCTCTCGCTGCGCGTCACACACCCGGACAACTGCGGGGTTCCAGTCCCTCTTGTTAGACCTAGTGACCTTTAGATTATATATTATACTGTTAGGTTATAGATTATAACATATCTATAGCTTTTCATTCTACATAAATATCCGAATCATGATCTGCAACTTCCAATAAAAATCGTATTTCATAATTCTCGGGTCTTTCCATAAATCTTCAAGATTTTGCGGAATCTTTTTGTGTGGTCCTTACATTCAGTTTCTATTAGAAAAATTTTAATTTTGGGTGCCTATCGTTTATCGAGGGGAGTAGAACGAATTTTGAAATTTTTATATAATTTCTGATACGCCAACAGATTGAACTCTTGATTGAATTGCCATCGTTGAAATCTATTAACTAACAATGGAATAATTCCTTTCACAGGAAGCTATTAGTATTATTTGTGGACATTATAACTATTCATGACATGCAGGTTTCTATAAAATAAAACACTTTTCTACTGCAATAATAAAAAGAACGCAAAAGCCAGTTTGATCTACCATACCACTTTAATATTGTATTGGGCTGTTTTAAACCCTTGGAAAAGGTATTATATTCGAACTATGGACAAAAGCTTTGAGGGAAAGTAGAAATATAGATAAGCCACACTACCAGGCACGCAACCATCTCACAAAATTGGTAAGCCGGACGTGATCGAGATTTTGAACCAAGCGATCTCGAAAGAAGAATTAACGGCCAACGTTAAGGGCAAATCTTTGCAAATCATGGAAGCTCAATCACTCACGATGGAACTCACCCCATCTCAAATATCAAAATTGATTTTTCGAGCTCCACACCTTTTTGCAAAACAACATTCCATTGTGGCTTAGCCAGCTGGAAGTTGCCTTTATTTTCGCTAAATTGCCAGCGACGAATTAAAGTATAACGCAACGGTCGTTAATTTAGATAGACAAACTCTCATCTGTGCCTATGACATTGTAGTGAAGCCCTGTCCCATTTCGCGCTCGCTGAGGCAAAGTGTGGTCGCCACATATATAAACACGCTTTATTAAGAATCGTTCTTTAGTTGTAAAGGTAGTATTTAAAAGTAACATACGCTTCATGAATAGTTCAAATTTCCATCAACAGAGGACACGTTAATGCATCATGTGAATATTATTTAGTTATTTAACCCAAGTTCCTGGAGCCACGTACAGAACTACCCGGGCTGTCACCTATGTCTTCTTTGTTTTATCTACAATGTTAGTGGAAGTCCAACGCGAGTGGATGACTCCAAACAGATTTATTTCTTGGGAGATTTTCTAGCGATACTACATTAGGTTGGTGATCACTAAGAAGTTAGCCGTCAGGAATATTTAGGTATTTGAATTAAATAGGTATTCGGTATAGTTATTGGTTATCACATATGTAAATATAATTTCTCTAAGGATGTTGGACTTTAGGGATGATTGGTGTTCCTTAAGAGGGTCGCCGTCTGGAGTATTTGGGTATTGTAATTAAATGTGTTTGGTATAGTTATTGGATATCACATAGGTAAATATAATTTCTCTAAGGATGCTGGATTAAGGTTGGTGATCTCTAAGAGGGTCGCCGTCTGGAGTATTTGGGTATTGGAATTGAATATTTTCAGTTTAGTCATTGGATATCACATATGTAAATATAATTTCTCTAAGGATGCTCGACTATGGTTGGTGATCTCTAAGAGGGTCGCCATCTGAAGTATTTGGGTATGGGAATTGAATATTCTCAGTTTAGTCATTGGATATCACATATGTAAATATAATTTCTCTAAGGATGCTCGACTATGGTTGGTGATCTCTAAGAGGGTCGCCATCTGGAGTATTTGGGTATGGGAATTGAATATTTTCAGTTTAGTCATTGGATATCACATATGTAAATATAATTTCTCTAAGGATGCTGGATCAAGGTTTGTGATCTCTAAGAGGGTCGCCGTCTGGAGTATTTGGGTATGGGAATTAAATATTCTCTGTTTAGTCATTGGGTATCACATATGTAAATATAATATATTTAGGGATAATCTCTAGGGATGGCTGGACTAAGGTTGGTGATTTCTAAGTATGTAGAAGGAAAAAGTACCAATTCTAAACAATACCTATTTATGATGCAATATTAAAACACAATAACGACATGTATCATTACCAATATTTTAGTAAATCTCTGTGAATGAATAATAGATTTAATCTTCAAGTTAAAAATATGTGTGTGAGAATAGATATTATACACGAGAAAGAATATTCTGAATTAAGTTAGATTTAACTAAAAATAACGTAATTTTCTTTTAATAAAATACACAAAACTCTTCATGAATATTTAAACTGAAACTGAGAGAGGATATTTTAAAATCTCATTTTTATTTGAAAAATAATGTATTTTAATTCAAATTTAATTTTAAATTAAATAAAATTGTATAAAAGTGTATTTATTGTTTGAAAGGATAGAAAATGAATAATATATACTAATGCCTCTTAGTTTAAATTTAAAATAGACATTACTCTCTGTGCTCTAAAACAAAAGAGGAATTCTAAAATGACCTGGAATATTTTAATAGAAAGCCTGTACTTTATTTTTTCTAAATATAGCTTTACCTAATTTAGAAATGACCCTCTCTTAACACTAATGTAATTTTATAAATTAATTTGTAATCTTATCGCAAAAATTTATAATTATTATTTTCGGTAATATGTTTCTTATGTCTATATATTAGAAAGTATTATCTCTACAGACCTTACTGCAATGATATAAGTAATTAGATGAGATGGCTTGGCTCATCAGTGGTGAAATCTCTCAGCGGTGTCTCCAATTTAATATCCAGATCGCTCTTCTATAAACCTCTACAGACCTATAAGCTTATGTCGATAGGTTCCCTAAACACCCCTAAGCTGCCTTTTTCAGTAAACACTGGGTATATAAGACAAACACTCTAATGTAATGAGAGATAAAAGCCAGACGATAGAAGCCAGACCTCCTGAGATCTGGGTCTTGATCGCTTGATCTTGTTCCCTGAAATTATCCCTTAAATATTTTTGAAGCCTGCGGCGCTTTAGTTGTGCTTGGTGCTGCCTTGGTTCCCTCAAAATCGGCGCGCACTCGCCCTCCTCTCCCCCGGGGTGCTCACGGCTCTGCCGTCGCCTCTCCAGCCCTCTCCTTGGCCCTCCCCTGCGGCGGGCGCTTGGAGACACCTAATCATGAGTGATGCCTTAAAATGCTTACCGAAGCATGTAGAAGGCAAAACAATAGTATGAATCTAATGTAATGAAACAGAGTGTTAAAAACAAATATATAAAAACTAGCTAAGTGACACGGGCAACGCCCCGGGTTTACTTGAATAACCTGTGAAGACACATTGAAAGTAGAGATAGTGGCTTAAATATTTCATTGGTATATTCTGATTTATAATACAATATAATGCGGCTTATAATTGTAGAAGGACATTTGATAATTATCCCGTATGTGTTTCTTTTGAACGAAAAATAGAAATTTATTTTAAGGAAAAATAACGATTATTTCTAACCTTAGGGATGAAGT
This sequence comes from Cordylochernes scorpioides, assembly GCA_030710605.1. Lineage (NCBI taxonomy): Eukaryota > Metazoa > Arthropoda > Arachnida > Pseudoscorpiones > Chernetidae > Cordylochernes > Cordylochernes scorpioides. The sequence continues at coordinate 18,954,455 of CP092883.1, read as the reverse complement.
ATCGAAGGATGAATTGCGAAGAGTAATGATAAACGGAAAATAAAGTGTCCAGGGATGGGAAATAATCGTTATTTCTCTTTGAAATAAATTTCGATTTTTCGTTCAAAAGAAACACATGCGGGATATTTTTCAAATGTCGTTCTATATTCTGATTTCTTAGAAGCAGGATTTCAAATAAGGTTTTGATTGAAAATACTTTCTAAACAAAGTATATATATTGTGACAGATACGACCACGGATAAATCATTGGCATCCAGAGTAGATCCCAAGGAAAATTTCCACCGAGAAGAAATTCTGATTGTAAACAAAAATGTAATTAACAATTGAATTAGAAACACGAAATGCCTATCATTAGAAATTAATAAAAAATTCAATAATACAAACGTACTTGTTTTATATAAAGCAATTTGGGTGATGATGAATAAATAAAGTAAAATTCGAAAGCAAAAATCTACTATTAGAAAATTGAATGAATATAACAACTAATATCAACATATATAGTCACGACCGTCTTTCCACCGTCAACAATTCCTCAATTCCTCATGATCATTATGATCATTATCATTATCTAATGATAATAATAATAATTATTATTATCATTAGATAATGATAATGTATAATGTAAATAGATAATAATTATTATTATATTATTATTATTATTATCCCTATATATAGTCACGACCGTCTTTCCTCATCGCTGTCCTCAATTCCTCATGTCACGGATGCGCGCGCATCATCATTATGATCATTATCTTCTATAGAAGCTTCTATCTTTATAATTATGTATATTTACGAAAAGTCAATTCGCTCGCGCCTCTAGCGGTGAAAATGAGGGGTAATACCAGCTGACCTAATGTACATGTAAAGTTTGGAGCGGGACGTTTTACATCAACATATATAGTCACGACCGTCTATCCTCAATTCCTCATGTCACGGATGCGCGCGCATCATCATTATGATCATTATCATTATCTAATGATAATAATAATAATTATTATGATTATATTATTATTATTATTATTATATATAGTCACGACCGTCTTTCCTCAATTCCTCATGTCACGGATGCGCGCGCATCATCATTATGATCATTATCTTCTATAGAAGCTTCTATCTTTATAATTATGTATATTTACAAAAAGTCAATTCGCTCGCGCCTCTAGCGGTGAAAATGAGGGGTAATACCAGCTGACCTAATGTACATGTAAAGTTTGGAGCGGGACGTTTCACAAGAGTGACATCCACGGCTCCAATTTATAATTGTAACAAATAGTATTTGAATAAAAACATTCAATCGGGTAAAACACGGGCGTTGCCCGGGCCATTCGTCTAGTATAGATAATAAAAATAAATGTGAATATATAGATTGCAATTAGTGATTTTGGAATCATATTACTGAAATCTGACAGATAAATTGGATCAAAATATCATTCATTTTACCAATATTTCAGTTGGCTGACGCCAACCTTTATCAAGGTATTATAACATGTGACACACATTAATATGTTATAACACCTTGATAAAGGTTGGCGTTGAGCCAACTGAAATATTGGTAAAATAAATAATATTTTGATCCAATATATGCCTTTTTAATTAAAGATTTATTTATGGATTGCTCTATTTTCAAAAAAATAAATTAAATGATTGACTTTTGGCAGATTTTGTTTGTAAAAAATATGCAAAACAAAGCAATTTGTGATAATAAGTGAATAAAGTAAATTCGGTGTAAAAAGGTGTAACGTTTCCTATTTAGAAATAAGGGATAGTCGCAATACTTTGTGTTTTAATATTTAGTTACAACAAGGTTAACCCTAATATATAAACAACAAAATAACCTATACAAAATTTGAGAAAGACAAATTTGACAAATAACACAGTTTTATTGACATCCCGTCAAAATATAGACAAAAGTGCACAGTCCGCATTATTTAAGTAGAGATGAAAAAATTATATATATAAAATGAAGGAAAATGAAAAATACAATAAAATATATGCTATGTACAATGAATATGTACATGGCGCCTCTGCCACCGCTGCAGAGTTTGATGGAAAACCGCCAACGGATCTCTAGCGATACCACGTATTTCGCGATCTACGAAAAAAACGTAGATCGCGTGCTTCGCCGCTGAGGAGATGGTGATGGCATGGTCCTCGAGACCCAAGGCGAAGATCCAGGACTGAAGGTCCGGGGGTCGCCCGATGATGGAGAACGCCTCTCGGATGAGAGGACGGACGGCGCTACAGGACCAGTAGTGGTGGGCCAGCGACAGGTGGCTGGAGCCGCAGGCGATGCAGACAGGCTAACTTGACGCCGGGTGCCCAGGATGAGGCAGTGCGTGCAGGGCCAGCCGCAGAGTGATGTCCGATGCATGGCTCCCGAAAGAGCAGCGACGGAGAGATGAAAACGTCAGGCTGGTGGAGGGCACGTCGACGACAGGCGCCCTGCGCCGGAGATACCGCGAGATGGGAACGGTGGCCAGGCGGGGACGCTCCAACATGCGACGCTCAGTCCGTGTGCTGATGCGCAAGAACGGCGTGGCCGTCCCGCGCTGCACCACGGCTTCCTCCAGACTCCTCTTCTGATGCGAGCTCCCCGCGTTTTCCGCCACCAGACGCCGACAAAAAGGAACAAGGGCGGCGCAGGTGTTCCTCGTCACTCTGGTGGTGAGCGACGGAGCAGGGCCCGCCAGGTCGCGGACGCGTACTCCCCTCCACCTTGAGGGAGCCCGAAGCGATGGCGTCGCCAGGAATCTGCAGGCGCCGACGAGAGGTAGGTTCAGAAGGATGGGAGTGGGCACAACGCGGTGATTCAGGCCCGGGATGGGGGAGGCCTTTTCCCACAACTCCAGTAAACGGCGACGATGTGGCGGCAGCCAAGCCCCCGAAGACATGGGAGCCATCCAGACTCCTCTCTCCACCAGCCATGAGTTTCGGCCTCCAACCCTGTGTGCGGTCTGGACCCCCTTGAAGCAGGAAAGCTGAAGCTGAGTCTTGATGTCCAGTAATCCAACTCCACCGACGGACATGGGACAAGCCAGAACAGTACCCGGAAGCCAAGCGGCTCGATAGCAGGAGCCCCAGACGAATCGCGCCAGTCTGGCCTGTAGTTTGGCGATAGTGGCGTCGCAGGGTAGGTAGTCGTGCAGATGGTGGAACACTGCCTCTAGTACCAGCGAGTAGGCCGCTCTCGCTCGCCCAACCAGGGAGAAGCCACGGACGTATGGGGACCATCTAGAGATTGCTCTCTCCAGGATGCCCAGTGGGTGATTTTCCTGGACCGATACTCCTTGGCCAGGTGTAACTTCGCAGCCCAGCACCGTGATGGAAGAAGAAGACCACGAGATGCCCAGCGGAGAGTCGGCGCGGTCCCTCCAGGCGCCGTACCACAATCCCTTACTCTTGGTGAAGTTCACGCATTTGAGAAAGAAAGTAAGTACAGTGTTGTAGAATGCTTAACTAGGAAGAAAATTCAAAGAATAAAAAAAAAAAAATTAAATATTTCACATAAATAAATACAAAGCATATTACAGAAGGCGAAAAATCTTTGATTGTGAAAAATTGAATAAATAAAATTAAATATATCTACTAATATTTAGTGAATAAAAATAAGTGTGACACATGAAGTAAAAAATAACGAAAGTTGTGGTTTATAGATCGGTATGTATAGTTCAGTATATTTGTAGGAGATTGCTTAAAACTTTACAACTGAAAACTCTCTTAGTGTATTATCTATATGGTTATTCGTGAGGACATTGGAATAAATTATTAAAATCTAACCGATATATTGAAATAATTATTGACTTTTGGCAGCTTTTTTTTTTCTTAAAAAAAAATGTAACGAAACTATATTAAAATTATAATAAAGGTAATTGAAAATTGAATTATAGAAAAACGAAATATCTATAATTTAAAAAATAATTTTAAAAAAGTAATTAAAAAGCAATTTAAAAAATAATTTGGAAGAAGAAAGCTAAGAAATAATGTAATGGGTGTTTCCCCTCATTACATTAAATGTATTAGGAAGCCATAATTCAAGGCGCATCTCTCTCTCTCAGTTGGCGTTTCAGTTTTGATAAAATAAATGATATTTTGTTCCAATATATGCCTTTTTAATTTAAAAAAATATTCGAATTTAATTCTACTGTCCTAGAAGCTTATGTCCATAGTTTGCTTTAATACCATTTATAAGATTCCACCTTCCAATGTAGCATATAAAAGCAGAATGAACCAATACAGTATTAGAGCTCTATAGAAGCGGTCTGGTAGATTAAATTGGCGAGACCGTTGGAGGGTTCACCATTAATGAGCCAAGCTCTCCCAATATTTTTTCATCGCAGTAAGGACAGTAGAAGATTTATTTATTTGTGAAAAGAAACATTCGCGTCTTAATGTCTTCATTCGTTGAATAAGAAAATGTAAAAATAACATAACCATAGCTATTTGAACACATAAAAGAGTAATGAATACTAGGATATTCAAAAATATAATAAATAACAAAGAAATTTATAATTTTATTGATGTCAATTAAGACTCACAATAAATAAAACTAAGTTAATCTAATTAAAAAGATAAAATCTAAATTGTAAAAATATACGCCTATATTAACTGAATTATAATTTATTAAAATACGAAAGAGAAAGAAACGCTATTAGAAATAAGAATCAACAGAAATTTAGAAAAATATATATTGAAATGTTCTTCTTTGATAAGAAAACGGAATCCAACAATAAATATTTCGTCATTGAATGTAAACAGAATAATTTCCTGTTTTTAAATTGGTCCCATTGCCAGTGATCATCATCACAAATAACCCTAGCAACAATAAAAATAGAAATTTTCACCAGATGGCATCGAATTTTTATATGAAATAACATCAAACTTTCTTCTTACTTTCGGTAAATAGCATTTCAAATATGGATGAAGCTATTTTTGTCTTGGATTTTAAAATTATAGAAATATTTATGGTTAATCTTGTTTCTTAAATATAATCTTGTTCTCTACTCATTTATTATTGTAATATTCTAAAAAATAGAGAATCAATATATATATAAAATTGAATGTCTGTCTGTCTGTCTGTACTCTATAGCATTTGGCACTTTTTCCTAAAGTAGAAAAAATGTTTGAATGACCCCCGAATCTCTAAAACTCCAAACCTACCAGTGAGTGATGCTAATTACAAACCGGGATTTGTTATACTTATAAGTACTTATAATTTTTCCATTGCAGTAAGGACAGTAGAAATTGTTTAATTTTCAAAAGAATCATACGCGTCTATAATAGTATCGAATATTCATAACAGATGGCGCGCTATGCATCATGATATACACGGGATTTGGTATACTTACAAGTGTAAAAATCGAACTGCTTTCTACATATATGTTGATATGTGGTGCACTTGCAGTAAAATCAATATCGAACTATTAAACACCATGATTATCATAGCCTTTACCACGTGTACTATGAATAAAAAAGGTTCTTTGCACAAAATAAATAATCCTCAGGTATTTTTCTCTAGAAGTCGCTAATAATAATGAAAGAAAAATATACTAGTAGTTGCTCAAAAAGTGAGTTATGTAGAAATGAAATACAAAAACTCTCATTATATTCTTCATTGTTCCCGACTTCAGGGGAAAAATAAAAATAAGAAGCTCCACATGACTTTCACCGTAACAAATTAAAGATTTGAAAAAGAAAAAATAAACAATATTATGGTAAAGGGTTTCTTTTAATTTTGATTTTCGTAAGCTTTCGTGCAAAATTTCTGTTCTTCAACGGGCATATACTTCTATATACAATATCAAAATGAACTTTGTACAGTAATAATTGAAAATGTGTTATTGGCATGTGCTCTTCCTTCTTCACTCCTATAATCAAAAGAAAAGAAAACAGCTACTCCATCAATGGAATACCAAGTTTCCTAGACGAATTATCCCAGCTCAACCCCGCCCAAGAACTGATCATGTGCTCCTTTGACGTTGTATCACTCTACCTCAGTTTACCCCACCAACTCATCATAGAAAGTGTTACAGAATTTCTTATAGACGTCAATACAGACATAACGATTGTCAATAAGAATGAAAAACTTCGCAAATTGTGTTTGGAGATGAATGTCTTCTCGTTTGATGGGCAATGGTTCCAACAGATTAGAGGTTCCCCCATGGGTAGTCCCTTATCCACGGTAGTGGCAGAATTTGTTATGCCCCGTCTTGACCACTGGATTAACCTACAACATACGTCAGACATGATATTTTGGAGAAAATACATTGACGATATATTTTGCATTTGCTCGAAGGATAAGGTTACAAGCATTCTCAACACATTCAATAGTTACAACCCTGAAATCTCTTGAAAGTGAAAACAATAATGTCTTCCTAGATATTCTAATCATCAAAACACCAACCAAGTTCCATACGACAGTTTTTTACAAAAAGCACATGAACGCCTCCTATACCCACTACACCTCATTCTGCCCTATTAGCCACAAAATCACTGTAGTAAAAACTCTCACTAAATGTATTTTCACCCATTGCTCACTACCATGCTTTAAAACAATAGAACGGACCAACATCACCAACCATTTAACAGCGTTAGGTTACCCGATATCATTCATCCATAGACATTCCTTTAATCCATATTTATCCCGCCAGACATACCGAACACATTGCACCATCCCTTATTCTAAAGCCAATACTGCAATAGCTCATAAGTTAGGTAAATATGGTATAGCCACTTATTTTAACAACCATGCCAATCTTGGTTCTTTGCTGAGAAACCCAATTACCAAAAATATTATTTCCAATCCCCTATCTAAATCAAATGCAATATATTCTGTCAAATGTAACCAATGCCACATATGTAGGAGAAACCAGTAGGACAATAGAGACCAGACTAACAGAATAATTTCAATAATTTCAATAAAATTCAATTATTACTGTACAAAGTTCATCTTGATATTGTACATAGAAGTATATGCCCGTTGAAGAACAGAAATTTTGCTCAAAAACTTGCGAAAATCAAAATGAAAAGAAACCCTTCACCTTAATATTGTTTATTCTTTCTTTTTCGACTAATTTCTAGGTAACTGTTACTTACATAAATTAAAGATTTATAAAATTTTCTCTAAACGAAGAGAGATTCATCTATTTATACCACCAGTTCTACAGTCCGACAGAAAAACTGGAAATATCGTTAGAAATTAAAAAGAAGACTATATAGAAGTTATGCAAAGTATGTTATATCTCTTCAACAAGTCTGTATATAACTATTCACATATTGATACATTTTACTATATTTAATTTATTGGACTTTGGGAAAAGGCTTTGTAAGACGAAATGTCATAATAAAAGGTTTTCTGATGTTGTTTTATGTAACATGTCGTAACGTAGCAATTAACACATTTAACAGTTAATAACATTAACAGTTTATGGATGAGAAAATTACAAGTTCGAATCCTGATATGTTTCCTCAATTCGAATTTAAAAATATCTTTTGGAGAGAAGTATTTAAACATTTTATAAAATAGTAGTGTCAAATATTTATTAATTCGAGTTTAAAAGTTCACAGAAAGTGAGATTTAAACAGTAAAATATATGTAAAATTAGTAGGATTGTTAATTTGATAAATTAAGAGGCCATAAAATACTTTAATTGAGATTGACATATTCGTCTGCGTGAATTTCAATTATCTTCTGAAATCAATTTAAGAGAATTTCCACCGAAATATTCTAGAAAATATCACGAGGTAAAGCAATTATTTAATTACACAATTGCAAAATGAAAATAATTTCTGACCAAATGCATGAACTGGGTAATGCCCGGGTTTTCCACTTTGCAATTTATCTCGTGTTTAAATAGAATAAAAAGAAAATATTTAGTTGAAAAGGTCAAATTCAAAATAGAGCTTAATTGATATTTTTGAGGTATAAATTAACCAATTGTTATATTCATTATTATATATGCAATATAGGAGTTTTAGTCTCACCTAAACAACCAACCGAACACATTTTCGCCATATATACAAATATGGAATGATGAACAATACATCTTTCAAATTTATTAGTAAAAGCCATATAAATAATAGAACATCCTGGATATGGTATTGAAATAAAATACTTGAAATATTTCTTTATCTATATAAATGCATAGGAATAAATGCATATGAATTTTAATTGAGTTTATATAATGGGTTGAAACCATTTAGAGAGAAAGAAAAGTCAACTCACATATTGTGTTAAAACGATATCATATAGGTGTTTTAAGAGGTAAAGGGTAAAATGAAAACTTGCTTTATAATCAATTATTTAATTTCCTTTGAACAAAATCTCATTTCCCGACCTCTGCCACTCAACAGAACCCCCATTTAGCGACCCCAGCTATTCTAACGATATTATACTTCCCGACCCCCGCTATCTAGAACAACGTCCCCCCCTCCCGACCCCCGCTATCTAGAACGACGTATCTCCCCGACCCCCGTTATCTAGAACAACGTCCCTTCCCGACCCCTCTACTAGAATGACGTCCCTCCCCGACCCCCTCTACTAGAACGACGTCCCTTCCCGACCCCCGCTATCTAGAACGACGTCCCTTCCCGACCCCCGCTATCTAGAACGACGTCCCTTCCCGAACCCCGCTATCTAGAACGACGTCCCTTCCCGACCCCCGCTATCTAAACGACGTCCCTTCCCGGCCCCCGCTATCTAGAACGACGTCCCTTCCCGACCCCCGCTACATAGAACGACGTATCTCCCCGACCCCCGCTATCTAGAACGACGTCCCTTCCCGAACCCCGCTATCTAGAACGACGTCCCTTCCCGACCCCCGCTATCTAAACGACGTCCCTTCCCGACCCCCGCTATCTAGAACGACGTCCCTCCCCGACCCCCGCTACATAGAACGACGTCCCTTCCCGACCCCCGCTACATAGAACGACGTATCTCCCCGACCCCCGCTACATAGAACTACGTATCTCCCCGACCCCGCTATCTAGAACGACGTCCCTTTCAGAACCCCGCTATCTAGAACGACGTACGTCCCCGACCCCCGCTATCTAGAACGACGTTCCTCTCCGACCCCAGCTATTATACCAAAATTACACTCCCCGACCCCTTCTATCTAGAACGATATCACTCCCCCACCCCAATGCCCAAAAAATACATCTAATCACTCCGTCTTCCAATAACGACAGCATTTCACAACCAACATCCAAGCATAAACCAGTCCATGATATACATAGAGAAAGCTCAATATCCAGTCTCCATACCAATTCTTCCAAGACGCCCACAGATATGAGAACGTTGTACATCAAATTGATTAAATTACGTTCCGGACTAATCCAATAAAGTGATTACCTCTACCATGTAAATTTAAGGAACTTTACCTATCTCTATGGGAGACTTAGGATATATTATTACGGGGAGGATAACTCTCTAATTAATTAAATTTACTCAGATTTAATTGGAAGTAATTAACTGTAATTGGTGGTTGACCCATATTAAGGAGAGTAGAATTCCCCTTATTGAGCAACTTTCCCTGATAAATGGGGAATTATTGAAGCTATGGAGAGTTCTCCACACACACAATGTTGGATAATTATTATGTAACTTTAACATATTTACATAGATGATATGACACCTCATATATCTTATTATAGATGGAGATTTTGCCGGGAGGATATTGATCTAAAGAGACAAAGGTCACCTCTCCCGTCAAAATAGACGTCAAAACTAGACGCCATCTAATCCTTAATTTTACTAGCAGCTACCGGTAATACAGTACATCACTGTATCTACATACAATCACTTGTTATTTAGAAGCCTTGTACGTAAAGAACGACGGCTGAAAAGTATCGTAACAATAAGTTTAAATTTCTTGAAAATAAAGATACTTCGACCAGTAAATCTTTTTATTACCTCGACGTTTCGACAAAATCTTTTTTTCCTCGTCAGGAGCAAACAAAAGATTTTTGTCGAAACATCGAGGTAATAAAAAGATTTACTGGCCGAAGTATCTTTATTTTCAAGAAATGTGAATGCCCGCCAGGCAGCGTCTATCTTTTCGATATTAAGTTTGAATGTCTGAAAGTACTTGTAGAGAGTAATAATGATTTCTGTATCTTATTGGGAAAATATATGTTTAATATGTATGCTTTGATATTAACCTAAATGTTTGATTAGATAAATCGTTAAAAAAATAGCTAGGAGAATGCAGAAAAAATCATATTTTATAGTAATAACTAATACAGTAGAACCTCCTTGAGAGGACACTCGCGCTAGATGACATCTCTCTACAAATATCGATTAATCCGCCTTCTACATGCTTTAGGATAAGCATTTTAAGGCAATTCATCTTTGAGAGTCTCCAAGCGCCCGTCGCAGTGGAGGGCCAAGGAGAGGGCTGGAGAGGCGCGGGCAGCAAGTGCGCGCCCCGGGGGAGAAGTGGGCGAGAGCGCCGTTAGTGAGGGAACCAAGGCTGCGGCAAGCCTAGCCCCAGGCTCCAAGGAAGGCTACAATAATTTCTAAAGGATCATATCCAAGAGGATCAAATCCAAAAGGATCAATTCATCTCTCTACAAAGGACAGTTTAAATAGTCTTATAGTTTTTAACATGATTTCGAAATACAGTAGAACTTCCCTTTGGCGGACACCTCTCCACAAAGGGCAGTTTCCATTTGCAAGATTACCATTTTTACTATTTTGCAACTCTCCGTTAAAAGGACTCGTTTCTCTAAATGACTCCTTGACTCTGCAACTAGGTTTTGTCTTTTACAGGGAGCTTCTACTGTATATTAAATATAATACTACATTCTTATAGAATACTGACCGCTTTTAAACCTCAGAAACAGCTTCATTTGTAAAGGAAGCTATGCAATTTCTATTCTTTAATCTTTTCCATATCACAACGGCCACCTAGAAGTTGGAAAAACTAACTCTTATTTTGTTTAATCGGGTATAAAATACCTTATAAAATACTAGACTTCAAAGTGGTCTAGATGTAGATTAAGAACTAGATCATTATCCCGTTCTACAAACGGGTCTAAAACGACAGCCATTCCTAAAACCATATGTATATATATTATACAGTTAACCCTGTTTATAGCGCCCTCTCTTGGGACTCACCAAAATAGGGTGATATAGAGAGGGGGTGCTATAGACAGGTCACTTTTAATATACACTGGTCCGCAAAATTAAAGGAACAACACATGTTTAAGAAAATTAAAAGTTATATTAAGGGATATATATCAAGTTTTGGTATATTCAGATGCTTCCATGAATTAAGAGAGTATGTAAAACAGAAAAACAAATAAAGTTGTTCCCAATATGCAAAATGCCACCGTCTACGTTGACTCCGCCTCCAGCACGTGCCTGAGTCTTTCTCAAAGCGTCCTAATTTTACGCTCCACTAGATTTTTATTGAACCTTTTTGTTTTTTAAAGTTTTCATGGCTTATAGGCAACATTTATCAAAAGAAAAAAAAAATGGCAAGCTATTGAAAGGATGGAAGCAGGCTAATCACAAGCAGAAGTAGCAAGATGCCTTGGAGTGACAAGAAACGTTGTCTCAAGGCTTTGGAAAAAATTTCAAACGACAGCTAATGTTGCCAGAACACCCGGACAAGGACGGCCAAGGCTCACAACGTTAAATCAAGACCGTTATTTGAGTCTCCTTGTGCATCGCAATAAAAGAATGACAGCATCGCAACTACGAAGTGACCTCAATGCAGCTACAGGAGTCTTAGTATCAACTGATACAATACGCAGAAGGCTTCACAAGAAGGGCCTCTATGCTCGACGACCCATAATTTGTGTGTCATTGACACCACCTCAAAAGAGAGCAAGGAAACTTTGGTGCAGACAAGATGTCGCCTGGAATCCAGATGAATGGAGGCGTGTAATGTTCACTGATGAGTCCAGATTCTCTCTAAACAGCGATTCTCGTCGTGTCTTTGTCTGGAGAGAGATAGGAACCAGAAATAATCCCCGGAATATGGTTGAAAGGGATCCCTACAGAAGCCAAGGTTTTATGGTCTGGGCTGGAATCTTCTTGGGCGGTCTCACAGCACTCCATATTTTTCGGCAAGGAACCCTGACTGGACAGAGGTATCGGGACGAGATCTTGGCAGCATATGTGATGCCTCAAGCATTGGAAATGGGAGAAAACTTTCTTCTAATGGATGATAATGTCGGTCTACATAGGGCTGGTGTGGTCGACACTTTTCTCCAAAACCATGCAATTGCTCGGATGAATTGGCCAGCTCGATCCCCAGACCTAAATCCCATTGAGCATGTATGGGACAACCTAGGACGGCGGATCTCATCCCTCCAACCCCCTCCTAGAGACACTCATGAGCTAGAAACAGCCTTAATATAAGAGTGGGCGTTGATTCCACAGGAGCTGATAAACTCCCCGATACTTAGTATGGGTCACCGATGTAGAGCCTGTCTATCAGTTAAAGGCGATCACACCCCATATTAACAACAATATCCAAGAAATTTATGCACTGACTGCAAGAAGATCATTGCTTGAACGGCTAATTTGCATAAAATACGTGTTAAAATTCTTTGATTTCGGGTATTCTAATCAATAATGGAATAATAAATTTGTGTATAAAATTTCATTGATAAATGTTCAATAAAATTTGAGATAAATGAAAAAATATGTGGTTCCTTTAATTTTGCGGACCAGTGTAAATCGCATCGTACTACGTATTTAAAATCGGGAGCTATAGAGAGGGAGCCGCTATTTAGAGGGGGCGCTATAGACAGGTTTAACTGTATATACGTTATGTTACAATTATATATATACGTCATGAATATTTTCTTTTTTTGTTGAAAAAGGTAGAGAATTGAAGGTGCAGTCGTGAAAAAATAAATATAATTATTTACCCATCAAGTTTTTTTTTATTTTGAACTAGCGGACGTACCCGGCTTCGCCCGGGTTTTACCCGAGTAAAAGTTTGTCTAACGAATCTCTCGATAAAGTGAACATTTTTTTCCCGGTCCCTTGAAAAATACTCGATAAGTTGAATAAAATCAATATTAATTGGTTCCCTCGGTAATATTGGAAGTTAAGGGAATAGTATCTTGCCTTGGAATTGTATCATTATTCTTGTATGGATGTACCCGGCTTCGCCCGGGTTTTACCCGAGTAAAGGTTTGTTTAACGAATCTCTCGATAAAGTGAACATTTTTTCCCGGTCCCTTGAAAAATACTCGATAAGTTGAATAAAATCAATATTAATTGGTTCCCTCGGTAATATTGGAAGTTAAAGGAATAGTATCTTGCCTTTGAATTGTATCATTATTCTTGTCTCAAATAAATTGCCGTGTCATCCTGAATTTTGTCTTTCCTAATTTTCTACATTACAAAATCATCGTATCATCATGATAATATTTAGAGCAGATTGTTGAATTATAACAGATAAATTAGAATATTTATCTTGATTATTTCTAGGCGAAAAGTTATTTCAAAAATTTTATTTGCTAGAAACCTTCCCAGTACTATACTAAATAACTTCCCAAAGTTTCATGGTGATCCAATGAGTGGTTTGGTCAGGCATAAAGGACAAACAAACAAACAGACACACACACATACATTCATTTTTATAT
>CP092883.1:18591873-18939582 GCA_030710605.1 Cordylochernes scorpioides | reverse complement strand
CAGTATCCTCCCGAAATATTTGAAGAGATTGTTAAAAAATTCCTAAAAATTTTTGAGATGCTTTTCCCGTTACAACTTGAAGAGACTGAATTAGCGTCAATTCGCGTCATGATTTATATTCTTTATCTGGCAAATATCTATGGGGGTGATCGAGATGAGAGTCAGTTGTGGTCTAATGTCTGTGGAACAAGCAAATTTGAAAAAATTTTAAACATCAACACGAATCAATGCATTCGACCCAAAATACCATTAAATAGATTTGATAATGATGCCGTAACTTTATTTTTCGAAGATCCTTCATATCAAGCAGGTTGCAGATTTATTGGTATTAACTCTACATACAGATTCACTTTGCTGAAACAATGCATGGAATTAAATATGGAAATAACACAGGAAAAGTTCATTGCCAAAAATGAACCCGTGGATTATTATCTCACGGTTAGAAGGTTCAATATTTTAAAAGACCTATTTTCCCAATTGGAATCGATTATGTTAAGTGATATTTTATATTTGAACATGAGAGTAATTTTCAAAGGAGAGAATGGAATCGATGAAGGAGGTTTGAAAAACGAATTGTTTGACTTGGCATTTAAGGAAATTCTAAGTCCAGAATTTAACATGTTTGTATATAATGAGCGGTTCTTTTGGCCAAAGTCTGAATCCAAAAGGTCAAAACAAGATTTTTTTATGGTTGGGCTTGTTTTCGCTCTAGCCATTTACAACCAGGTTCCCATCAGCATCCCTTTCCCCAAGATCTTCTATCGGAAGTTAATTGGGGGCAAAGGCCGTTTTGCTGACCTCTGGGACTTTGACCCAGTGCAGGCTCAAAGTTTTACATATCTTCTCCAATACGAGGAAGACGACATTGGGGATATTTTCGAAGCTTTTGTTATGGAGAACGGCCGAGAAGTTCTTTTAAATCAGAAAAACAAGAAAGCCTATGTAGACAATTATGTTGATAATCTTCTAAATAATGACAACAAGGAAAATTTTGAGCCTTTCATAGCGGGATTCGATCTCAAACCTGTGACCAGAAGTGTATTATTCTGGATTTTCAGGCCATGTGAATTAGAAGACCTTTTCATGGCTGGAAGCAATTATGATGTAAAACTTTTGGAAACTCTGACTACCTATGTTGACTTCAACAGGGACTCTAAAGTAATCCAGAACTTATGGGAACTACTACAAGAAAGAGATCAAGATTTCATCAAGACATTGCTAAAGTTCAGTACTGGAAGCCAATGCATGCCAGTGAAGGACAAGCCCCTTGTCATCCAGCGGCATGGCCCAGACTCCGAGCTGCTGCCCAGTGCCATGACCTGTTACAACGTCCTGCTACTCCCAGAATACTCCTCCAAAGAGAAACTGCAGAAAAAGTTAGATATGGCCCTACAGAACACTGAGGGTTTTGGCTTACATTGACGGATTTATTTCTATTTACATACCTTTCTTACATGTAAATTTTGTATATTAAATAAAAAGTGTTTAAAGCTTCTATTTAACCTTCATTCAAGTCTGTCTGTCCATAAATCGTGTAATCAATTCTTAACATAATTCTAGAAATCTGAGAATACGTACACTTTTCAGAGAACCATATCACAATGCAAGTTGACAAATTTCAGACTTTTGGGTTGTTAAGTTGCTTGGGTACGTACAAATTTGAAAATTACCAAATAATTTAAACCCTATCAAATGCTAAAACATGTATAGGAAGTATATGAAAT
Source organism: Cordylochernes scorpioides (assembly GCA_030710605.1). NCBI lineage: Eukaryota > Metazoa > Arthropoda > Arachnida > Pseudoscorpiones > Chernetidae > Cordylochernes > Cordylochernes scorpioides. Next base: position 18,937,858 of record CP092883.1, on the reverse strand, counting down.
ATAGAAAGAGCTTTACATTTTATACTATAGAAGTCCCTTTTATTTGTATTACAGTAGAACCTCCCTGTAAAGGACACCTAATTGCAGACCCAAAGTTTTCTTTAGGGAGAGGTGTCCTTTTACTGGAGAGTTGCTAAATTGTGAAAATGTTAATTTTGCAAATGAAAACGTCCATTGTGGAGAGGTGTCCGCTAACGGAAGGTTCTACTGTATTTTGAAGCCATGTTAGAGACAATCAGACATGATGTGAAAATAAATACATAAGAAAATATATTTAGTTTCACAATCGAAAGTAATTTATTAATCAATATTAAACAGGCTACTTTTTGTTGTTTTTTTTTCCAAATAAAAGTATAATTCTATATTTGAATAATGTTTTCTTTCAAAATATTTCCAATGATGTCATTTTCAAAATCATTCCATATATCGGTTTTGTGGAAAGTTTTTATAAAGTACTAGCGGATGTGCCCGGCTTCGCCCGGGTTTTACCCGAGTGAATGTTTGTCTAACGAACATTTGTTAAAACAATTCTCTATAAACTTATAAAACGTACTCGGCTTCGCCCGGGGTTTTACCCGAGTAAAGGTTTGTTTAGCGAACATTTGTTAAAACAATTCTCTAAAAACTTATTGAAAAAAAAAAAGATATATTTTGATAATTTGAAACTCGTAAATTTGAATCTCTCGATAAAGTGAACATTTTTTCCCGGTCCCTGTGTGCCGTGTCATCCTGAATTTTGTCTTTCCTAATTTTCTACATTAGAAAATCATAGTTTTATCTAGTGAACATTTTTTCCCGTGTCACATTGCCGTGTCATCCTGAGATAATCTTACTTTTGATAAATAATATTTAAGATAACAAACTTAGTGATAAGAAAACTTGTTAACATCGTCACAATGGGGGCGCTGCTTGCGAGTTAAATCTACAAATCTGCAAATAACTCTAAGGATATTCAAGATATTCATGAAATTATTTTTCACAAACCTTCCCGGTGATATACCTAATAATATCCCAAAATTTCACGGCGATTGGATGTATGGTTTTTGAATCTATAGAGTACAGACAAACAGACAGACAGACATTCAATTTTATATATATAGATTGGGTCGAAAAGTGTAGAAAATTTAAAAAGGATTTCTGAAGCGATTGTGACTTCATAAAATTGTAGTTGTTGAACATAGCTGAAAAGAGTATAGTCGGTTTGTTTGAAAAAAAAAAATTAAAACTCCACGAAAACGACAAACAAGAAATCACAGAAATATATAGATATTATACATAAATTATTTTATTACCGATCGAACGTTGTGGCCCACTGTACGTATCACATCCCAAACACGACGCCAGCCATCTCTCGCGTTGCGCAAAATATACAGAATCAATCATTATGAAATTTCGCATGTAGGTAGCTGGAGATTTCGTTTAACATATAGGCTATTCAAAAAACTAAAAAGGTTAATGTGCTTTTTTTCGAAAAAATGTAAAACCAAAAAGCGTTAGTTCCAGGCTTTTACCGCTTGGCGCCGCACTGGTCGCGACGATAAATAAATTAGATTGGTTAATAATTTTACATGTAGTTTGTATACACGATGAATGTTTTTAAAAGGTAAGATTATCCAATCGCCGTGAAACTTTAGGAAATTATTTACTATACTACTTGGAAGGTTTCTGGCTTGAATTTGATTTGAAATAAATATTCGTTGCAATATTATTTGCAAATTTTCTACTTTCACTCGCAAGCAGCGCCTCTCTCGGTTTCTGGTGAAATTACATTTATAAATTGTAAAAATGCTAAAATGTGTTCCAAGTATAATATATTAAATTTGAGGATTAAGTAATGTAATATTCCAATGACGTTGTAAAAAAAAAAGTTGGCATTTCAATATTTAAAGGAAATATTGTAACGTTTTTATGTTAAAAAATATTTTTACATTGTTAATTTTTGTGTTGTTTTATAATAATGAAGATGAAAATTACATTGTTGTTGTTTTTTTATTTATTTTGTCTCAATTTACAGGTGTTACATTCGAGCACAGCTCGCGAGTCACCTTGTCCTGGCTATTTACACATGACGAGTTGGTGGAGTAGAGGTGGTCCCCCTAGGCCTTGCAGGAGGGCAGCTGTTGGGCGATGAGCTCTTGACTAAGTGTCAGGGCCGGGTCGTCGGAATCGGGGATTGATATCTCATTTATTTTGTAGAATATCTTGTATGGTTGGATTATTTGAATTTTGCATTTGAAGGTATAATTTCTTAACGGAAGTTTGGTACATATCTTCTAGATCGGGTTGGTTCAAGTCCTCCTTCAGTATCTTGTTTGATAGGTTGAATGGAGCTCCTATACTTGTCCGAAGGCAGATTCTCATAAATGCGTTTATCCTATTTTTGTCTGTGGTTGTAATATATTTGCACCAAACTGGGAGTGCGTATGTTACTATCGGGAGGATACAACTTCTGTATAGAGTAAAATTTTGTTTTGTAGTCAATTTGCTTCTATAGTTGAACAGGCTTGATAATGTTATTTTTGAGATTTTTGCTTTCTTTATGATATTTTTGACATGCATGTTGAATTTCAGCTTTGAGTCTAAGGTAACTCCAAGATATTTAACACTGTCAGTCCAGTTAATAGGGCTCTGGTTTACCTTTAGGATGGATTGTGGCTTGAATTTTTTATTGTCTAGTAGAGGAAAAATTATTGCCTGAGACTTTTTTGGGTTGATGTCTAATTTCCAATCATTGCACCATTTGGTAATACTGTTTTATGTAATTTTGGAGTTGTTTAGTTATTATTCCTATTGATTTGGAGTTTGCTAAAATTGCTGCGTCATCTGCGAAAAGTTTTAGTTGATATTTTGGAAGTGGAGGGAAATCGTTGATGTAGATGTTGAATAGGTAGGTTCCAAGGATAGAGCCTTGAGGGAATCCAATCTGGGTTGGTTTTGACATGGTTATATAATTCCCTTGCTTAATTGAAAAGGTTCTGTCCTGGTGATTGTTTTTCAAGAATTTGATAAAATCCCTTTGAAATCTTTTTTTTTTTTGTTATTTTTGTTATCCAGCCATCATGCCATACTCTATCAAAGGCTTTGGTAAAGTCAAGAAAAACAGCACCTACTGCCAACTTGTGGGACTTTCTTATTTGGATGTAGTCTATTACTGTGATTAGCTGGTGGGTTGTGGAGTGTCCTTTTCTGAATTCAAATTGTTGAGGAATGATAAAGTTAATATAATCCATCTATGTCTGCAATCTGCGAAGAACAATTCTCTCGTATACCTTACCGATGGTAGAGAGAAGGCTGATTGATCTGAGATCTTCAGGTGATTTGACAGGTGATTTTCTTTGGAATGATTATGATAATGGCATGTTTCCATGTTTTCTGGAAGTAGCACAGGTGTAATGCAGCATTGAAGATCCCAGCGAGGAAAACTATCCATTTGATGGGGAGGTTTTTAGTCATTTGCGGCGTAATATTGTCGTGGCCTGGGGCTTTGTGATTACCTAGGTTTTTAATCACTTCCTTGACTTCATTTGGCGTTGTCATTGATAGTATATTCTCTTGGGGATGATGGCAAGTGTTATCTGTTAGGTAAGACGGAACCTCATCCTCCGCCTTGGAAAAGTGTTTGGAAAAATGCTCTGAAAGATCATTTCCAATTTCTTTGTCGGTCAGCAAGGTTTTTCCATTTGCATTTAAACTAGTGAATTTGTCAGTTTTCTTCCTAATGGGTTTTGTTTTTTTTTCCAGAAGTCTGTTGGGCTCGATTCAAGTTTGCTTAAAAAACTATTCCAATTTTCAGATTTCTCTGCCTTAATAGCTTGGTTTACCTTTCCTTGAAGATTGAGGTAAGTAGCTCTATGAGCTGGATCCCAGGTTGATTGCCATCTTTTCCTAGCTTTATTTTTCTCCCTTATTGAGGTTTTGGTTTTTGGGTTCTTCATTAATTTGGAAGATGAGACTATGGTGTTTTTCGAGTAGCTATTATTAATTTTCTCGTTTAAAATTCCAACTGCTGAATCAATATCTACTTCAGTTTTCAAGGGGAGTCTGGGGGGCGTGGTGGAGGTTAAATCTTGTTGAAAATGAACCCAATTAGTTACTCGGCTGAGCTGGGTTGTGAATTCATCCTTTGGACAATTCAAATAAAAGATTACAGGGAGATGGTCAGATGATAAATCGTCGATGGTTCTGGCCTTAGGGGCCCAGGGAATGTTTTAAAAATAGCGAAGTCTAGGAAATCGGGATTGCCGAGTGGACTGTAATGTGTGGGTGACGAAGGTGCGACAATGTCGAGGCTTTCTCTTTCAGAGAAATTGTGCAGCACGATTCCACTGTTATTAAAAATCCTTGATCCCCAAAGAGGGTGTTTGGAGTTCCGGTCTCCTGCAACGATTATTGCGTGGTTGTGTTTTATCAGTTGGTTCAAATCTTCTTCCAATAATGGTGCATCAGGCTTCTTATAAATTGCTGAGATTTGCAAGAGGGTGTTTTTCCATCTGGTTTTATCAAAATTGAAGTATTTCCCAAGTTTGAAGTATGGATCAGCATTTTTTTATATTTAAAAAAAATCATTTTATAATGATGGCTGTTCCCCCACCTTTTCCTGTAATTCGGTCAGTTCTAATGGTTTGATAGTTCCTGAACTTTAGATCAATTGAGGGTTTAAGGTGAGTTTCACTAAGCAGAGCAATGTTTTATTGAGTTATCTTCTAAAAAGTGCAATTATTCTTCTTTCTTTGATCTGATTCCGTTACAATTCCAAGCAATAATTTTAAAAGGTAATTTGCAATTCATTGTAGGTATGTTTTGATTACTTGCATCAATTTTTCACACAAGTCCTTAGTTTCAGAACGAGAAGTTTTTCTTGTCACAACCTCAGAATTGCTTTGGTTTTGTTGTTCTACAATTTTCGGCAGTGTTTCAGATCTTTTTGAAATCGGAATTGGGTTGTTAGGTTTGCACTGACCAGGATATCTTGGCTGTTGCTGATGTACTCTTGGAAACTTAGGGCATCCGCGGTAATTGGCTGTGTGCGCTTCTTAGCAGTTTGCACATTTAGGGGGAAGTTGTCTTTAATTTCTTGGGCAGTCCTTCGAATGGTGCTCCTCGGCACACTTGACGCATTTTGGTTTCAGGAAGCAGTTAAGTTGACCGTGCCCGAAACCCTGGCAGTTGAAGCATTGAGTCACACGGTTTGTTGTTCTGAAAGATTCTACTGCAATTTTCTGATAGAGAAGTTCAGTTATTCCGTAAATTTTCTTGTTATGTTCATTTTTCGGTAATTCTACCAGTACTAAATTCATTGGCCTTTTAGTTGATTGTCTATGAAGTCTCTTCACAGAGGTCTCAGTAAAGCCCATTGTTGCAAGTTCTATTGCTATATCTTCAGTCTTGTAGGCTGTTGTCACGCCCTTTAATACCACTTTGAGCGGTTTTTCTTCTTGGAGTCTATAAGGGTAGCCGCCATTGTTTTTTTTTTTTTTTAAAGTATTCCCTGATTTCTTTGAAGTCTGAAATATTTTTGGCCTTGATAATGTGCTTATTTCCTGAGATCTTGCATTGGAATTTATCTGTGCACAGGCCATTCAGCTCTTGGCAGAGCAACTTCCAGTCTGTTACATTTTCTGCTATTACAGGTGATATTCTTGGCTTTTTTTGCATGTGTAACTGTTGTCCAAGGACCATCTTCATCAATGTTTTCTTCGTTAACCTGAGGAGGGGTAGCTGCGGACGAATTTTGAGGGACTTCAGTTACCTCGTTCATGGAGACATCGTTTTCATTATGCTGTGAGGCAACTTCCATTCTCGGTGTCTTTCGGCTACGTGATGTTGAATCTGATGGGGATTCGCGAGGTCGTTTCTTTGTTGAAGGAGTTTCTTCTACTTTGTTCTCGATACCACATCTTTCAAGGATTTTCAAAAGTATGTTGGTTTCGATTATACTGACCTTTTCGCCAGCTGGGCCGATCGTTGATTTGATTACAAGAGGCTGCATCTTTTTTAGCTACTTTATTTTTACCTGTTGTTGCTTAATGAGTTGTTGTTGTTGATTATTATCGTTTGTTTATATAAAAAAAATTACATTGTATGTGATAATGATAAAAAAAAATGAATTTTAAATTAATATACATAACTAGCGGATGTGCCCGGCTTCGCCCGGGTTTTACCCGAGTGAATGTTTGTCTAACGAACATTTGTTAAAACAATTCTCTATAAACTTATAAAACGTACTCGGCTTCGCCCGGGGTTTTACCCGAGTAAAGGTTTGTCTAGCGAACATTTGTTAAAACAATTCTCTAAAAACTTATTTAAAAAAAAAAGATATATTTTGATAATTTGAAACTCGTAAATTTGAATCTCTCGATAAAGTGAACTTTTTCCCGGTCCCTGTGTGCCGTGTCATCCTGAATTTTGTCTTTCCTAATTTTCTACATTAGAAAATCATAGTTTTATCTAGTGAACATTTTTTCCCGTGTCACATTGCCGTGTCATCCTGAGATAATCTTACTTTTGATAAATAATATTTAAGATAACAAACTTAGTGATAAGAAAACTTGTTAACATCGTCACAATGGGGGCGCTGCTTGCGAGTTAAATCTACAAATCTGCAAATAACTCTAAGGATATTCAAGAAATTCAGGAAATTATTTTTCAAAAACCTTCCCGGTGATATACCTAATAATATCCCAAAATTTCACGGCGATTGGATGTATGGTTTTTGAATCTATAGAGTACAGACAAACAGACAGACAGACATTCAATTTTATATATATAGATTTATTTCACGGCGATTGGATGTATGGTTTTTGAATCTATAGAGTACAAACAGACAGACAGACAGACATTCAATTTTATATATATAGATTTATTGAGAGAAAAAAATAAATAATTAATTATAAAATTCACAAACGTGAGAATATCTTATTTAAAATTTAATAAATGTTTCAAAAATATATTAGATGCATACCAATATTTATATAAGTTTATAAATCTATATATAGGTGGATTGGATGTTTTCTAGAATCGTTTAAACAAATGTTCGTTAGGCAAATTTTTACTCGGGTAAAAACGGGGCGACGCCGGGAACATCCTTCCTTCCTTCCTTCCTTATCCTTATATATATAAAAATGAAATGCGAAATCGATGTTTGTTATCGCTTCACGCAAAATCTACCGACTCAATCATTATGGAATTTCGCATGTAGGTAGCTGAAGATTTCGTTTAACATATAGGCTATTCAAAAAACTAAAAAAGTAAATGTGCTTTTTTTAAAAAATAAAAAACCAAAAAGCGTTAGTTCCAGTCTTTTACCGCTTGGGCGCAGCACTGGTCGCGACGATAAATGAATTTGATTGGTTAATAATTAACACGTGGTTTGTTTACACAATGAATGTTAGTTTGTTCACACGATGAATGTTTTTAAAAGGTAAGATTATCCAATCACCGTGAAACTTTAGGAAGTTATTTACTATACTACTGGGAAGATTTCTGGTTTGAATTTGATTTGAAATAAATATTCTTTGCAATTTTATTTGCAAATTTTCTACTTTCACTCGCAAGCAGCGCCTCTAGCGGCGTCTGGTGAAATTATATTTATAAATTGTAACAATGCTTAAAATGTTTTCCAAGTATAATAAATTTAATTTGAGAATTTAGTAATATAATATTCCAATGACGTAAAAAATACTTGGCATTTCAATATTAATATATATTTAAAGAAAAAATTGTAACGATTTTGTGTTAAATGTTAAAATGTAATGTTAAAATATATTTTTATATTGTTAATTTAATTTGTTTTTGTTTTATAAAAATGATGAAGCAACTTTAATTGTTGTTGTTAAAATATCTTTATTTACGGAGCTGCTAACCATAATAAATGATTTTTGAGCCCCTAATTGTTGTTATTATTGTTTGTTCATATAAAAAAATTAAATTGTATGTGATGATGATAACAAAAATGAAATTTTAAATTAATATATACTAGCGGATGTGTGTGTACCCGGCTTCGCCCGGGTTTTATCCGAGTGAAAGTTTGCCTAACGAATATTATATATTATGAAGTATAATAAACAATGTTAAAGATTAGTTTTAATTATTAATCAAGATTGTGTGTGAATATGTGAGAAAGATGTAATATCGTTGTTGTTTTCTTGGCCGACTGTTTTACATATGGTGTTATCTAAAAATTGCTTGTTTTGAATATTTTTTTAGATTGAGTTGAATGAATTGCTGAATTTTTTTTGTATTTATATATAAATAAAATTAACTCTGTTGATTTTTTTTGTATTTAATCGATAACAGCGAAGTTACGCATGTTAAAGTTAGGAAAAATATTTTGATGTTAAGCAAAACCTGCTCCATCTCGTTTTACATAAATGTTGAAAATTTGGTCGAAATTGATGCATTGTAACGAAAGTTTTTAGTGAACAACACTTATGAAATTTGCATTTTATTAATATAGATAATTCATTGAGAAAAAAGAAATGATTAATTATCAAATTCACAAAAGTGACAATATCTTATTTAAAATATAATAAATGTTTTCAAAAAATTATGTGTTTCAAAAATATATTTAAACGCATATAACCATATTTATATTTATACTAGCCGAATGACCCGAGCAACGCCCGTGTTTTACCCGATTGAATGTTTTCATTCAAATACTATTTGTTACAATTATAAATTGGAGCCGTGGATGTCACTCTTGTGAAACGTCCCGCTCCAAACTTTAAATGTACATTAGGTCAGCTGGTATTACCCCTCATTTTCACCGCTAGAGGCGCGAGCGAATTGACCTTTTGTAAATATACATAATTATAAAGATAGAAGCTTCTATAGAAGATAATGATCATAATGATGATGCGCGCGCATCCGTGACAGCGATGAGGAATTGAGGAAAGACGGTCGTGACTATATATGTTGATAATAAAATAATAATAATAATAATAATATAATAATAATAATAATTATTATTATTATCATTAGATAATGATAATGATCATAATGATGATGCGCGCGCATCCGTGACAGCGATGAGGAAAGACGGTCGTGACTATATATGTTGATACGTTTATAAATCAATATATAGGTGGATTGGATGTATTCTAGAATCGTTTTAACAAATGTTCGTTAGGCAAACTTTTACTCGGATAAAAACTGTGCGAAGCCGGGTACATTCGCTAAATACCGTTATTTACAAATCTTCGTTTGTGGCAAGATACTATTCCTTCAACTTCAAATTACCGAGTGGACCAATTAATACTGATTTTTTTCAACTTATCGAGTATTTTTCAAGGGACCGGGAAAAATTATCGAGAAGGTAGACAAGTATAGATTCAGTAGGGATTGGATGTTTGCTAGAATCGTTTTAACAAATGTTTGTTAAGCAAACTTTTACTTGGGGCGAAGTCGGAAACATATATATATATATATATATGTTTGTCGGCTATGCACGCCCTCAATATGTAAATAATCTCGCTGAAATTTGAACAGGACAGAGAGTTAAATCTGTAAGAGTTTTTTTGTCGCACTTTAACCAATAAAAATTATATTTAACCAAGTACTGAGCAACAATATTTTTTTTAGTCAGAAATGATTATGACAATATTGCCGTATCATGCTTGATTGCATTAAAAAATTATTTTGGGGAATATTCACTAAAGCAGACCACAGGTGAAGCCAGATAATGATTAATAGTAGGCAGGAACAAAATTCTACCAGCGAAACATTCACTCGAGCAGAAGACACACGAAGCCAGGTCATCTCTATATATAAAATATAGTTTCTCGGCCTTTTGGCTATGATCACGTAGTATATCTCGAGATATTTTTATTTATGTATATCTTTTTAAAAATATATTCAGTAGAGAGTGGATATGTTTGCTCGAAAAATAAATTTCATATCTATATATATAAAAATGAATGTATGTGTGTGTGTGTGTCTGTTTGTCCTTTATGCCTGACCAAACCACTCATTGGAACGCCATGAAACTTTGGGAAGTTATTTAGTATAGTACTGGGAAGGTTTCTAGCAAATAAAATTTTTGAAATAACTTTTCGCTTTAAAATAATCAAGATAAATATTCTAATTTATGTGTTATAATTCAACAATCTGCTCTAAATATTATCATGATGATACGATGATTTTGTATTATAGAAAATTAGGAAAGACAAAATTCAGGATGACACGGCTATTTATTTGAGACAAGAATAATGATACAATTCCAAGGCAAGATACTATTCCTTTAACTTCCAATTACCGAGGGAACCAATTAATATTGATTTTATTCAACTTATCGAGTATTTTTCAAGGGACCGGGAAAAAATGTTCACTTTATTGAGAGATTCGTTAGACAAACCTTTACTCGGGTAAAACCCGGGCGAAGCCGGGTACGTCCATACAAGAATAATGATACAATTCCAAGGCAAGATACTATTCCTTTAACATCCAATTACCGAGGGAACCAATTAATATTGATTTTATTCAACTTATCGAGTATTTTTCAAGGGACCGGGAAAAAATGTTCACTTTATCGAGAGATTCGTTAGACAAACCTTTACTCGGGTAAAACCCGGGCGAAGCCGGGTACGTCCGCTAGTATTATATAAATATATGACATAATGAATTATATTATAATAATATTCTGTGTGTTCCCGAATATTATTATCAATAATATTCGTTAGGCAAACTTTCACTTGGATAAAACCCAGGCGAAGCCGGGTACACATCCGCTAGTATATATATATATACTAGCGGATGTGCACCCGGCTTCGCCCGGGTTTTATCCGAGTGAAAGTTTGCCTAACGAATATTATTGATAATAATATTCCAGAACACACATAACATTATGATATTATAATATATAAAATATATTTTTCGAGCAAACATATCCTCTCTCTCTACTGAATAGATTTTAAAAAATATATATATAAATAAAAATATCTTAAGATATACTACATGATCTTAGCCAAAAGGCCGAGAAACGATATTTTATATATAGAGATGACCTGGCTTCGTGTGTCTTCTGCTCGAGTGAATGTTTCGCTGGTAGATTTTGTTCCTGACTACTAAAAATTATTATCTGGCTTCTACTTGGTCTACCTTAGTGGATATTCCTCTAAAGAATTTTGTTTATGTCAATCAAGCGTGATACAGCAATATTGTCATAATCATTTCTGACTTAAAAAATAATTGTTGCTCAGTACTTGGTTAATTATAATTTTTCTTGGTTAAAAGTGCGACAAAAAGCTCTTACAGATTTAACTCTCTGTCCTGTTCAAATTTCAGCGAGATTAGTTATATATTGAGGGCTTGCATAGCCGACAAACACATATATATATGTTCCTGGCTTCGCCCGGTTTTTACGCGAGTAAAAGTTTGCCTAACAAACATTTGTTAAAACGATTCTAGAAAACATCCAATCCACCTATATATAGATTTATAAACATCTACTTATATAATTGCCTTATTCTGTCTGTGTGAAGTTCACTGTGTGAGTTCACGGATAGATTTTGGTCAGAATGGATAAAATAAAAAAAGTGTCAAGGGATGGGAATCGAACCCACGACCTTCCGCTTACCGGGCAGATGCCATGACCACTAGGCTACCTGGACATATTTTTCCGTTCATAAAGTTAATATATGATGCAAATATATATAAAAATATTTGAATAAAAGCATTTAATCGGGTAAACCCCGGGCGTTGCCCGGGTCATTCGGCTAGTAGTTATTAACTAACATATGCATTTATTTAAGGCGCCAAATTATAATTGTAACAAATAGTATTTGAATCAAAACATTCAATCGGGTAAAACACGGGCGTTGCCCGGGTCATTCGGCTAGTATAAAATATTGTTATAGGCGTTTAAATATATTTTTGAAACACATAATTCTTTTGAAAACATTTATTAATTTTTAATAAAATATTTTTTCTTTAAATATATATTAATATTCAAATGCCAAGTTTTTTTACAACGTCATTGGAATATTATATTACTAAATCCTCTAATTAAATATTGAATTTATTATACTTGGAACACATTTTAGAATTTTTACAATTTATAAATGCAATTTCACCAGATGCCGCGAGAGGCGCTGCTTGCGAGTGAAAGTAGAAAATTTGCAAATAAAATTGCAAAGAATATTTATTTCAAATCAAATTCAAACCAGAAACCTTCACAGTAGTATAGTAAATAACTTCCTAAAGTTTCAAGGCGATTGGATAATCTTACCTTTTTAAAAACATTCACCGTGTAAACAAACTACGTAAAAAACTATTAACCAATCAAATTCATTTATCATCGCGACCAGTGCTGCGCCAAGCGGTAAAAGGCTGGAATTAACGCTTTTTGGTTTTACATTTTAAAAAAGCACATTAACCTTTTTAGTTTTTTGAATATGTTAAACGAAATCTTTAGCTACCTACATGCGAAATTTCATAATGATTGATTCTGTAGATTTTGCGCAACGCGATAACAAACATCGATTTTGGATTTCATTTTTATAGATATAAGGAAGGATATAAAGGAAGGAAAAGATGGAAGGATATAAAACATTTTTAAAATCTATTCAGAAGAGAGAGTAGTTATGTTTGTTCGAAAAATATAAGATATATATAAATAAAAATATCTAGAGATATACTACATGATCTTAGCCAAAAGGCCGAGAAACGATATTTTAAATATAGGGATGACCTGGCTTCGTGTGTCTTCTGCTCGAGTGAATGTTTCGCTGGTAGATTTTGTTCCTGCCTACTAAAATTATTATCTGACTCCGCCCGTGGTCTGCTTTAGAGAATATTCCCCTAAAGAATTTTGTTTATGTCAATCAAGCATGATACGGCAATATTGTCATTATCATTTCTGACTAAAAAAATATTGTTGCTCAGTACTTGGTTAATTATAATTTTCTTGGTTGAAGTGCGACAAAAAAAAACTCTTCCAGATTTAACTCTTTGTCCTGTTCAAATATCAGCGAGATTAGTTACAAATTGAGGGCGTGCATAGCCGACAAACATATATATATGTTCCCGGCTTCGCCCGATTTTTACCCGAGTAAAAGGTTGCCTAAAAAACATTTGTTAAAACGATTCTAGCAAACATCCAATCCCTATTGAATCTATTCCTGTCTATACTCTCGATAATTTTTTCCCGGTCCCTTGAAAAATACTCGATAAGTTGAAAAAATCAGTATTAATTGGTCCACTCAGTGGTTTGAAGTTGAAGGAATAGTATCTTGCCACAAACGAAGATTTGTAAATAACTGTATTCTGCGAATGTAGCTGGTTTCGCCCGGTTTTTATCCGAGTAAAAGTTTGCCTAACGGACATTTGTTAAAATGATACTTGAAAACATTCAATCCACCTATATATTGGTTTATAAACGTATATAAATATAAATATTGTTTTATGCGTTTAAATATATTTTTGAAGCGCACATAATTTTTTGAAAAAAATTATTATATTTTAAATAAGATATTGTCACTTTTGTAAATTTGATATTTTTTTTTTTCTCAATGAATTATGTATATTAATATAAAAATTCATTTTTGCTATCATCATCGCATACTATGTAATTTTTTAAATAAACAAACGATAAAAAACAACAACAATGTAATTTGCATCTTCATTATTATAAAACAACAGCAAATTAAATTAACAATGTGAAAATATATTTTAACATTACATTTTAACATTTACCACAAAAATGTTAGAATATATTCTTTAAATATATATTAATATTAAAATGCCAAGTTTTTTTACGCCATTGGAATATTATTTTACTAAATTCTCATATTATATTTATTATACCTGAAACACATTTTGGGCATTGTTACAATTTATAAATATAATTTCACCAGAAGCCGCGAGAGGCGCTGCTTGCGAGTGAAAGTAGAAAATTTGCAAATAAAATTGCAAAGAATATTTATTTCAAATCTAATTCGAACCAGAAATTTTCCCAGTAGTATAGTAAATAACTTCCTAAAGGTTCACGGCGATTGGATAATCTTACCTTTTAAAAACATTCATCGTGTAAACAAACCACGTGTTAATTTTATTAACCAATCAAATTCATATATCGTCGCGACCAGTGCTTCCCCCAAGCGGTAAAAGGCTGGGATTAGCGCTTTTTGGTTTTATATTTAAAAAAAAGCTCATTAACCTTTTTAGTTTTTTGAATAGCCTATATGTTAAACGAAATCTTCAGCTACCTACATGAGAAATTTCATAATGATTTATTCTGTAGATTTTGCGCAACGCGATAACAAAGATCGATTTTGGATTTCATTTTTATAGATATACTAGCGGATGTACCCGGCTTCGCCCGGGGTTTTACCCGAATAAAGGTTTGTCTAAAGAACATTTGTTAAAACAATTCTCTATAAATAACGAGTTTACAAAGTGGGAAGAGGAGCTTAAAAAGAAGCTCCTCTTCCCACTTTGTAAACTCGTTATTAACCTTCAGTGAAGAGCAGTTCTACTTAATTCTCTATAAACTTATAAAAAAAAGATATAATTTGATAATTTGAAACTCGTAAATTTGAATCTCTCGATAAAGTGAACATTTTTTCCCGGTCCCTGTGTGCCGTGTCATCCTGAATTTTGTCTTTACTAATTTTCTACATTACAAAATCATCGTTTTATCTAGTTATCATTTTTTCCCGGTCCCTTGAAAAATACTCGATAAGTTGAATAAAATCAATATTAATTGGTTCCCTCGGTAATTGGAAGTTAAAGGAAGAGTATCTTCGCCTTGGAATTGTATCATTATTCTTGTCTCAAATAAATTGCCGTGTCATCCTGAGATAATCTTACTTTTGATAAATAATCTTTAAGATAATAAACTTAGTGATAATAAAACTTATAGATAAAAAAACTTGTTATCATCGTCGCAATGGTGGCGCTGCTTGCGAGTTAAATCTACAAATCTGCAAATAACTCTAAGGATATAAAGATATTCAAGAAATTATTTTTCAAAAACTTCCCGGGGATATACCTAATAATATCCAGAATTTTCACGGCGATTGGATGTATGGTTTTTGAATCTATAGAGTACAGGCAGACAGACAGTCATTCAATTATATATATATAGATAAGGATATGTTTGTCGGCTATGCAACGCCCTCAATATTTAACTAATCTCGCTGAAATTTGAACAGGACAGAGAGTTAAATCTGGAAGAGTTTTTTGTCGCGCTTTAACCAAGAAAAATTATATTTACCAGGTACTGAGCCACAATATTTTTTAGTCAGAAATGATGATGGCAATATTGCTGCATCATGCTTGATTGACTTAAACAAAATTCTTTAGGGGAATATTCGCTAAAGCAGACCACGGGCGAACTAGATTATAATTATTGGTAGGCAGGAACAAAATTCAACCTGCGAAATATTAACTCGAGCAGAAGACGCATGAAGCCAGGTCATCTCTATATATAAAATATCGTTTCTCGGCCTTTTGGCTAAAATCATGTTGTATATCTCTTGATATTTTTATTTATATATATATCTTTAAAAAAAATCTATTCAGTAGAGAGAGTGGATATGTTTGCTCGAAAAATTAATTTTATATATTATATCTACTTATATATTTGCCTTATTCTGTCTGTTTGTCTGTTTGTTTGTCTGAAGCTCACGGATGGGATTTTTCATAACCATCGGTGGTTCAGTGGTAGAATGCTCGCCTGCCACGCGGGCGGCCCGGGTTCGATTCCCGGCCGATGCATTTTTTTTTTTTTACAATTTTTAAAAATCATTTATATATTATACAAGAATGACATCCACGGCGCCAATTTATAATTGTAACGAATAGTATTTGAATAAAAGCATTTAATCGGGTAAAACCCGGGCGTTGCCCGGGTCATTCGTATCTACTTATATATTTGCCTTATTCTGTCTGTTTGTTTGTCTGAAGCTCACGGATGGGATTCTTCATAACCATCGGTGGTTCAGTGGTAGAATGCTCGCCTGCCACGCGGGCGGCCCGGGTTCGATTCCCGGCCGATGCATTTTTTTTTTACAATTTTTAAAACTCATTTATATATTATACAAGAATGACATCCATGGCGCCAATTTATAATTGTAACGAATAGTATTTGAATAAAAGCATTTAATCGGGTGAAACCCGGGCGTTGCCCGGGTCATTCGTATATAATAATTGTATAAACGAATGCAAGACAAAATCACCGCGAATGTTTCTTTTTTTTTAAGGGAATTTCTTTTTAAGGCAATTATCGTTATTTATCGTTAATTTTTGTTTCGATTTTATTGAAAAAAAAAACGATATGGTGCTTTCAAAAAATGATCTTTATTACTATGCAGTTTTCTATTTAGTCAATATACCTAAGTTCATGTTGCAAATGTAATTATCTCTATC
Organism: Cordylochernes scorpioides; assembly: GCA_030710605.1. Lineage (NCBI taxonomy): Eukaryota > Metazoa > Arthropoda > Arachnida > Pseudoscorpiones > Chernetidae > Cordylochernes > Cordylochernes scorpioides. The sequence goes on along the minus strand of CP092883.1, from coordinate 18,921,493 downwards.
GATTTAGTAGGTGAAATGCAAAAAAAAAATCGACATGATGAAATCTTTATGAAAATTCACATTTTTATTTTTATATTTTCAAGACACACACAGTTTGGGGCGGGACGTTTCACAAGAGAGACATCCACGGCGCCAATTTATAATTGTAACGAATAGTATTTTAATTAAAACATTTTAAAAACACACAGTTTGGAACGGGACGTTTCACAAGAGTGACATCCATGGCGCCAATTTATAATTGTAACGAATAGTATTTGAATTAAAACGTTTTTAAAATATATACGCACTCGGGTAAAACCCGGGCGTTGCCCGGGCCATTCGTCTAGTATATATATATATATAAGTGAATATTATTATCATTATTACCATAATATTCTGTGTTCCGGAAAATTATTATCAATAATATTCGTTAGGCAAACTTTCACTCGGATGAAACCCGGGCGAAGCCGTGTACACATCCGCTAGTATTAATATATATTATATATTTTTTGCTGATTTTACAATTATTACTTGCTAATTCTGATTATTCTTTGTATACATGAGTATTTTATGATATTGTTTTACAGTCGTGGTAAAAATAATAAAACAGTTGTAATCACAATTTGCTTTAATTGTTCTAATGAAACAAATTAAGAATAAATACCTGATTTGAGGGGTAAAGAAGAAAATAAAATATTACGTATTTACATATGTACAAAAAGATTTGAGCCGGCCAACAGGAAACAACAATGGGTTTATATAGAGAAAACCGCGACATCTGGCGGTCGACCTTACAGAGTAGTTTTTTCTAGAAATTATAATCTTAAAAAAAAAATAAATATTTTTTTACATAATATACAGTTAAACCTGTCTATAGCACCCCCTTTTCAGACTCACCAAAATAGGGTGCTATAGAGAGGGGGTTCTATAGACAGGTCACTTTTAATGTAAATCGCATCGTACTACGTTTTTGAAATCGGGCGCTGTAAAGAGGGAGGCGCTATTGACCTGGTTTAACCTTATATATATATTTAAAATAATTTTCAATACAATTTCAACAACTATAAATTAGTAATAATCCTAAACATTTTATTAGAAAAAACAATTCTATATACCAAAAATTCCATCCACGAATAATAGACAGGTCTCAACATCGAACATAATTTGCTACTTTACCTTACGGCTATGGGTGTAAAATAATAGCCAGAAGTCTAAAAAAAACATAATATAACAACAAGATATCAACCCAACCCAAGTTTAAGAAGCATCTCCGTCACCCTGATACAAAACAAATTTATAAAAAATCCAGAAGATAGAACCAAAGTAATTTATAAAATACCATGTGAATCCTGTCAAGCCATATTTATAGGAGAAACCAGCAAATCTTCATTTGAAAGAATCAACTAACACAGAAATAAAGCATCATAGTCCGACATCCCTACTGGTAGATCACGTATTCAACAATAGCCACACTCCAGACTTCGATCACACATCTATAATATATCAATGAAAAACTTTGCCGATTATTTTTAGAAAGCTGGAGCTCATTAGAAAATAAAACAGTATTAATAGAAAAACTGACTTACCATATGTATATGTCGGATCCTGTTGTTTACCTGTGTAAGATCCTGTTGACTCCTGTCGACTTACTGTGGGATTGGTGAATTGTGGTGAATCCTATGTCGGATTATGTTGAATTGATGATTGATGGCGCAGTCTTGGTCGAATGGTGGGTTTCCACAGGGGAAATAACGAGCACACCTTGATGGGATAGAACCTGGACTTCGCGAAAGGGAGAGAGTTATGAGACTGGAGGAGGTACCTTTGCCTTTTACATGATCGAGAAGACTTTACCTTGGTTGGAGCCTAAGTTGAGCACACCTTGCTTCTAGCCGGGTCACCTACCCTCTCTCTAACTTCTTGTCCGAGATCATCGTCATTAACTATCTCGGCTTCTCATTGGTGGAGATCATTCTACGTGCCTACTTCGGATTCGCTATTAGTTGGTCAGTCTCAACTGTGATTGGCTTAGTACCTCCATTGTCGCCATGATTGCAATCTTCCAGGAAGAAGAAGGTCTTTGAACTCTAGTTTTATGGATCCTGGGCAGTGACCTTTACTTCCTGGATGATGCAATCCTGTTAATGGTTATTCCCTCTTTCGCGAAGCCTAACTTTTATTAAATCTTTTGACGATACATTGCATAGGTTGTGATGAAGTTACATATTGCTATATACAAATTATCACATATATATACACAGTTTATAACCTCTTAGATGATTACATTATTTATATATTTATTTTATTTTGAATTTTTTTTTAGATATTTATTATCATTATAGACGCGTATGATTCCTTAAAAATTAAAATACTGCCCTTTACATAAAAAGAATCATACGCATCTAAAATAGTTTCGAATTTTCATAACAGATGGCGCGCTAATGTATCATAATATTATTATTTATGTATTTATTTTCCCAGAGTTACTTCAAGGTGGGGTAAAGAGGGGTTGGAATAAAAGGATATGGAGACTACTTTCTATCGTTGTACAATCAACATATATAGTCACGACCGTCTTTCCACCGTCATGTCATCAATTCCTCAATTCCTCAATTCCTCATGTCACGGATGCGCGCGCATCATCATTAGTATAATATAAAAAGCCAACAATGAAGAATGAATGTAAGATAAAAAGCCAACAATGAAGAGTAAATATGATATAAAAAGCCAACAATGAAGAATGAATGTAAGATAAAAAGCCAACAATAAAGAGTAAATGTAATATAAAAAGCCAACAATGAAGAATAAATGTAAGATAAAAAGCCAACAATGAAGAGTAAATATAATATAAAAAGCCAACAATGAAGAATAAATGTAAGATAAAAAGCCAACAATGAAGAATAAATGTAAGATAAAAAGCCAACAATGAAGAGTAAATATAATATGAAAAGCCAACAATGAAGATTGAATGTCAGATAAAAAGCCAACAATGAAGAGTAAATATGATATAAAAAGCCAACAATGAAGAATGAATGTAAGATAAAAAGCCAACAATGAAGAGTAAATGTAATATAAAAAGCCAACAATGAAGAATAAATGTAAGATAAAAAGCCAACAATGAAGAGTAAATATAATATAAAAAGCCAACAATGAAGAGTGAATGTAAGATAAAAAGCCAACAATGAAGAGTAAATGTAATATTAAAAGCCAACAATGAAGAATGAATGTAAGATAAAAAGCCAACAATGAAGAGTGAATGTAATATAAAAAGCCAACAATGAAGAATGAATGTAAGATATAAAGCCAACAATGAAGAGTGAATGTAAGATAAAAAGCCAACAATGAATAGTAAATGTAATATAAAAAGCCAAAAATGAAGAATGAATGTAAGATAAAAAGCCAACAATGAAGAGTAAATATAATATAAAAAGCCAACAATGAAGAGTGAATGTAAGATAAAAAGTCAACAATGAAGAGTAAATGTAATATAAAAAGCCAACAGAGTGAATGTAAGATAAAAAGCCAACAATGAAGAGTGAATGTAATATAAAAAGCCAACCTTGAAGAATGAATGTAAGATAAAAAGCCAACAATGAAGAGTAAATATAATATAAAAAGCCAACAATGAAGATTGAATGTAAGATAAAAAGCCAACAATGAAGAGTAAATGTAATATAAAAAGCCAACAGAATGAATGTAAGATAAAAAGCCAACAATGAAGAGTAAATATAATATAAAAAGCCAACAATGAAGAGTAAATCTCTATATATATAAAAATGAATGTTTGTCTGTTTGTATGTTTGTTTGTATGTCCGGTATACAAATTCGCAGTAGTTCACTAATTCAAACCAAAATTTCCATACATAGGTAAAAAATACGGGGAAGACGATAGGCTATTTAAAAATATATATAAATCAATTATTAAAACTATATATTTTTAGTCAGAAAATGATGATGACGATATTGCTGTATCATGTTTGATTATCAGATACAAAATTATATCGGGAAAATTCCAAAAAGCAGAGACCACGGGTGACACCAGTTCCTTATTTTGTACGCAGGAACAAAACTCTAACAGAAAACATTCATTCGAGCAGAAAACAAAAGCCAGATCATCTTTCTATAAAAATATCGCTTCTCAGACACAAAGTTTGCAGCGGGACGTTTCACAAGTGTGACATCCACGGCGCCAATTTATAATTGTAACGAATAGTATTTGAATAAAAAAATTCAATCGGGTAAAATCAACATATATAGTCACGACCGTCTTTCCTCAATCAATTCCTCATGTCACGGATGCGCGCGCACCATCATTATGATCATTATCATTATCTAATGATAATAATAATATTATTATATTATTATTATATCAACATATATAGTCACGACCGTCTTTCCTCATCGGCCTCAGTCACGGATGCGCGCGCACAGGGAGGTCACGTGCTCGCCGGCATTACGTCATAGATTATAAACACAAGGTAATAAGGCCAAATAAAAAAATAGTGTGTGATAAGGCACAATTTGGATTATATACTTTTATAATTGCCTTATTCTGTCTGTGTGAAGTTCACTGTGTGAAGTTCACGGATAGATTTTGGTCAAAATGGATAAAATAAAAAAAGTGTCAAGGGATGGGAATCGAACCCACGACCTTCCGCTTACCGGGCAGATGCCATGACCACTAGGCTACCCTGGACATATTTTTCCGTTCACATTTTTATTTTTATATTTTCAAGACACACACAGTTTGGGGCGGGACGTTTCATAAGAGAGACATCCACGGCGCCAATTTATAATTGTAACGAATAGTATTTTAATTAAAACATTTTTAAAATATATACGCACTCGGGTAAAACCCAGGCGTTGCCCGGGCCATTCGTCTAGTAATAATATATATAATAATAAAACAGGCGAACAAATAATTAAAGGTTGAGCTGAAGCAAAAGATAGAAGTCAAAAACGTCTAAAATCGAGATAGATGGAAGTTCCACAACAACATCTAAATATAGATAGGAAGCTGTCAGGGCGGCGCCAGTGTACAATTTCTCCAGCCGATCTACGCACTTGTTGCATCTGCTGAAATGCAATACTTCCTCTCTCGGCAAAGATATATAAGGCCTCCGTCCTAGCCAAAAATATAGTCACTTCACCATCAGCGGAAGCCCTCGTCGGTTGTCACCAAGGTCCTCCTCATCCACCATTTAGACCAGTAAGAACTCCTTTATCTCCATCTTTCGCTCCTAGCTCAACTTTTATCTGCTCACGGAACTTTCCTAGTGCAACTGTGTCTTCGTTTTTTGTGTATGGACATTCCCAAGCTTTCCACTCTGCCTCGACCACGACTGCCTGTACTCTGTGAGAACTGTTAAAGGTCTCCCAAGGTGCAGAGAGGTACTGGAAAACTCTCCACGCCCTGACTGTCCCTCTCGGTTACTACAGGTTTGACCCTTTCGGTTACCACACCACAGCGAGAGACCCTCGGTTACCACAGTATAGCGAGAGTCGAAAGGATAACACACCACAGTTTAAGTCGACTGGATACCTCATCACATATTTAGTCGACAGGATCGCACATCACATATATATATATGGTAATTTAAGCCAACAAACCCATATTGTATATAATTTATACCAATATTTTAATGTTTTATAATAGAAACACATCTGTAAATGATTATACGCATTTTTGACATGTGTCTTCACATCATCATATGTAATGTAATTTGCACAAACTGAGGATAAATAAATAAAAATCTGTAATAGATTAAGAGTTGAGCTAAGCAAGAGATAGAAGTCATAACGTCAAAATCGAGATAGATTTAGAATTCCCACAACAAGGTCTAAAAATGGACCAGACCACTCACACTGTTCACATCTGGTGGAATGCAAAGCCCCCTCTCACACCTGGTGAAATGAAAAGCCCCCTTTCTCAGAAACGGCCCCTGTCGCATAAGGCCCCCCGTCTTAACCTATAAATACAGTCACTTTACAGTCACTTGACAGTTAGTGCAGCATCTGTGCGAGCTCACGCCGGTCGTACCTTAGATTCTCCTCATCCATCATGTAGACGAGTAAGAAACTTCTATCTCCCCATCTTTCGCTTCTAACTCAACTTTTATCTGTTCACGGAACTTTCTTAGTGCAACTGTGCCTTCGTTTTTTTTTGTGTGGACATTCCCAAGCTTTCCACTCTGCCTCGACCACGACTGCCTGTACTCTGTGAGGACTTTCAAAGGACTTACAAGGTGCAGAGAGGTACTGGAAAACTCCCCATCCTGGCTGTTCCTCTCGGTTAACACAGTATAGCGAGAGTCAACACTTCATCATTACAAAGTTAGTCGACAAGATTCTATACAAGAGGCTACCAGACCTTCACATCATTACAGATAGTCGACAGGATTCTACAAGAGTCAACGAGAACTTCACATTATTTAATATATATATTAAAAATAAAGAAGGCATCTCCTGACCACGAGCACATGTGCTTTTTAGATGGCAGAGCGCCATCTAGTGGAGCAAAAATAAACTAAACGTTTACATATATGTCATAATATATACTCTTCTAGGAATAATGAAGCCAACCTACAGACAGCACAGAGAGAGACGGGAGGGTAAAGTACGGTCACATGAGATACCAGCGACATTCCAAGGGGCGACAACTGGGGCCCGTTAGTTAACACCTCGGGACTTTTAAGACAGTTGGGGATTGTGGTGCGACACGAACGGCCGCCCGGCTGTGACAGTCCCGTCTCTCTCTGGTTACCTGGGTCCCTCGTTCTACTTCTGATGTCCTTATTTATTTCCCCCACCTCTTATTATCACATATATATATTATCACATATATATATATATTATCATTCATTGTTTGTTCTTGCTTTGAAAAAATTGCTGTATCATCCTGAAACTTGTCTTCTCTAATTTTCCACATGGAAATATAAATAAATTTTGTGATAATTTAAAAAAGTTTTCTGGTTTGTTGGCTGGTTACTTAAGTCTTGATCAGGTTGATGATTTCTCATGGTGTTCTATAAAGAAGATATATATACAGTAGAACCTCCATGAGAGGACACTGACGCTAGAGGACACCTCTCTATAAAGGACAGTTTTCATTTGTAAAATTGCCATTTTTAACTATTTTGACACTCTCCGGTAAGAGGACACCTCTCCCTAAATGACACTTTGGCTCTGCAACTAGGTTTTGTCCTTTACAAGGAGGTTCTACTGCATATTAAATATAATATTAATAATTTAGAAATACTCTATTTTAAAATAAATACACAATAATATGTTATATTAATATTTTATAAAAAGTCTCAAATAGAAAATCTCAGGTTATTCAAACTAAAATGTCAATGCCCTCAATAAATTAAAATTCGAGAACTGGTCAATTTAATTTATTTTGAATGTTCACAGAGGACGAAGAGATTAGTAATCGTGAGCTTCTTAAAGAAATCTGTAAGATTGAAATAAAATAAAACTAAAGGTTTATACGAATGTAAAGAAAAAGATTTACAAATTAATGAGAATTTTACAAATATTTTTTAGGAGTATTTATTTCCAAAAACACATTTTATTTTTAGGACAATTTGTTAATGAACGTGGGCGAAAGGGATTTCACAGTTAATATGGAGTCAATTTTAGTTTCTGACAGCTTTTGTTCGTCTGGGGGATTTTAAAAGGGTTGTGAATTGATTTTACAATTAATCTCACAACCAAGATTATTGGATTCCTGTCTCTGTTTGTAATCTAAACCAATATCCTGGTATAAACAGGATTTCCCATGTAGGCGTTTTGAATGCTTTTATTTATGGCTATATCCAATTAATTATTTTTGATATTGTGTCTCTCTTACGTAAATAAAACTAGGATGACCTAAGGAAGAAAAGACAATTTTCTTTAATCAAAGCACAAATACACCACACATATATATATAATATATTCAATTTATTTATTTTTCTAATTTGACCTAAAAACAAAAAAGCTTTTTTTAAATTATCTTTTTGTTCTCTGTTATGTATATATAGATTTGTTTTTTTCTTTTGGGTTGGTTAAATGTTTTTTTTTATAAAAATAATTTTACAAGTATTAGCCAAAAATAAAATATTATATAGTTAAATTTGTTTAAAATAAAATAACAATATTGATAATTATTGATATTTCATTCTTCTTTTTTTTTGTAAGAAAGATTTGCATTCGACAATCTAAACATTACTTAATAATTAATTATTTCCATATATATAGATGGGTGTACGCGCGCAATGAAATAAATTTGCAGATTAACAAAATACAATAGAATCTCTTCTCTAAAGGACATCTAAAATTAAAGTGTGATATATAAGCTTGTTATTTCACATTTGTTTTTACCCAATTATTTTGTACAGAGTTTATGATAATTGTGTGTATATATATAGATATTAATATTTTAAAATATATATGTATTAATCAACCAGACGCGATATTGTAGTATTTGCGCCTATTACAAAGGAAACAAACAAAAAAATTAAAAACAAATTAAAACTTAGAATATTAAAACTTTTAACAATTTAAATGTATTAATTAACAGAGTTCATAGACAAAATGGCTGATGTAAGAGAGTTAAATCATTTAGATCAGGGAACAATCGATGTCTCACTTCTGTGAAATTCGGACAGTCATAGATAAGGTGAAGAGCAGTTTGTTCAGTTTCTCCGCAGGAACATTTTGATTGTTTCTGATAGAATTCTTTTATGTAAGTATTTCTGAAATGTTTCTTGTGATATGACAAATTGAGTGACTATAAAAGTTGGGGAACTGTATAGGAATTCCGTTTAGAAATATATATATATATATTATAAAAAATGAGATATGATATATTTTGGAATATATATATTAGTATTAGGTCAATAGTATTGGTATGCAGTCGTGACAAAAATCTTGAACGTATAATAATAAAAATAGTTTTGATCAGTAATTGCTTTAATTGAACTAAAGGAGTATATAAAAAACATAATTTGATAAAAGTGCTGCCTGGCTTAAGGCGTAAGAATAAAAAATGAAAAACTTATTTACATAATGTACAAAAGATTTGAGCCGGCCATCGGGCAACAACAACAGCGAATTTTTATAGGGGAAGCGTGACCCCTGGCGGTCGATTTAACAGAGTATTCGAACCTATGAAATATAAATTTAAATAAAATAATATTTTTATATAACATATATTAAAATATACAAGTATCAGAGTCATAATCAACAATCAATCAACAATTCTGTCACCGTTTGCTTTTGTGAATGGAATAAATACCCAAATATGGCCATTTTTTAAATAAGTTTTGGTGGTTCAGTGGTAGAATGCTCTCCTGCCACGCGGGCGCCCCGGGTTCGATTCCCGGCTGAAGCATTTTTTTTGCAATTTTTAAAACTCATTTATATTATTATTAAAATATACAATGACAGGAGACCTGACAGACAAGAATGGATCAAGGCCAGGGGACCATCTTATCGAGGAGCCACTAGGAGAGGCCATAGAAAGACTATGGAGAGCTGCAGGACATCAGGGGACCATAACGGCAAGGGCCACAGCACTGACCAGGAGTCAAGATAGCAAATGTAAATATCTTTGTTTAATTTTACTGTTGTCATTTATTTAAGTTGTAAATAAAAATATGTAAATAGACTGACCATTCGCTACACTTTTTAGAGAAAAACTTGTAACCTTTTTGAAAAATAAATTAAAATATACAAGTATCAGAGTCATAATCAACAATCAATCAATTCTGTCACCGTTTGCTTTTGTGAATGGAATAAATACCCAAATATGGCCATTTCTTATAAGCATCAGTGGTTCAGTGGCGAGAATGCTCGCCTGCCACGCGGGCGGCCCGGGTTCGATTCCCGGCCGATGCATTTTTCTTTTTTTACAATTTTTAAAACTCATTTATATTATTATTATTAAAATATACAAGTATCAGAGTAATCAATTCTGTCATCGTTTGCTTTTGTGAATGTAATGCTTTTACGTAATATACGTAACTAATATGACTGAAATTTTAGCAGTATGTATAGTAGAATCTGGAAAAACTTATATTGAATATTTCAGGTCTCTATCCCGAATATTCTTCGAGTTATTTGAAATTTGAGTTGCAAATTTGCTCTTTCGCTCGCAAGCAGCGCCTCTAGCGGTGATATCAGCTGACCTAATGTACATGTAAAACGTGTTTAACAGGACATAGAAAAAAATATGGAAGATATATTTGTCGCATTTTTAGCCTAGAAAAATTGATATTGACAGGTTCTGGGCATAAATAGTTGTTTTTTTTAGTCAGAAAATGATTATGACAATATTGCTGTATCATATTTGATTATCAGATACAAAATTATATCCGGAAAAATTCCAAAAAGCAGAGACCACGGGTGAAGCCAGTTCATTTTTAGTAGGCAGGAACAAAATTCGAACAGAAAAACATTCATTCGAGCAGAAGACACAGAGCCAGATCATCTCTTTATGAAAATATCGTTTCTCAGACACAAAGTTTGGAGTGGGAGTTTCACAAGAATGACATCCACGGCGCCAATTTATAATTGTAACGAATAGTATTTGAATAAAAACATTTAATCGGGTAAAACCCGGGCGTTGTAATAAAATAATAGACGCGACAAAAAGAAACGCAGCCATTTTCTCTTTGTTTATTTTCTAACTCCTTTGTTCTCCTCTTCTCCCTCTTACCCCTCGGGTCGTTGGTCAAAAAATCATATACAAGCATTGACTATTTACTCTTTGATTATAGATTGACTATTTACAAGTAGTGTGGGAATTATATTGCAGTGAACCTGTGTGGGTGTGCGCAAGATGAAATTCGTAGCTGCACAGTCTAGATCAAATTTTTAATTTTCTCTGAATTGAAAATATCCTAACGAGGTTATGATATACTATTGATATTTTAAACTGTTATTTATTACATCTTTATTCTCTAATAAGTCGATAGGATTCGAACAGTGCGGGGTTAAAAGCTAAGACTACGGATGGTAGATCTCTCGGCCACGATTGCTCAATTTGAAAATGTTCATATCTTTCTTCATCCTACGATCCCTATTCTTCCTATCGTTGGCCACAAGTTGGCTAGACCTATGTTCCAACCTGTAAGTCTGGATAACGTCGTCTGTGTACCTTTTCCTATGATATACTCGTACATTGAGTTTACGGCTCACTCAATGGAAGTACATAGGTCAAAGCACTACAGCCAAAATTTTCTTCTTTTTTTTTTTTTTTTAAGGATCATCTCTAATTCGAACTAACATTTTGAAGTACTCATCTTAGGATAGGTTTTACCGAACATCGATTTTCGAAACTAACCGATGGGGTTATTCCATATCTTAGAGGATGAGGTGTTTAAAAATCCAAAATTTTCTTTTTTCTTTTAACCCTCGATAGTTTATCTCATAAAAAACGCTTATACTAATCCTATAGTTGTTCTATCGTATTTACTATACGTAAATTAACTTATTACTATTGTCCTAAATATATCTGTAGGCCTTTACATCTTGTCTGACCCTACACCAGACAAAACGAACGGAGGTATGCGGGGTTGTTATACCCGACTAACGATAAGCGCTAGCCTCTGCATGTTGTAAGGTGGCTAAAGATATTTATAGGCTATTTAAACCCACACACGCATTAAGTGTTTTTATGTTCACAATTTAAAGTAATATATTCAAGTCTTCAAGGTCATATATCATGTGAGTTTATAGCTTGATTAAAATTATCATATCGCCTCATATAGTCCAACATTACATTTATATACAAATTTATATATTCCACTATTCTAACGGTTCCATTTTATCAAGAACATTTTATAAGAGATATGCAGGTTTGTTTGCATGGGTAGAGGTAAGATATAAAACAATAAAGGAAGAAGGTATATACAAGATGCTAAATAAGTATAAAGAATCCAAAATATTATTGTGGTAATTAAAAACAATGGAAATTTTTTAATTCTAAATATAACAGTTTTATACAAAAATGTGTACACAGAGTGATAACATTATTTATTAACGAGTCTTTATTTAAATAATGTGAAAATTCTTTGGTCGCCAAGGTTGTTGGTATAAAGACATCGGCATTTGGATTAAGTTTACTGTGTAATTTTTCTTTGGTAGTCCCCAAATTACTTTCCACCATATTATCGAATGGATTGATTTTAGAGTCTAAGACCAATGTACTGGATTTAGTGGGCTTTACTATTGATGAAAAAGTTGGTTTAGATGTTATTGGAAAATCAGGCTTATAAAATTTTTCATCCGTGAAAATACTGTTGTACAAATGGTTAAACGGTTGGAACCATTTCCTTGGTCTGGAGGAACCCGGATCACCCAAGTTATCTGTAGTGAAGTGCCTATAAGGAAATAGAAAATAGTTTTGTCTAGGAGGAGAGTCGGAAAGGTCCGTAGGAGGTGTGATATGGGGAATATTTTCTACATATCTACGAAGTTTTTCTATATTTATAATTTCTGTCTGTAACTGCAAAGGTCTATTTGGTCTATTAATGCGCACTACCTGAGGTGATAGTATTTCCAAGATCTCATATGGGCCTGTATAGTTAGGTTCCAACTTTGGAGTATTCGGATGTCTATAAACTTTCACCAATACTAGATCCCCTGGTACAAAATCAATCTTTTTATGTTTTTGATCGTACATTAGTTTTTCGGCCTTATGCCTTGCTTGAGTCTTTTGTAATGCTATTCTTCTTGCTTCTGAGAGTTCGGGAAATGTCTGAACATGGTTGTTTAAATTGTTAGGGACTATCCCTTTTAATAAATATATGGAAGGAAATCCCGTCACTGTATGTGGAGTTAGATTGTAGATTATGGTGACCCTTTCTATCTTTTTGGTCCATGTCTGTTTGGGGTGTTCTAAATGGAGTATCTTTAGTTTCCCCGTTATGGTTGCATTCAATCTCTCGCTCATACCATTTGACTGTGGGCGATTTGCTGTGGTATACAAGGGTTTTATACCTTGTGAGATTAAAAACCTTCTAAATTGAGCGGATGTAAATGCAGGAGCTCGGTCTGTCAGTAGGTTTTTAGGAATACCTTCCTGAAATACCCTTTTTAGGATTTGAATATAGGTCAGGGTAGAGGTAGATTTACTAGGAAAAGTCCAACAGTATCGACTCATGTGATCACATATTACATGTAAATAAGCTCGGTTACCACCATACATATTAAATCCGGCTACTGTGTCCATTGACATAAGTTCATAAGGTTCCTTCGCGAGTGGTAAGGTACCCATTTCTCCATATGTGGGTCCTTTCGGAGGTTTTACTATTTGGCAAATTTTGCATTTACGGACATAGTTATTTATATCTTTGGTCATACCATCCCAATAGTACTGACTAGTGATTAACCTAGTGAGTTGTGTGATTCCTGGATGGTTATACCATTCGTGTGCTTTCTGGAGTAACTTATTTCTTAGTGTATCAGGTACGACTACTCTGGGTACGCCCTTTTTAGTAATAATCGCAAGTCCATCAGTATTGATGAGTGATTGATATTTCTTAGGTATACGATGCTGGTGTTCCTCCAATTGTTGAGCCTCTAGAAATCCGCAAAATGGTTGTCTTTATAGTAAGTCTGCTTCGAGTTGATTTTTACCTTTCAGATAGTGTATGTCAAACGTGTATGGGCTGAGTCTCAAGGGCCACCGAAATAACCTACCTGACGGATTTTAAATATTTTTCAAATAGACCAGAGCTTGGTGATCAGAATAAATGGTGAAATGTCTACCAAGCAGGTACACCCTGAAGTATTCGATAGACTCAATGATAGCTAAACACTCCAGCTCCGAGATGGAGTAGTTCTGTTCATACTTGCGTAGAGAGCGAGAGAAATATTGTACAGGATGTTCTTCTCCAATTTCATCCTTTTGCTTTAGAATTCCGGATATCCCTAATGTACTCGCGTCACAATATAAGAAGCAGGGTAAATCTTCTTTAAAGATATGTAAAACTGGTGATGCAGTTAGGCTGCTTTTCAAATCTTCAAATGCCTTCTGACATTCAAGAGTCCACTTAAAAGGAATATTCTTTTTTAGAAGTATATTTAAAGGCGATCTAAGCTGTGCATAATGGGGAATGAATTTATGATATACATTTACGACACCTAAAAATGACTGTAAAGTTTTAATATTAGTCGGAGGTTGGATGGTTCCTATTACCTGAGTGTTAGTTAGGTGAGGTTTATACGTGCCCTGTGTGATTTCGTACCCTAGGAAGCTAATGGAGGTCTTACATAATTGACATTTGTTAAGGTTGAGGCGGATATTTTCTGCCCTGCATAGTTGGAAGAATAAACGAAGATGTTCTAAGTGTTCTTCAAAACTATCAGAAAAATTATAAAATTATCATAGTAGTGTTCTAGAAATTGGAAGTTATATTTTCTAAGTATTTATCCAATAGCTCTCTCAAAGATCTGTGGTGAGCTTCGTAGCCCGGAAGGTAATCTTTTAAACATGTACACTCCTGTGTGGGTGATGAAGGCTAAATAAGGTCGAGAATCCGGATGGATAGGAACTGTCCAATAAGCGTTGCTCAAATCAAGGCTGGAAAAATACTTAGCTTTCGACAGTTTTTCTATCACTGATTCTATTAATGGTGTAGGTTGGGATCAACTGGAATGTGTTCATTTAATTTTCGAAAATCCACACACATTCTAAATGTTCCATTTTTCTTTTTTACTAGAGTAATGGGTGAAGCATATTCACCTATGGCTGGTTCTATTATATTATTTTTTAACATCTCATTGATTTGTATATCTATTTCTTTCCTATATGTAAATGGAATTCTATACGGTCGCAACCTGATTACTCTATCTGTATTTGATTTAATCTGTATAGGTTGGATATGCAGGGTAGGAACTTTAAATGGGTCTGTAGGAAATATTTCAGCAAATTCTTTCAATAGCCTAATTAACTTAAGGTCTAATAAGTTGTTTATCTTATGATACTTATCAATTAAATCACTGGTTAACTTATTTTCCCCTGGAATGCTTGATTGAGTGGAAAGTGTCTGTTGTAAATGATTAACATAGAGTGGATTACTTCCTGAAGGTGCACAGTGATTATCTAAGATTTGTGTATTAACAATATGAAGGTGTTGGTTTATATTATATTTCCTATCTGGATTTATCACATTGTATGCATCATTTACATAAGCCAAATCTGTTTCAAAATAAAAAAGGTTAGCAGGAATATTTGTGCCTTGTTGACTCACTACATTTCTATTGAAGTCAATTCTAGTTTTTAATTTTTTAGAGTATATAATCCTATTAGTGCAATTTCATATGGTAGATGAAATATATAAAATTTTAAGCTAACTTTTCTTTCAAAAAAACTGACTGGTAAAATAACATAAAATATAGGTTGGATTGGTCCACTCAATGTATTAATTCTAGAATGCTTATTAACTGAATATTTAGTTATATTTCGAAATATATCTGATGGAAAAATTTTATGCAAATAATCAAAAGATATTAGGTTAATGGTAGAGCCAGTATCCACAAGAAATTTAACATTGAAGGTGAAAATAGATAAATTAAAGAATAGTCTTACATTATGCTGGTTCTTTCCTTGATGAGGGATCACATCCTTGTGATCTGGGTTGATGTCCGCTCGATGTGGCTGGTTCCCTGGGTTCCTTGGACAGCGTGGTATCCGCGTAGTTGCGAAAGGCAAAACGTCCACCTTCAGGTCGGCGAAACGCTGCTTGCCCATACTGTGGCCGGTAATGTCCTTGGCCAGGCGAGGGAGTGGATTCGGGTCGCCAACGGTCAAGGTCACGCTGTGGTGTCGGTTGTCCCCGAGCACTCGTTACTGGCCACTTTTGGATGGTGTTCACATAGTCCAACCATTCTTCAGGCGTCTGTGGGTTCCTGGTGTATATAATTTTCTTCAAATCATACGTTACACCTGCCGTAAGTGCTTCAACAATCTGTTTGTTTGGAAGTGAGTTCTCTAATGCACCCACAACCTTAAAATGGTAATAATCGTTAATTTTTTCTGGCTTTTCCAATTGGCGAGTGAACAATTCTTCCAACGTTGTCTTCTTCTTTGATATATAGATTGTGGACAGTTTCTGTTTGATATTTAAATAAGTCTCTTGTTCTAAGCCCAATCGATAAAATACATTTTTAGCTTCTTCTTCTAAATTTAGAATAACTATTTTTTTTCTGTCGCGTTCATCGTTCGTTGCATCCTCAATGTTACGAAAGAAAATATTATATCTTGATTGAGGCCAGAGAATTTACTTATATAATTTTTATTTGAGATCGTCTGTTGTGTTGTATAATTTGTGTTAATAAATTAATTTGTTCTTTCATTAATTTAAATTCCATATTATCGTTTCTGTCAGAAAAATTAGTGTCGGTATCTGGCTTCCTTTTTGGCATTTTTGTGGCGAATGGGTGTAGGCTAAAGGCTAAATCCAATTAAAAAAGAAAAAAAATACCGGTTATTACTGTATATCCTGTGTCGGCTAAATACTGTTGTATTAAGGTAAGTCTTTGAATAATTATAAATTTAAAACTCTAAATTTGTATATAAGAAATAATAGACGCGACAAAAAGAAACGCAGCCATTTTGTCTTTGTTTATTTTCCAACTCCTTTGTTCTCCTCTTCTCCCTCATACCCCTCGGGTCGTTGGTCAAAAAATTATATACAAGCATTGACTATTTACTCTTTGATTATAGATATTAAAATATATGGATATTAAAATTTATGGATATTAAAATAAAAATGTGTTGACCATTTACAAGTAGTGTGGGAATTATATTGCATATATACAAGGTGCGTTCATTAATTTCCAGGACTGCTCTGTATCTTTGAAAAAATAAAACAAATAAAAAAACTAATTTAATATTTTTCAAAATATGCCCCTCCTGCCTCAATACACCCGTTCCATCTTTTTTTCCAATTGTCGAAGCAGGAGATAAAATCACTTTTTGAGAGGTTCCTCAAGGTTGCCTTCGATTCAGCTTGTATCATATCAACGTTGCCAAATTTCCGTCCTTTCAAGTTCATTTTCAATTTAGGATAGAGGAAAAAGTCATTGGGGGCTAAGTCGGGGGAATAGGGTGGATGAGGGATCTGTATGGTTGAATGCTTGGCCAAGAACTGCAAAACAACATGGGCTGTGTGCGGCCGCGCATTACCGACGTGAAGTATCCAGTCATTGTTTTGCCATCTTTCAGGTCTTTTAAGGCGCACTGCCTCCCTTAAGCACCTCATTATCCCCATATAAACAGATAGTCCAGTCTCTGAAGATAATTCTTCTGTTAGATATAATTAACTCCTTTATTTTGAGCTTGTTTTCCTCGCAACGAAATGATCTTGGACGCCCAGTATGCTGATCATCGTTTACCTTTTCCCGACCTTTTTGGAAGCGTGAAAATCATTCAAAAGTTCTTAAAGGGATAAAGCTGCATCGCCAAAAGCTTCTTTAATTAATTCATACGTCTCAGTAGCACTTTTTTTCAATTTAAAACAAATCTTAATGCAGATTCTCTCCTCTTCGAAAATGGCCATTTTAAAATTAGAAATGCGAACCTTACAAGGAAGTTGTTTTGTTCTATTTTTAGATCGGCGCGTGCGCCACGAGACTCGTGCTTTCAGTCAGGTGTGGTCGAATGTCCAATATTCAACTCTGTAAAAAATATTTTCTCTAGCTTTTTTATTTATTTTATTTTTTAACCAGTCCTGGAAATTAATAAACGCACCTTGTATATATATATGGTGTTTGCGTTGATAGACTAGGCGTTTATTTTATTTATCGTCTTGTGTTATCTATGATGTTCATGTTTCAAATATATAATGTTATCTTTCGAGTATTCTGGCTACAATATTGTGTAAAAAACTAAAGTAATTTTTGATAGAGAAGTGCTTTTATCGGAGAGAGTGGCTAGTTGGTAAAAAAAGGTAAATTTGTCAATCAAATCTGTTTTTTTATATATATATATATAGAGTGTCCTTCTTAAAAGTGTTTTACTGTATCCAGTTGATTAAATTTATATATTTTTCCAAAAGGTTCCAAAACCACTTTATTAGGTAATGCTCAACAAGAGCAACCTAGTTTATGAAATTTGCAACAAAGAATAATATGTGAAGGTTATTCACATATTAAATAAATTGTTAACGTGGGATTTAATTCCAGTTCATGACTGTCGGAAATCGAGGGTGTTACCCACTCGTCCCTTATATATTTTGACCTTTTTTAGTATTTATGTTAGTTATTATCCCTATATATAAGTCAGTGTATGTATGCATGTATGTGTGTTTGTTCCTATGTCGGCTATACACGTCCACAATACGTAACTAATCTGACTGAAATTTTAACAGTATATAAAGTATAATCTGGAAAAACTTATAGTGAAAATTTCAGGTCTCTATCCCGAATATTCTTTGAGTTATTTGCAAATTGCGTTGCAAATTTGCCCTTTCGCTCGCAAGCAGCGCCTCTAGCGGTGAAGATGGGAGGTAATATCAGCTGACCTAATGTACATGTAAAACGTGTTTTAACAGGACATAGGGAAAAATCCGGAAGAGATATTTAACAGATTTTTAGCCAAGAAAATTTGAAATTGACAGGTTCTGGGCAAAAAATAGTTGTTTTTTAGTCAGAAAATGATGACGACAATATTGCTGTATCATGTTTGATTATCAGATGTAAAATTATATCGGAAAAAATTCCAAAAAGCAGAGACCACGGGTGAAGCCAGTTCATTTTTAGTATGTGCAGGAACAATATTCCAACAGAAAAACATTCATTCGAGCAGAAGACACAAAGCCAGATCATCTCTCTATAAAAATATCGCTTTTCAGACACAAAGTTTGCAGCGGGACGTTTCACAAGAATGACATCCACGGCGCCAATTTATAATTGTAACGAATAGTATTTGAATAAAAACATTTAATCGGGTAAAACCCGGGTAATGCCCGGGTCATTCGGCTAGTTAATCATTAAAATTATCTTTGAGATGATAGAAAATAGTATATGAGAGGGCTTGGCTCATCTAATATTATTTATATATTTTTTATCTATATATATATGTACTAGCCGAATGACCCGGGCAACGCCCGGGTTTTACCCGATTAAATGCTTTTATTCAAATACTATTCATTACAATTATAAATTGGCGCCGTGGATGTCACTCTTGTGAAACGTCCCGCTCCAAACTTTGTGTCTGAGAAGCGATATTTTTATAAAAAGATGATCTGGCTTTGTGTCTTCTGCTCGAATGAATGTTTTTCTGTTAGAATTTTGTTCCTGCATACTAAAAATGAACTGGCTTCACCCGTGGTCTCTGCTTTTTGGAATTTTTCCGGATATAATTTTGTATCTGATAATCAAATATGATACAGCAATATTGTCATAATCATTTTCTGACTAAAAAAAAAAACAACTATTTTTGCCCAGAACCTGTCAATTTCAATTTTTCTTGGCTAAAAATGCGACAAATATCTCTTCCATATTTTTTTCTATGTCCTGTTAAAACATGTTTTACATGTACATTAGGTCAGCTGATATTACCTCCCATCTTCACCGCTAGAGGCGCTGCTTGCGAGCGAAAGAGAAAATTTGCAAATAACTCAAAGAATATTCCGGATAGAGACCTGAAATATTCAATATAAATTTTCCAGATTCTACTATACATACTGCTAAAATTTCAGTCATTTTAGTTACGTATTTTACGTATATTACGTAGCATTCCATTCACAAAAGCAAACGATGACAGAATTGATAACTCTGATACTTGTATATTTTAATAATAATAATATAAATGAGTTTTAAAAATAGTAAAATAAAAAGAAAAATGCATCGGCCGGGAATCGAACCCGGGCCGCCCGCGTGGCAGGCGAGCATTTTACCACTGAACCACCGATGCTTATAGGAAATGGTCATATTTGGGTATTTATTCCATTCACAAAACAAACGGTGACAGAATTGTTGATTGTTGATTATGACTCTGATACTTGTATATTTTAATAATATAATCTATATTAATAAATGGAAATTTCATAAGTGGACATCACTAAAAACTTTCGTTACAATGCATCAATTTCAACCAAATTTTCAACATTTATGTAAAACGAGATGGAGCAGGTTTTGCTTAACATCAAAATATATTTCCTAACATTAACATGCGTAACTTCGCTGTTATCGATTAAATACAAAAAAAAATCAACAGAGTTAATTCTATTTATATATAAATACAAAAATAAAAATCAACAGAGTTAATTTTTTTACATACTAGCTAATAATCTCAATCTAAAAACAACAACGGTATTACATCTTTCTCACATATTCACACATAATCTTAATTAATAATTAACTAATCTTTAACATTGTTTATTATATTTCAACTTTTATTTCTACATTTGTTTTTAAATACCCAATTGTTTTATCATGTTTCTAATTTCGCCTAACAAATATACAAATTTATAGTGACCAACATATGCAAATTTTACCTTTGTTTTTATTTAACTTGATATCGTAAACATATACATCCATTGTAAGCATTTTCTGTTCACCTTCCGTGGTTTCTCTTTTTTCTGATAGTGTTTAGGTGTACGTATATTTTCTTATTACCAGACTACAAACATTCCCTCGAGAAAAACCTGGGCGAAGCCGGGTACATCCGCTAGTAATAATATAAATTGTTGATTGATGATGACTCTGATACTTGTATATTTTAAAAATAGGTTCATTTACATTTATATTAAATATATTTATTGTCAAATTTTTGCACAGCAGAGTTGCGCAGTGGAAGCGTTCTGGGCCCATAACCCAGAGGTCCGTGGATCGAAACACGCTCTGCTATTTTTTTTTTTTATTCACAAAAGCAAACGGTGACAGAATTATTGACGACTTGTTGACGAATGTAGAAATTAATTAAATAGAAATTAAATGCTTTTATTCAAATACTATTCGTTACAATTATAAATTGGCGTCGAGGATGTCATTCTTGTATAATATATAAATGAGTTTTAAAAATTGTGAAAAAAAAAATGCATCGGCCGGGAATCGAACCCGGGCCGCTCGCGTGGCAGGCGAGCATTCTACCACTGAACCACCGATTCTTATAAGAAATGGCCATATTTGGGTATTTATTCCATTCACAAAGCAAACGGTGACAGAATTGATTAAGAAAGAATTGATTATGACGCTGATAACTGTAGTATATTTAAATAATAATGTCGTCATCGAATGGAAGGGTGCAACCGTTATGCATGCAATCTCCAAGAATTAGTTCCAGTCAAGTGTGCAGCGCACCCGCGACGTGTCGTACTTTGTTCACACTTGGTTAACTCGTGTGTCTTCAATAAAGGTCACTGTAATATCTTTCAGAGTTATTGTCTGAATCCCGATATATACTTGATATAAAGGGAAAACTTCCTTATGTTTTGTCTATGAGTGTATTTAGGTAAATTTAATTGTATGTTTTAATTAGCATATGTTCAAATATGATATTGCTTTTGTTTAATTCTCCTTTCCAGAGCCATCTGGTACTTTTCATGAGAGTCTAGAGAAAATACACGGGGATATAGGGTTTATTTGGGCTCTTGTTATTGAATATATTCTGTTAAAATTTAATAAATATTATACATTCCTTCGTGATATATATATTTAAACTTAATTTCCAAATGATGTTGGTTTCTAAGAACCTTTCTAGTCTTAATCAATTTGGATGAAGATAGCCCGAAAGAAAATTCTTCAAACATGTGAAAGCACAAGTCTATTAGGTTGATAGATTTCTGAATTTGTATTTCTATATGATAGTCATGGAGTTCAACAAATGGAGTTAAACTAATATAGCAATTGACTCTATCAGTCAAGTATCCATACCTTCTGCGAATAGCTGCGTTAAAATGGCCATGTTTACTCTCTTCGTGATTTTCGAGATCTTCGCCATCGGCGAAACAATGCCGATTCGTTGGCCTGCCGTGCCCCCGGTGCCCCGAAGCCCCCGTCCGGAGCCCCCAGCCTACCATCCGGAGTCCCCAGTCCTCCCTCCGGAGTTCCTCTTCACTATGGTGGAGTCCATAGTCCTGGCCGGACTAGCCCTCGCGGTCTACCTACAGGTCCGCCGCCATCGAGACCGCCCGCAGGATTGTCCCTGCTGAGTCTTCTCTGCTTCTGGAGCAAGAAGCTTTTACCTTCCCATTGGCATCTTCGTCTTCAAAATTATTTTTTTATTTATTTACTTTTATTGTTGTTGTTGTGTAATAAATGTAGTATTTCTGTGTTTATGTTGGAGTTTGGTGAATTATTATCACACATGTGTATTAACGTAATCATTGGTTCATTTGGTAGTGAGATTTTGAATATCTTGTTAATCAGAAATAAAACATTTTAAACGTCTTACATGTACATTAAAATATATATGAAAAAAACAATAGAAAAATGGGTCAGGTGTTGATATTAAAAATAAAGAAGGTATTTCCTGACCACGAGCACATGTGCCTTTCAGATGGCAGAACGCCATCTAGTGGAGCAAAAATAAACTAAACGTTTTTTTAACTTGCTAAGTGATATTTGACCAACTCAATTTCTTGATAATTCAAGAGAAGCCATCCTTTAGTTTATTTTTGCTCCACTAGATGGCACTCTGCCATCTAAAAAACACATGTTCTCGTGGTTTATTTATATACAAGAGTTATTTTTGTGTTTTGGTGTTGAAAAGAGGTGCAGTCGTGGAAAAGTAAATATAATTATTTACCTTTCAAGTAGATTTTATTTTGAATTACTTGAAGTAAAAATACACATAAAATTATTTATATATATCACTGCAATATAGAATTTATACCATGAATTCTATAATCGTGATTTTAATTTAAAAAGGTAGGGTTAACTTTACATATTTACAACAATTTTAATTAAAAGTGGTATGTTTTGAATCTATGGTCAAAAATACAGGGTGATCCAAAAGTCCCGCACAACTTTAAAAATTAATAACTCCCCGAATATTTGCGCTAGAGCAATGCGGTAAACACCATTGTATTCAGGATGCAATGGGATTTTTTATGGCAAATAATGAAAAATTCGAAATTGATTTTAGTTACAATTTTATTCGCCAGATGGCGCTCTACCAGAATCAGAGATTCAGCGGCCAAATTGTTTGATAAATTGAAAAATATAACTGATCGACACGTATTTTTCCTTTTTGAATACCAGGAAAGAACCCTAATAATATCAAATAACAAATTAATAAAACACCACTTCGCCAAAAGTATGAAGTATTGGTTAACGATTTTCAAATACAATCAGAGATATGTAAAATAGGTAAATGCAAATTAAAACATGTAGCAAAAAGAAAATTGATATTTTAGATACGGTTTGTTTCCGAATATAATAAATTTCTAATATTTTTAATTCAACTCTCACTCAGTATCGATTATGTTTATTTTAATTCATTTGACAAATATGTATCTATCTCTGATAATTTATTTTACTCTGGAATGCCGTTGTTGTTTTTGTCGTGTCCAATAAATAGCCTCAGATGTCTCCATGCATTTCTATCACAGCAGCAGCAGCAATGTCCACTATCTTGGATGTATAAAGCTGCTGCTCTGGGTCTATGTCAATTTTCTGCAAGGCTGCGGGAATGAGAATATGTGGGTAGGTGTTAGTTCCACACCAGGACAGTTGTTGCATGTTCTATAGGTTCTTGTGCCATCTGGATGTATTTTCATTCCTTTATAATGTTTTGTTCTAAGTCTTGTTATAGTTTTTGTCAGTTTTCTCTCAGAATTTATTTCACATATTTGATATTTTCTTATTTTTTGTTTAATTATCTTGTATTTTGCCAAAGCATCAGCGTCAAATACTGACATTTGTTCTTTATTTTGGCTCAGCTTTCTGGCTTCCTTTGCCAATTCATCTGCCATTTCATTACCCCGATCTCAACACGGGCAGGAATCCATTGTAGAATGCAGTTATTCTCCAATGATTCCAGTTGGGTAAGTAACGAGTGTATTTTCTGTGTGATTCTAGTATTGCCCTTCTGAATTGCTTCTAGATCGGATATGGAGTCGCTGTATAATAAAATTCCTTCTGCTTGATGCAGGGATGGTTGGTTAAGGCATAAATCAAGAGCTTTCCAGATAGCTGTCAGTTCACAAGTGAAGTTTGACGAAATCTGTCCTGCTCCTTCTTTGATTTTGATGTTTGTTCCATCTTGCAGTATTATGTTAATTCCGGCCCCTCCATTACTCAGGGTAAGGTCTGAAGATCCATCTGTATATGCTGTTAAAGGGCGTGGCCTAGCATTTTTTATCAAGAATTTGTACTATGAGGACATAGCCGTTAATATTACAAACACATTAGACCTCGAAGCCCAAGGTATCAAAGTCTACCTCAATCAAAACAAAGCCATCAACATATACAATATGTATCACCCTCCAAACAATACATTTATTGACGATGGAACAATGGCTCAATTTCTTACAGACAACACTATTATTGTTGGTGACCTTAATGCCAAACATCAACTATGGGGATGTCCTACGCCAAACCCAAGAGGCAAAATACTATCAAACATATTTGACGACAATGCCTTCATGTGCTTAAATGATGGGAATCCTACCCATCATTCATACAAGCTATAATACTGCACAAGCCCTTGATATAAGTTTTTACTATCCTGACATTTTCCACAAATGCAAATAGCAAATATTAAAAAGTTTTGGAAGTGATCATTTGCCTAATTTGATAGAAATTAGCACCAAGACCCCAAAACTAGCTCAATTAAGAAAAATTCTGGAACTTCAAAAAGGCTAATATGATATCTTTCGAAAACACCATTATTAAAACAGCCAAAGTTTCAATACCAAGAGGTAATATTAAGAAATGGATTCCAAATTATACACACCAGGCAAAAAAATATTCAAACACTTATAACTAAAAGAAATGAACTACAAAAAAGTGCACCCAAAACCAAACAAATTGTATAACTGAACTGAACATTGTGATTGCAAAAATAAAAATATTATACGTAAATGTGAAAAGGAAAAAATGGAAAAAAACTTGTGAAAACCTGAACCCAAGAAACCAAAATACAAAACTTTGGAATTTGGCAAAACAAATTGACAGAGCCCAGCCAAAAACTGAAAACACAAATATGATTAAGAATACAGATAGTACACCAGCAACGAATGACAAAATTGCTGCCAATCTTTTAGGTAATTCATATCAAATAAGTAGTAAAATCAAGGTTGAAAAAAGGCCCGAAAGATTATTCATGACTGTAACATGTCACCAGCACTCATAATATTTTCCATGAAAAAAATCAATATGAAAAAGCTAGCTTATGCATTAGAAAACACTGACCTAAACAAGACTCCTGGGCCAGATGGAATCCATGGCCGAATGATATCAAACTTGGGCAAAATTGGCAAAGAAAGATTTCTTAATATTTTCAATAACTCCTGGAAAACTGGAAAATTGCCTCAAGACTGTAAAAATGCAACAATAATTACCATTAAAAATCTTGACAAATCTGCTGATGACCCAAAAAACTACCGACCTATCTCCCTAACAAATATTTGCTGCAAATTAATGGAAAAAATTATACTCAGACGAGACTCACCTACCACCCCGACACAAGAAATCTCTTACCAGAAGAACAATATGGATTTAGGAAAGGACATGGGACAATAGATCAACTCTTATTTTTCACACAAAAAGTAAAAGATGCACAAAACAACAACAAAAAAAAAACTAACCACACCTTAGCTGCTTTTTAGACCTTACACAAGCTTTTGATAAGGTATGGAAAAACAAGTTGATTACAAAATTATACAAACATTTCAAAATTGATGGAAAAGCTATCACTTGGATAAATGATTCCCTTAAAAATATATAAATCAGGGTCAAATATAATGGCACTCTATCTAAAACCTTCAAATTGTACCTAGGATTACCACAAGGATCAATCCTTAGCCCAACTCTCTTCACCCTATTTATTGCAGGCATAGAAGAAAAATTTTCAAATAAAACCAATATTGGACTTTTCGCTGATGACATTATTCTATGGAGCAGTAACACTAACTGGAAAAAAAGCTGAAAGAGATTTGAACAAGACTCTTCTCCACCTAGAAAAAATTGCTAATAAAAATAAATTAGAATTTAACCCCCAAAAATCTGAAACCTGTCTTTTTACTACCGATAAAAAACTATACAAAATAAGACCAAATATTATTCTGAAAGAACAACAATTACAATATAATAAACATCCTAAATATCTCGGCTACACCCTGGATCCAGAAATTAAAACCAGTAAGCATATTGAAGGAGTTGTTAGAAAATGAAGAGACCGACTAAAAATCTTGAAATATATTTCAGGAAGAGTGGGGAGCTGAAGCAACAACACTAAAATTAACTTACACATCTCTAATGAGACCTATCTTGGAATATGGATATCAAATCTATGGTACAGCATCTGAAACAAATCTAAAATCACTGGAAAGGATACAACTAAGTGCAGCCAGAAATATTACAGGTCTTCGAAAACCCTGCCCTAATAATATTGTACTTTACGAGGCAGACATTATGCCCTTGAAGGATAGAATAAGCTACAATCTGCCAAAATATATAAACAAAATCAGGGGTTATGAAAACAAACACAGAACTTTCAATTACATACTTAATTGGGAACCCAATATAAGATTCAAAAAAGAAGGCCCTCTCCACCTGGCCAAAAGAAATGGATTTTTAAAATATAAAGTGGAAAAATATTATTTAGCTGAAAAAATATCTCCATGCGAACCACTACCAAAATGTTATTTTTAATGCCACTTTAAATGAACCCACCAACAGACAATACCAAAATCCAGAATACTTAAAACAATTATCATTAGAAATAATTAATAAAATTCCTAAAAATGTGCAATAACTATCTATACCGATGGTAGCAGAGACGAGTTGGGACACACTGGCAGTGGCTGTCACATCAAAACCACAAATGGCATTGAGAAAATAAACAGAAGAAACCCAGAATTTTGCTCAGTCTTCAGATCAGAACTTATAGCCATCTATGAAGTCTTAAAATCCATCAGAAACATTAAACATCACGATATATGGATTCTTACTGATAGTAAAAGTGCCATACAACACTTAAGTCACACAAGGGAACTTAGAGACAAAGTAAGCAGGAACATAATTGGTTATCTCCAAAAACTCTCAATACCTCAAAAACTCACCTTCAATGGATACCCTTATATGTTAGCATTGAAGGCAATGAAGCTGCTGATGCGCTAGCGAAAAAAGGCACAAAAGAACCCTTGCTACAGAAAAATAAACTTACTTTTAAAGAAATAGAAACAGTAGCAAAAATAAACAAGAACTGGAGGATCCCACCTAAGCACAGTTGGTATACCCTAGAAGCAGATGGCCACCCAGACCTTTAGGTCCACAAGCCGGCATTCGAAGCATGCCCTTCGCTGCTATTCTGTTCAACTCATAAGCCAAGTAACGGTATCCAAGCTAGTGCTTGGACATTGTACCTGGAAACACCACCTCCCAGACAACGTGTCTGGAAGGATTTCTATACCGATGGCCTTTAATCACAGCAAAATAGGAAACTATCTACTGTGTCCAGCAGGGACCGCGGGGAGGCAGCCCCCGGTCGACTCTGTTCACTCACAGCTGAGGAAAAGCTCAGCTGCCACGTCGTGGGCTTTCTCAAGAAGCTTGCTGTGATTTCTCAGCAGCTTACTCTCGATCGCGCCCCTCGCCCTCCTTCTCTCTTCCTGCACACCCACTACCCTTGGACAATCCAAGACGTAGTGGCGTGCATTCATATCCCTTTCTCCATAGACGCAATCAGGGTTTCTCTTAATTTTAAATCTGTGGAGACTTGGGGTAGAGCCCATGTCCCGAACTACCCTAATGAGTTTGTGGGACATTACCTTATAGAGGTACTTGGGTGTTGTTACCCCATTGAATACCTCTCTCCCCTTCACACTGTTCCTCCATCTATCCAACCATAAGTCCTGTACGTGCCCCCTGATCCTCCTATAAACTTCTTTCTTGGTCACTGGGGTCCTCAGTGATCTACCTCTAAAGCATCCTGCCTTAGCCATCCTGTCTGCGAACTCATTACCTTCGATAAGGCTGTGTCTACTAAACCAAGGGAGCTCCGGAGCCCGCGTCATCATCTCCAGCTCCTGGATTATTTGATGTGCGAGTTGCCCTTTCTCCAGATTGATGGCGACGAGGGCCGACACACAATCTGAATAGAGGCGGTCCGGGCTGAAGTTCTTCTCGGCACACACTCTGAGGGCTACCCTGATCGCAACCAGCTCGGCTGAAAAGACCATTTCGTCCACTCTGAGTGTTAAACTTTCTTGGAAGATCAGCTCTCCATTAGTGAATATCACTACCCCAGCTCCAGTATTGGTTCCAGACTTACTACAATCAGTGAAAACCTCCGTGCCAATCCCTGTCGGCCCTCCAGGACTCCAATTCCACTTTGGCAACCACTGCGGAGGCTTCCTTGGATCCCTCTTCGATTCCAGGGCCCCCGCTTCAAGTCCCAGGGCATCTTCCCTGTTCTCCCAGATCTTCTGTCTGATGGTCTCCTCCTCCAGTTTCAATCCCAGGGGAATAAGCCCAGCGGGGACCAAAAAGGCCTCACTGCTGGTAGTGCGATATCCCCCTGTGATTCTGAGTGCCGCTGTCCTCTGCACTCTCTCTAGAGTTGTTGCCACCTTCTGATCCCTGTTTCGGCGCCACCAAGCCCCGGAAGCATATAGCAAGATTGGCTCGACACAGGAGAGGCAGAGGTTCCTAAAAATAGTACCCTCCTTCTCCCCCCCCCTCCTGTTGAGAGCCAACCAGGACAGGCCTGCACAACGCCTCCCTGCCTCTCGCCACCATCTCCTCCGCCTGGTATTGCCAAGCCATCTTGTCATCAATGACCACCCCCAGAATGGTCATCCTATTGACCAACGCTACCCTCCGTCCTTCCATGCGGATAGCCGGCTTGTGTTCCCATTTGATCCCTTTCCTTTTAGTTCTTATGTCCCTAGGCTTAAATCTGAGGGCTTTAGTTTTGGAGACATTGAACTTAAGGCCAGAGTCATGGGCCCAGATCGAGAGAATTTGGAGAGAAGTTCCAACACACTTCTCAGCCTTCGCTCTCGAAGCAGCCTCAATGATGAGGAACTGGTCGTCAGCATAGAGAACCAGCCTGGCTCCCTCAGGGAGCTCCTCCTGGAAAACGGTGTTTACTAGGATATTCCACAGAATAGGTCCGCAGCAAGAGCCCTGGGGGCAACCCCTAGCACAGTTTCTTTCCAACTTCCGCCCACCAAAACTAAGGCTAATCCGTCTATCCCTCAGGAAGTCACGAACCAAGCTGCACAAATTATCAGAACAACCCATGTCCATCAAATTTCTCATCAGCTTGTTCCAGCTCATGGAGTTGAACGCACCATCAATGTCCAGGGCCACGAAAAGAACCCAAGCACCCTTATTTAAGCCCATCTCAACCCCCTCTAAAACCTCGTTCAGAGCTGTGGTTGTGGACTTCCCTTCCCTAAAACCATGTTGGAAAGAGGAAAGGAGTTCATTACTCTCTAGCCAATGCTTCAGTCGCTGAGCTAGTAGGCTATCCAGGACCATACCTAGACACACTAGTAAAGAAAGCGGACGATAATCATTAGGAGAATTACCCTTTCTACCAGACTTTTCGAGAAGCACTACTCGGGCAACCATCCATGCCTCAGGAAATGTACCAGTGTCCAGGCACCTATTGAATAACCTGGAAAGAGGCGATGGGTGCATACTAACCAGGGCTTTCACGACCGTGTTATCGATCCCTTCGGGACCAGGAGATTTCCTTTTCCCGAACTTGAAAGCCGTCAGTTTCACCTCATTCTCAGAAAAGGGCGGATCTACCAAACCACAAGTGGTCAGAGAGATCTCGTCCTCTGGTTCCTCGTTTCCGAAGTGCCGATCCAAGTTGTTTTTATTTTGTCTTCTGCTTTCGAGCGAGTAGGTCTAGAACACATTCTCTCTGAATTTTCCAATTGTTGGTGGATGAAACAGCACCAGTGATTATTTTGGCCGCTTTTGCTTGAACACGGTGTAGTCTTACTTTTAGTGATGAGCTTGAGGGAGCCCAGACCGGTGTTGCATATTCCATTATCGGCCTTATTAAGGTGGTATATCTTGTTCTGAGAAATCTGGGTTTTGCCCCCCAATTTGTTCCACATAGCCTTCTCAGAATGTTTAGTTTTCTGATAGCTCTATTTGAGGTGCTAATTATGTGTTCTGAAAATTCCAATTCCTCATCAATAATGATTAAAATAATTTTGTTGACATCTTGTCAATACATGCACAGTCTGCACTATTAAAAAAAGATAATATGCATTATATACACTATGTACAATAAATATGGCGCCTCTGCCAGCGCTGCAGAATTTGGTGGAGAATCGCCAGTGGGTCTCCAGCGACACCACGCATTTTGCGATCTACGATGAATACGTAGATCGCGTACTTCGCCGCTTAGGAGATGGTGATGGCGTGGTCCTCGAGACCAACTTGAAAGATCCAGGACTGCAGTATCACACCTAGGTATTATGGATTTCTAATTTTATCAAATATTTGTTTGTTTATGCTTATTTTGTGGTTATATTTATGCCTTTTTCCCTGTGAGTGGAGAAGACGCATAGGTTTGGTTTTATTGGGTTTATGGTCATTTGGAGTTCCATTGCCCACTTTTCCAGCCTCTCATTGATGTGTTCAGTATTTTTTACGATTTTTCTATGCTGCTACTTGTGTGCCATATGGCTATATCATCTGCATAACAGGCAACCTTTGTGTCTTTAGTGAGGTAAGGATGGATGTCGTTAATATATAGCAGATAGAGTAGAGGACTGAGCACAGATCCTTGAGTTACACCAGCCCATGTTCTTCCTTCCTTGGAAAATTCTCCATTGACCCGAACCTTTAACCTTCTTCCCCTTAAGAAGTCTGCAATCCAGATTAAGGTTTTTCCTCTTACTCCGATGTTGTGCAGCTTTTCACATAATTTCTCCCTCCACACTCGATCAAAAGCTGAGGTCATATCAAGGAATATAGCCGTGGTCTTCTTTGGCGGTTTTTCCTGGAAAGAATATATTATTGATTGACAGAAGTAGAACAGTTGATCAGTAGTACAGTGCTGGGATCTATAGGCAGTTTGGTAGAGGTTTATTTTATTATTGTTAGTGAGCCAGACTATGAGCCTAGAGTGGATAATTTGTTCTGGTATTTTACAAAGTATGCTGGTGAGAGCAATTGGCCGATAGTTCTTGTATTCCTTGGCATCTTTGTTTGGCTTCAGTATTGGCACTATAATTGATATCTTCCAATTCTTTGGTAGTTTACCAGTTTGCCATGAAATGCTCAGTATTCGTAGGAGTTGATTATTAGCTTTGTCTTCAAAGTGTTTAATCATTTGACCAAAGATTAGATTATCTCTTGGTGACCTCTTGGATTTTTTTATTGATAAGTTTAGCTCATTCAGTGTGAAGTCTCTCGAGAAAATATATTGTTGATGGAAGTTTCTTGCTTGTTTAACTAACTGGTTTATATTATTTTTAGAGTCCTGTCTTCATTCGTATAGTTGAGTATGGAAGTGCTTGAAAGATATTCAGCAATTATGTCAGCCATCTGTTTGTTCTCGTTCTCGCTGTCCTATTCATATCGGTTAGAGTATTGGAGGATTGGTGTTGGTTTTGATTGTTCTCTAACACTCTAATCATATTCCAGTGTTGGCTGTCCTTTCTTGGATCCATTTTTTCGCAGAATTCTGCCATTTTTCTTGTTTGCATATCCAAATTTCTTGTTCTATTTTGTGACTAATTTCAATGAGTTCCTTTCTGTTTTCTTCTGTTTTATTTTTTTAAGAAGTTCATTGATATTGTCTCTCTCTCTCTCTGAAATCATTGCCTCGTTGTTGTGGTCCTTCCAGTAAGGTTTTCGCAGGTCTTTACGTCTACCTCTAGGAATCGATGCTTTTGCAGCTTTTGAAATGTTCGAAGAGAATTTTTCTAAGTTTTTGTCAAGCGTTCTGTAATTCAATTTTTCGTTGCACAGTTCTTCAAGCTTTTCTGTGATTTTTTTTTCAAGTCGGCTTTCCTAAAGTTCCATGTTCTTTTATTCTAATGGACATTCTCAATTTTGAAGTTTAGGGTTGTTAAAATTGGTCTGTGGTCACTGATTGCACCTCTCAGGATTTTCCATTGTGTTGTGGGTGCGATATTGTGATTTATCGCTGTGATGTCTATTGCGGATTCTGTGCCTGTGGACTTAGATAGGTAGGTGTTCTCTCCGTTATTTAACGGTGTAAGGTCGAGGTCTGTTAGCATGTCCTTAACCCGCTGACTTTTGTTATCCTGGACAGGTGATCCCCAAATTGAACTTTTGGAGTTAAATTCGCCGAGTATGATTGTGATATCCGAAGACGCTTCACTTAATGTCTCTATTGTGTGTACCCATACAAAATTCAAATATTTCACGAGCTGAAAGTTGGCGATTTTGAGATGCGTCAAGAATTCGCTGCATGGGTTTTACGGCAAATTGATATTGATGAAAACTGGCTGTCGAATGTTCTGTGGACAGATGATGCCCACTTTTCTCTAAACGGAGTATTTAACATTCAAAACAGCCGCATTTGGGCAACAGAAAACCCAAGGATTTTTACAGAAATGCCACTTTACCAGCCTAGAGTTACAGTTTTGTGTGGGTTCACTTCTTTTATTATTGGGCCATTTTTCTTTGAAAAATCAATGGAAGAACTTTTAAAACCGTTTTTGTAACTGGTGAACGTTATGTTCAACCTTTGAGAGAAAAGGGTATTCCCATATTGCAGGGCAAAAGCACTAAGCGAAATAACATTCATGAAAGATGGAGGACCTCCTCATATCTCCCGAGGTGCCAAACAATTGCTGAAGGATACGTTCGGTGAAAATCGTATGATAAGTCGCCATTTTATATACCAGTGGCCTCCAAGATCACCAGACTTGACGCCTTGCGATTTTTGTCTATGGGGGTACATTAAATCGTGTGTTTATCGATGCTGGCCTACCACATTGGCCATGCTGAAGGCTTCTATCAGATGGCACGTTTTATCAATTTCAACAGATATGTTATTTAATGCTGTCCATTCTGTCATTTATCGTCTCCAGGCGGTGATTGAGAATAAAGGGTGCCACATTGAGCAAGGATTGTGACCTAATACAAGAGAGAAAGCAGTTACCTCATGTGTTATATAAGCTGCCATGTATTATATTATCTACCAATATTTTGCAGCTCTTTGTGTTGGGATATGGGGATAATAAATGCTGTCCTCACATCATGACTCTATTTTTGTGAACAGTAATATTTTGTTCGTCATTTGCTCACATATTATGTCGTGCAAACCAGAGTGTTATAACTTCTCGAATAACACTGGTACACACAATTTTCCCCCTTATGTTTAGTTTTCGCTTTTCGCTCATT
Source organism: Cordylochernes scorpioides (assembly GCA_030710605.1). Taxonomy (NCBI): domain Eukaryota; kingdom Metazoa; phylum Arthropoda; class Arachnida; order Pseudoscorpiones; family Chernetidae; genus Cordylochernes; species Cordylochernes scorpioides. The sequence goes on along the minus strand of CP092883.1, from coordinate 18,888,001 downwards.
AGAAGAAATAGCATAAGGAATATTTTCTGTACACCAATAACTTTAGAAATTTTGTGAAAAAAAAAAAACATAATGATTTTACTACCACGTTTTTCAACGCAAAAGGTCGATTTAAAAATTATTTTTATTTGAGGGGACACATTTTTTAAAATTGTGTACAGTATAATAAACAATGATAACATTTGACAAGCCCATAGGATATTTGGAATAAAGTACGACAAATATATTTTGCCACTCCCCTCTATATTTCATTTGTTGGATCATGACAAATATCCAGTTAAATAGTCAAGGGTCGCCAAACAGTCAAGAAACTACACATTTCTTATAGCAAGAAATCCTATTAATAGTGCCATCATAATTTTTGGTACTATATTAACATTTCAAAAATTCGTGTATTGATATCAGCAGTGTTTTTCAAACATTCAATCTATTTCACAAAACCCCATATAAAATATACATATTTTTTGCTACATGTTTTAATTTGCATATACCTATTTTACATATCTCTGATTGTATTTGAAAATCGTTAACCATTTCTTCAAACTTTTGGCGAAGTGGTGTTTTATTAATTTGTTATTTAATATTATTAGGGTTCTTTCCTAGTATTCAAAAAGGGAAAATACGTGTCGATCAGTTATATTTTTCAATTTATCAAACAATTTGGCCGCTGAATCTCTGATTCTGGTAGAGCGCCATCTGGCGAATAAAATTGTAACTAAAATCAATTTCGAATTTTTCATTATTTGCCATAAAAAATCCCATTGCATCCTGAATACAATGGTGTTTACCGCATTGCTCTAGCGCAAATATTCGGGGAGTTATTAATTTTTAAAGTTGTGCGGGACTTTTGGATCACCCTGTATATAACAGTCAATGAATGAAAATGAAATATATGTTTTTAAAAAAAATAAAATATTTGTATTTAGATTATATTATATATATATATATATATATATATATATATCCCTATATATAGTCACGACCGTCATGGGCCTGTTCTGTCACGGATGCGCGCGCACAGGGAGGTCACGTGCTCGCCGGCAGCCAACGGGCGCGCGCCGCCGGCATTACGTCATAGATTATAAACACAAGGTAATAAGGCCAAATAAAAAATAGTGTGTGATAAGGCACAATTTGGATTATCTACTTATATAATTGCCTTATTCTCTCTGTGTGAAGTTCACGGATAGATTTTGGTCAGAATGGATAAAATGAAAAAAAGTGTCAAGGGATGGGAATCGAACCCACGACCTTCCGCTTACCGGGCAGATGCCATGACCACTAGGTTACCCTGGACATATTTTTCCGTTCACATTTTTATTTTTATATTTTCAAGACACACACAGTTTGGGGCGGGACGTTTCACAAGAGAGACATCCACGGCGCCAATTTATAATTGTAACGAATAGTATTTTAATTAAAACATTTTTAAAATATATACGCACTCGGGTAAAACCCGGGCGTTGCCCGGGTCATTCGTCTAGTATATATATATCACCCAGTGTGTTTATTATACGTATATTAAAAGAACCTAGAATATATCAATGGTTAAACATCAAACTATAAAATCACTCTCTCTTATTTGACATCTATCACACATTCTCGGAGGCTCTATCACCTAAACGGCATATAATGGATAAATTTCAATAAGATTATTGTTCTCTTTGCGTGTGAACTTGTGAACATTCTCTAATATTGAGGTGAAAATTAAATTCTTTTTTACACAAGGTTTATTTAGAACTAATCGCGTTAACGTTTGAGAAAACAAAGTGAACCCAATATTTTTAAAAGCCGAATGTTGAAGACGCTTGCTCACGAGTCTATGTAGTGATTTTTCTAAGATAGAATCTTATGATATGTATATCGTCTTAGTAGATATATTTACATATAAAGAGACAAGGGTCGCTTCTCCCGTCAAAATAGAGGTCCAAACCAGACGCCATCTATTGACCGTCCACCTAGAGACCATGGTTTCGGGCTGATGGCCCTCGTCAGTCTAGGGCGGAATTTATTCCATGAGATCCACACGGGATCTAATGGATTCTTGACAATCTGCCAAAAAGGTGTTTAGCTGGCAAAGTGGCTGGGCCATATCTATGGCTAAATTTAGATGGGAATTTTTCCGGGAGGATATTAATCTAAAGAAACAAGGGTCGCCTCTCCCGTCAAAATAGACTTCCAAACCAGACGCCATCTATTGATTTTTGACGGGAGAGGCGACCCTTGTCTCTTTAGATCAATATCCTCCAGGAAAAATTCCCATCTATATTTACATATATCATGTGATTAAAGGGTTTATATATGTAAATATAATGTCAGGTAAAGAGGGTATAAAGTACGTACCGAGAAATTAGAATATCATAACATGATACAGAAATATTATCATTTTATAACTGAAAAATAACTATTTTTGCTCAGTACTTGATCAATTTTAAATTTCCTTGGCTAAAAATGCGGCAATAAACTCTTCCAGATTGTCTTCTATGTCCTGTTAACATTTCAGCAAGATTAGGTACTTATTGAGGACATGTATAAGCCGTCAAACATATATATGTCATGATATATGCTCTTCCAGGAATAATAAAGCAAACCTACAGTAAACCCAGAGAGAGACGGGCGGGTAAGGACCGGTCACTTTAGACATCAGCGACATTCCAAGGGGCGCTACTGGGGCCCGGCACTTGGAGCCTCGGGACTTTGAAGACAGTTGGGGATTGTGTGCGACACGAACGGCCGCCCGGCTGTTGCAGGGCCCGTCTCTCCCCCTCTCTCTCTGGTTGCCTGGGTTCGCCTTTCAAATTGTGGTGTCCTTATTTCTCTTCCCACCTTAATATATTGCCACATATATATATAAATATATATTAACACAAAGCAATAACGCGCCATCTATACATATAAAATGAAAGGATTTAAAAGCACGAATGTTTCTTTTATACATAATACAAACTTCTACTGCCCTTACTGCGATGAAAAAATATATTGGGGGGGCTTGGCTCATCAGTGGTGAACCCTCCCAGCGGTTTCGCCAATTTAATCCACCAGACCGCTTCTCAGAGCTCTAATACTGTATTGGACGATTCTGCTTATATAGGCAGCACTGAAGGATGGAATCTCAGAAATGGTTTCCAAGAAAACTATGGACATAAGCTTATAGGACAGTAGAATTACATTCAAATATTTGCATCGAGCAATGCTCTTCCGCAAACAATATTGGCGAAACCGCTGGGAGGGTTCACCACTGATGAGCCAAGCCCTACCAATATATATATTTTTTTCATCGCAGTAAGGGCAGTAGAAGTTTGTATTATGTATTAAAGAAACATTCGTGCTTTTAAATCCTTTCATTTTATATAAATATATATACATACACTGACTTTCATATATATATTTTAAAATAAGAGCATATTTTGGGTCAATATATTTATTAAAATTCAGTATATTTAACGAGGCTGTTCGCCTATCTTCTTCTGGGGAAATTTCGAAAACCTTGTAAGCTTATTATCCACGTGATATGCGCAAGAGAAGTGCTGTTTTATATAACATATGTTAAGTGACAAAACCATTTAAATTTAATTATTGTATCCTCAGAAATAAAATGCTATATATATATACAGTTAAACCTGTCTATTGCGCCCCCTCTAAATAGCGCTTTCCTCTCTAGAGCGCCCGATTTTAAATACATAGTACGATGCGATTTATATTAAAAGTGATCTGTGTCTTTAGCACCCCCTCTCTATAGCACCCTATTTTGGTGAGTCCCAAGAGTGGGCGCTCTAAACAGGTTTAACTGCATATATATTTTTTGACTATTTTTGTTTTAACTGCAGGTATGATTGTGGTATTTATATCTTCCTATTGATGCTATTTTTTATCATCTATAGATGCTCAGCTCTCCAAAAGTAATCATGTGTGTTTATCCTGTACATTGTTGTATAAACCTATTGCATTATCAAAATATGGCATATGTCCTTTCCTGGTCTACATAACTCAAAACATAATTCAATTTGAATGGTTTGGTTACACCAACATATGTTATATAAAACAACACTTCTCGTGCGCATATCACGCGGATAATAAGCTTACAAGGTTTTTGAATTTTTCCGAGAAGATAGGCGAACAGCCTCGTCGAAATATTGAGTTTTGATAAATACAAAGGGGGATCAATAAATAAGGTGAATTATCTTATTTCTTAAAAATTAAAAAAGCAAAAATAATTTAAACCACAGAATATTGAAATATAACATCGAGAGACTATTTAAGGTGTTCTGTTCTTTTTTTCCCACGCATGGCGCGAGACTTATAAATAAACTAAAATGGAAGCTCCCTTGAAGGATTGCACCACGCTTGAACAACGTGCAGTTATTCGTTTCTTGAATGCAGAAGGTATTCAAACATCTCAAATATGCGAAAGAATGAAAAATATTTATGGCGAGTCTTGTTTGTCTCAAAAAAACATTTATAAATGGGTTAACGAGTTCAAAAATGGACGAATTACATGTTCCTCAGGTCTCAACGTTCGGCCGGTAAAGTTTTGTTAACAATTTTTTGGAATGTTGATGGACCAATCTGTCTTGATTTTTTATCCTCAAGGCAACGTATGAACAGCGATCTTTATTGTGACATTCTTGTAAATAAGCTAAAGCCCGGTAAGCCCGACAAGAGCCGACATACAATCTGAATAGAGGCGGCCCAGGCTGAAGTTCTTTTCGGCACACACTCTGAGGGTCTCCCTGATCGCAACCAGCTCGGCTGAATAGACCAGTTCATCCACTCTGAGTGTTAAGCTTTCTTGGAAGATCAGCTCCCCATTAGTGAAAATCAATAACTCAGCTACAGTATTGGTTCCAGACTTACTCCCATCAGCGAAAAACTCCGTGCCAATCCCTGTCTGCACTCCAGGACTCCAATTCCACTTTGGAAACTAATGCGGAGGCTTTCTTGGGTCTCTCTTCCATTCCAGGGCACCTGCATCAAGTCCCAGGGCATCTTCCATGTTCTCCCAGAACTTCTGTCTGATGGCCTCCTCCTCTAGTTTCAATCCCAGGGGAATAAGCCCAGCGAGGACCAACAAGGCCTCCGTGCTGGTGGTGCGATATCCCCCTGTGATTCTGAGTGCCGCTGTCCTCTGCACTCTCTCTAGAGTTGTCGCCACCTTCTGGTCCCTATTTCGGCGCCACCAACCCCTGGAAGCATATAGCAGGATTGGATCGACAAAGGAAAGGTAGAGGTCCCTAAAAATAGTACCCTACTTACCCCCCCCCCCCCTCCCCCTGTTGAGAGCCAACCAAGACAGGCTTGCACAACGCCTCCCTACCTCTCGCCACCATCTCCTCCGTGTGGTATTGCCATCCCATCTTATCGTCAATGACCAACCCCAGGATGGTCATCCTATTGACCAACGCTACCCTCCATCCTTCCATCCGGAAAGCCGGCTTATGTTCCCATTTAATCCCTTTCCTTTTAGTTCTTATGTCCCTAGACTTAAAGCTGAGGGCTTTAGTCTTGGAGAAGTTGACCTAAGGCCAGAATCATGGGCCCAGTTCGAAAGGATTTGGAGAGAGGTTTCAACACACTTCTCAGCCTTCGCTCTCGAAGCAGCCTCAATGATGAGGAACTGGTCGTCGGCATAGAGAACCAGCCTGGCTCCATCAAATTTCTCATCAGCATGTTCCAGTCTCTTGGGGACAGACAGGGAAGTTCGCCCCGGACGAAGGTGCGGCAGGGCTGGAGGATGTTGAAGTGGTCTGCTTGATGGGTGCGGACGTTTCCGCAGCTTATGGGGCGGAGTTGTTCGAGGGCTTGGAGGAGGGAGGCTTCGACACCGGGTCCTGCCGGGTGTCCTGATGACGTCCACCATTGATCCTCAAGAGGCAGGTGGCTTGTCGATGCTCTTGGCGGTGGCATTTGCTACCCCTAACGCCGTAGGTGATGTAGGCTGGCGTCGATTCGTCTTTCGAGACGATTATCAGCTTTACAGGAAGCTGGTGAAGTTTCAAACCTTCATTTAGATGGATTAAGGCCTCCCTGTTGCCGGTGGTCCAGGTGTAGCCATCACTCGCCACTACCTCATGGTTCAGGGAGACAACCCTGCAGTAGGGCCGCAGCGCCGCGACGATGTCTTCGTCCCTTATAACGATTGGGAGGTTCTCAACCACTATTTTCTCTGCGCGTTTCCTGTAGGAGAACACTTTGAGGAGGGTTTTCCCGATGCTGAGGCCCTCCTCGGATAGGCTCTCCGTCCTCTCGGTGCTCTCCAGCCCGACCAGAACCTGGCCGGACATCTTCATCAAATGGAAGACGGCGCCCCTCCCCAGCATCTCTTCCAGAGCCTGGATATACTGCACAGGACCGAAATCCGAGTAGTACTCAACATAACAGCATTGATCAAAAGAAACTGTTGCCGATCTTGCTTTGCTCAGCGCCTGCTGCTGTCGATTGTTCTTAAATTGCGTCACAGGGTCTCTTGTCGCCCTCCTTGGTGGTTGAGGTGGCCTTACTGTGGTGGTATCGGCCTTTGGAATCTTCACAGGCTTATCTAGGGAAACACCTTTCCTCTTAAACCTTTAGGTTCTTTATAGCCTACGGAGGTATACTCCATTTCCGAGGCCTCTACCCGATCGGCCTAAATTTCAGATTTTTCGTTTATTACAGCGAAAATATTTAAATCTTCTCACTTGGTATCAATTTTTGAAAATTTTCTATTTTTTTTATAAAATTTTCTTTATCCGCCAGTAACTCGGCCATTTCTTGGTCTTTTTGTATCTGACTTACACCAGTCGAAAGATCTTGACTTGAGCTTCCGCCAATACCCCAAAGTAGTTGAAAATTTAAATCATATTTATTTAATTTGCAAAAAGAATTGAAATCCGTTATTTTTAGGCTTAAGAAAAGAACTTTAAGAACACGCCAGGCGGCGGGGTAAGCGGGAGCGCGCGCACGTGCGTGATATTAATATAACCCAGAGAGCGCAGAACGGCAACTACTGAGCGCTTTTACTCGCGTCCTGTTTTGATTGCTTGAGTTGAACCAGTTAACCAGAAATTTCCATTCTGAGGTTGAGTCAGGAAGTCTGGCCATAGATATAGGATTGAGGTGGGTCAGTCCAAGCAGGATAGCTGTTTGTATCCTATGTCTTAGGAATGCTGGACAGCTGAAGAGAAGATGATCGACTGTCTGTGGTTCTTATGAACAGTGGATACAGGTAGGGTCTATTTCGGGATACACCCGTGTAATGTCTGCCAGTACATGACCCGATAGCTGGTATATTTATATAATCTATATATATATATAAATGAATGTATGTGTGTGTGTCCTTTATGCCTGACCAAACCACTCATTGGAACGCCATGAAACTTTGGGAAGTTATTTAGTATAGTACTGGTAAGGTTTCTAGCAAATAAAATTTTTGAAATATATTTTCGCCTAAAAATAATCAAGATAAATATTCTAATTTATCTGTTATAATTCAACAATCTGCTCTAAATATTATCATGATGATACGACGATTTTGTAATATAGAAAATTAGGAAAGACAAAATTCAGGATGACATGGCAATTTATTTGTGACAAGAATAATGATACAATACCAAGGCAAGATACTATTCTTTTAACTTACAATTACCGAGGGAACCAATTAAAATAGATTTTATTCAACTTATCGAGTATTTTCTCAAGGGACCGGGAAAAAATGTTCACTTTATCGAGAGATTCGTTAGACAAACCTTTACTCGGGTAAAACCTGTGCGAAGCCGGGTACATCCGCTAGTGATTAATAAACTTAATAATAATAAAAATCTTACAAAGAAAATCTAATTATTTTGAATTTTGTTCCTTTTTTAACTGTAAAATATTATTATTTATTTTTGAAAAACAAAAATTAAATCCGTAACAATTTTTTTAATGTTTATTTAAATCATTAGATAATAAAAAGGCATATACTGTATTGAATAAAATATTTTTTGCCTATATATTTGCTTATAAATCTTTTATTAAATCCAATATATGCCTTTTTATTAGCAAAGAAAAAAAGTGTATTAGCGAGTTATTATATATTATTTTGAAATATTAAAAAATATATATATATTTTTTAAAAAACAGATTATTACGAGTTATTCATTAAATTAATTCTTATTATTTGAAAATGTTTTTATCTTTCTCTTTTAATCAAACATGAATCGAAATATTAAATTAATTTTTAAAAAATATATAAATATATCATAATGGATCAACAAATGTATTCAGCCGGCCATATTGAGGAAATGTTACACCAAGCATTAAATACCAGGATGGAAGAATGCTCAAGTTCTGATAGCTTCACCTCACTGGACATTGATTTAGATGGACTCAGACAATTTTATCACTATCTCGAAACAACCGAAAACGAAGATATGATATTGGAAACTGTACTTGTACTAAGCAATATTTTGGATTCATGCGATCATACCGATAATATGAAAATTCAATTGAATAGTATGATTGTGGTTTTAGAATTCCCATTTTATGAATTCCGGGAAGAATGCGAGCTTTTTATTGATCTTGCCCAAGTATATATAAATGCAGAAATCGAGACGCAAGCAGAATTTCTGAAGATTGTTTCTCAATATCCTCCTGAAATATTTGAAGAGATTGTAAAAAAATTCCTAAAGTTATTTGAGATATTTAACACGTTACGAAAAGAGAAGGTTGAAGAGCCATCAATTTATGTAATAATTTTCCTTCTTTATCTGGCAAATATCTATGGGGGTGATCGCGATGACAGTGAACTCATTAAAGATAATGAAATACACTTTCTTGAATGTGTTCTAAACTTCAACATTAATCAATGTATTCGACCCAAAATCCCATTAGAGATATTCGAAAATCATATCATGACTTTATTTGCAAAAAATTATTTAGTTACAGATGTGTTTCAATTTGTTGGCATTAACTCTATTTCAAGAAAAACATTTCTAAACAAAATGTTGAATTATGAAATGGAATTCAACATGGCATATTTCATAGAAAAAAACGAACCTGCGGATTTCCATCTGACTATTAGAAGATCCAATATTTTAAACGACCTATTTTCCCAATTAAATACATTTATAATCAAAAAACAAATTTTAATTTTGAACATGAGGGTAATTTTCGAAGGAGAGAATGGAATCGATGAAGGAGGTTTAAAAAACGAATTGTTTGACTTGGCATTTAAGGAAATTCTAAGTCCAGAATATGACATGTTTGTATATAATGAGCGGTTCTTTTGGCCAAAGTCTGATTCTAAAAGGACAAAATCAGATTTTTTTATGGTGGGGCTTGTTTTCGCACTAGCCATTTACAACCAGGTTCCTTTCAACATCCCTTTCCCCAAGATCTTCTATCGGAAGTTAATTGGGGGCAAAGGCCGTTTTGCTGACCTCTGGGACTTTGACCCAGTGCAGGCTCAAAGTTTGACATATCTTCTCCAATATGAGGAAGATGACATTGGGAATATTTTCGAAGATTTTGTTATGGAGAACGGCCGAGAAGTTCCTTTGACTCAGAAAAACAAGAAAGCCTATGTAGACAATTATGTTGATAATCTTCTAAATAATGACATCAAGGAAAATTTTGAGTCTTTCAGAGAGGGATTCAATCTTAAACCTGAGTTTAGAAGAGTGTTATTCTGGATTTTTAGGCCATGTGAATTAGAAGACCTTTTCATGGTTGGAAGCAATTATGATGTACAAATTTTGGAAACCGTGACTACCTTTGTTGATTTCAACAGGGACTCTAAAGTAATCCAGAACTTATGGGAACTACTACAAGAAAGAGATCAAGATTTCACCAAGACATTGCTGAAGTTCATCACTGGAAGCCAGTGCATGCCAGTGGAGGACAAGCCCCTTGTCATCCAGCGGCATGGCCCAGACTCCGAGCTGCTGCCCAGTGCCATGACCTGTTACAACGTCCTGCTACTCCCAGAATACTCCTCCAAAGAGAAACTGCAGAAAAAGTTAGACATGGCCCTACAGAACACTGAGGGCTTTGGCTTATATTGACATTCTTATTTACATATATTTGTATATCAACTAACCAATTAATGCATTTTACTCCTATATTTGTTTGTATGTGTGAATAAATATCTTCAAGTTTATGTTTACACGGTCTACAGTAATACCTCTTTAGTGCGAATATATCGCTTTAACCAGTTGAAAATTTGCAATTCAACTAACTCTATAGATAGTAAAATAGTCCATGGCACTTTTAAAGTTTCACTTCAATAAATCTAAATATTGAATAGGTTTAAAATATATATTTATGTTTAATATACATTAAAATTTATAAAATCTCTCTTTAACAAAATAACTCCAATTGCGAAAGTATATATCAAATTTCTTATACTCAATCCCTTTTAATTTTAGGCAATTACTTGGAATCATTTTAATAGTCATTAAAACTAGATGGATGACCATTTTATCACAAAGAGTAACAGGCATCAATTTAACATATCATTCGTATATATAAACGATGACCCATCTTCGTCCGGGTTTTTCCGAGAAAAAGTCTTTCCAAACGAATAATAGTTCAACAAACTATCATTATTATTTAGAATCGTTAATACTATCATAATTATATCCGTACAAATGAATATTCATAATACTATTAACATTTCAGTTCTCAACCTGCTACCTCAAAACACATTATTGACTGTATTGACTCATCCATTGATGTGCTCTACTCATCCCCGACAGACATCATCAAAAGTCTCAAGCTTTACAAGCTTGATATTTTAATATGATTGAGTAGAGATAAGAAAGAAGAAGACCATCAAAAAAATAATTTTCTGAGATTTCAAAATATCTATTTGTTGGAGAGAAACTTCGTACATAAGCGCCACCCTTCCTACTGGACATCACGTGACCTGGCGCCACATCGACTGTACCAGTAGTTTAAGTTTTGGTTTCTGCTACTACGCTTGTCTTTTTTGTTCGTTGTCATCTTAATCTAATGTTATTGTAAATAAAACAATAATTTCTGAGATCCAGCCTCTGATTATCTTACACTATTTTATTTGTTAAATTATTTCATTTAAGAGGGAGAATTATTTTAATGATCAATTATAATAAATGATACATTTAATACTAAGCAATAACGCGCCATCTATATATATATAATGAAAGGATTTAAAAGCACGAATGTTTCTTTTATACACAATACAAATTTCTACTGTCCTTACTGCGATGAAAAAATATATTGGGAGGGCGTGGCTCATCAGTGGTGAACTCACACAGCGGTTTCGCCAATTTAATCCACCCGACCGCTTCTCAGAGCTCTAATACTGTATTGGACGATTCTGCTTATATACGCAGCACTGAAGGGTGGAATCTCAGAAATGGTTTTCAAGAAAACTGACCTATAAGCTTATGTCCATAGCTTTCTTGAAAACCATTTCTGAGATTCCACCCTTCAGTGATGCGTATATAAGCAGAATCGTCCAATACAGTATTAGAGCTCTGAGAAGCGGTCTGGTGGATTAAATTGGCGAAACCGCTGGGAGGGTTCACCACTGATGAACCAAGCCCTCTCAATATATTTTTTTTTCATCGCAGTAAGGACAAAAGAATTTTGTATTGTGTATAAAAAAACATTCGTACTTGTAAATCCTTTCATTTTATATAAATGACACATTTATTAAGTCAATATTCGTTTAGTAAAAATTCACTCTGACAGAGGTCATATCAATCAGAACAATGCTGTTGGATCGGTGGTTCAATCAAATTGAGAATAGATTGAAATATATATAGGTTTTAATATATCACGAGGATACACAAGCAGGTAGTACAAGGGAAGACATGACAGGAAGTGAAAAAGGAGGGTACAGCGCCTCTAGTGGTGATGGTCGGAAGCTCCTCGAATGCCACGTCATCCAGTGACGGAGGCGCGCTGTATTTTTGAAGAAGCACGCGGTTCAGCAAATGCATTATTACCCTAGTAAAAAACTTTACTAGTGATGATGAAAAATTGTAATAAAAAGTAACTTCTCAATTTTAGAGGATCTAGATGTAATATAGTTTCAAAAATATTAGATATTTAAAAAAAGAAAGCTTATATTTCTGTTTTGTTGTCTTTTTATTTTAAAGAAAACTTATTTCAAACGAAATAGATAAACATTATTCTTTTTTATCTAAAATAAAAACATTTTTTTCTTCTATCAAATATTTGAAATTTTAATAACATTTAATTGTGTTCCAGATTAAAAAAAAAACGTTTTCTCTTATTTAACTCTTGAAATTCTTAGTTTATATTTTGGTTGTTGTTAAGAAGAATTAGAAAGAAAAAAAATCCAGGAGATATATACGTACCTATCACAGCCCCCTTCTCTAAGTAAAAAATAAAAAATACTTTCTATTATTTTTTTTCTCATCCACTCATAAAAAGTGGGAAAAGAGAAACCCAGATAGTTGGCGACTTTAGTACGTGGGTCCAGGAATCCTGGTTACCTCAAGATAGAGAGATTGAAACTACTTTTTTACAATGCCCCGTATAGCGCCCGATTTTAAATACGTAGTACGATGCGATTTACATTAAAAGTGACCTGTCTATAGCACCCCATTTTTGTGAGTCCGAAAAGGGGGCGTTATAGACTGAGAGAGGTTTAGCTGTATAAGATTATATAATGATATAAATATATGAATAAATAGATATAAATATATAAAAGAGAGAGGGAAAGAGAACGAACTTTTACTTGTGAATAAAAATAAATTACAAAGCTGAGATAAATATAAAAATCGACCAATAAATAGCGATAGAAAAGATTTCTTTTCTTGTTATACCATATACCAGTCAAGATTTAAAGCAAAAGCTTGTTGTAGAAAAAAAGAAGGAAAATGTTTTAAAATAATAAATCAATGATCTTAAAATACTTTTAGGCTGACAACACTAATAAAAAAAACCAGTGATATTTTTTGTTTATATAATTATTAAGTGTTTTAAATGATTTTTTTCCTTCTCTCTCTCTTTGAAAACAATAAATTTAAAATACTTTCTTAAAAGGTAAAATCGCCTAATTCTTTAAAACCATTTCAGCTGTAAGTTAACTTATTATTTCATCGTCTGAACCATAAAATATTTCCAACAAAGCTGAATACAGAAGTAGTAACATAAAGGTAACACAGGGTCGGGCCTTTCAAACAAGATAAGTAACAGTAATTATCTATTTTTAAAAAGAAGAGAGAATTTTTTAAGTGACTTCTAAATATATTTATATATTATGATGCATTAGCGCGCCATATGTTATGAAAATTCGAAACTTTTATTATTCCATTGCAGTAAGGGCAGTAGAAATTGTTCAATTTTTAAAAGAATCATTGGGCCATAATAGTTTCGAATATTTATATATATTTTATGAAAATCGGATTCTGTTTTATATATATAATAAGTTGGTTTAAATTTGAAAGTTATCTTCTAACAGCATGCAGAAGACAAACAGTCAAAACTTTTCTATTAAAAAGTTACGTATTCAAAAGAGAAGACAAACATCGTTGGTTTCTTCTGCAATGCATTTGCTCTTTGGTCCTAGTAAAAAGGATAGTCGGTGTTATGTTGCCTTTGTCAGATTGATCCAAAAGCCTTCCCTAGGTGCCGAATATTGTCCTCCAAAAACAAAGAATTCATTACAATTTTTTTTTCAAGGAACAATACATTACAAATCATGGTACAGTTAAACCTGTCTATAGCGCCCCTCTAAATAGCGCCTTCCTTTCTATAGAGCCCGATTTTAAACAGTAAAATGTAAACATTAAAAGTGACCAGTCTATAGCACCCCCTCTCAATAGAACCCTATTTTTGTGAGTCCCAAGAGGGGGCGCTATAGACAGGTTTAACTGTACTTTTGGAGAATTTCTGGCGAAAATCGGGGCAACGGATGATCCTAACTGCTTCTATGAAAAGGAAAACTAAGACTCAATACATATATTGATAGAATGTCCATTCTTTCACAGCTACAGAAGTAATCATTTTTCCCATCGAATAAATGTGCGAATTTGTATATAACAAAGACACCTATGTAAAATTCAATAATTTTTGTGAATTCATTTTAGATTTTCTTTTCTGTTTGAGAAAACCAACCTTTCGGTTTTAGTCTTGTTTATTGAATTGTATATAAAATGAATTGTATATAAGGTGTATGGTATATAGGCTCCTAAAATGTATTTAGGCGCAAGTATCCCAAGCTGGGATATCGCGTCCGATATGTCAAATAAATAAATAAAAAAAAAAAATTCATCCAAACAATGGTAAATATTGATCAAACTAAATGCATGAAAAATTACAATTATTTAAACAATATGAATCATCAAAATTGGAAACTATTATATACGTGTTTGATACTTTTAAAAAATAAACAATTTCTACTGACCTTACTGCAATGGAAAAATTAATAGGAGGGCCTGGTTCTTTATAGTGACACTGATGCAAGACTCTTGGAATGGGTATTTTAGAAGAACTATGGACATAAGCTTTGAGGACAGCAGAATTGCATACAATTATAAATATACTAGCCGAATGACCCGGGCAACGCCCGGGTTTTACCCGATTAAATGTTTTTATTCAAATACTGTTCGTTACAAATATAAGTTGGCGCCGTGGTTGTCACTTTTGTGAAACGTCCCGCTCCAAACTTTGTGTGTTTTTAAAATATAAAAATAAAAATGTAAATTATCACAACGATATTTGAAATTATATTATTTTGATTTTCAAATACTATTCGTTACAATTATAAATTGGCGCCGTGGATGTCACTCTTGTGAAACGTCCCGTTCCAAACTGTGTGTTTTTAAAATGTTTTAATTAAAATACTATTCGTTACAATTTTAAATTGGCGCCGTGGATGTCTCTCTTGTGAAACGTCCCGCCCCAAACTGTGTGTGTCTTGAAAATATAAAAATAAAAATGTGAAATTTCATAAAGATTTCATCATGTAGATTTTTTTTTTTGCATTTCACCTACTAAATCGATAGAGATAATTACATTTGCAACATGAACTTAGGTATATTGACCAAATAGAAAACTGCATAGTAATAAAGAAATTTTTTAAAGGCACCATATCGTTTTTTTTTTCAATAAAATCGAAACAAAAATTAACGATAAATAACGATAATTGCCTTAAAAAGAAATTGCCTTACAAAAAAAAAGAAACATTCGCGGTGATTTTGTCTTGCATTCGTTTATACAATTATTATATACGAATGACCCGGGCAACGCCCGGGTTTTACCAGATTAAATGCTTTTATTCAAATACTATTCGTTACAATTATAAATTGGCGCCGTGGATGTCATTCTTGTATAATATATAAATGAGTTTTAAAAATTGTAAAAAAATATAAAAATGCATCGGCCGGGAATCGAACCCGGGCCGTCCGCGTGGCAGGCGAGCATTCTACCACTGAACCACCGATGGTTATGAAAAACCCCTTCCGTGAGCTTCAGACAAACAAACAGACAAACAGACAGAATAAGGCAAATATATAAGTAGATGACTCTGATACTTGTATATTTTAATAATATAATAATAATATAAATTGTTGATTGATGATGACTCTGATACTTGTATATTTTAATAAAAGGTTCATTTACATTTATATTAAATATATTTATTGTCCAATTTTTGCACAGCACAGCGGCGCAGTGGAAGCGTGCTGGGCCCATAACCCAGAGGTCCGTGGATCGAAACCAACCTCTGCTATTTTTTTTTTATTCACAAAAGCAAACGGTGACAGATTTATTGACGACTTGTTGATGAATTGTTGATGACTCTGATAACTGTATATATTAACTAGCCGAATGACCCGATTTTTACCCGATTAAATGCTTTTATTCAAATACTATTCGTTACAATTATAAATTGGCGTCCTGGATGTCATTCTTGTATAATATACTAGCGGATGTGTACCCGGCTTCGCCCGGGTTTTATCCGAGTGAAAGTTTGCCTAATGAATATTATATATTATGAAGTATAATAAACAATGTTAAAGATTAGTTTTAATTATTAATCAAGATTGTGTGTGAATATGTGAGAAAGATGTAATATCGTTGTTGTTTTCTTGGCCGACTGTTTTACATATGGTGTTATCTTAAAATTGCTTGTTTTGAATATTTTTTTAGATTGAGATTATTAGCTAGTATGTAAAAAAATTAACTCTGTTGAATTTTTTTTTGTATTTATATATAAATAAAATTAACTCTGTTGATTTTTTTTTGTATTTAATCGATAACACCGAAGTTACGCATGTTAATGTTAGGAAATATATTTTGATGTTAAGCAAAACCTGCTCCATCTCGTTTTTCATAAATGTTGAAAATTGGGTTGAAATTGATGCATTGTAACGAAAGTTTTTAGTGAACAACACTTATGAAATTTCCATTTTATTAATATAGATAAATGAGTTTTAAAAATTGTGAAAAAAAAATGCATCGGCCGGGAATCGAACCCGGGCCGCTCGCGTGGCAGGCGAGCATTCTACCACTGAACCACCGATGTTTATGAGAAATGGCCATATTTGGGTATTTATTCCATTCACAAAGCAAACGGTGACAGAATTGATTAAGAAAGAATTGATTATGACGCTGATAACTGTAGTATATTTAAATAATAATGTCGTCATCGAATGGAAGGGTGCAACCGTTATGCATGCAATCTCCAAGAATTAGTTCCAGTCAAGTGTGCAGCGCACCCGCGAGGTGCCGTAGCATTCGCCCGCGATGTCTGCCACGTTTATTATTGTACAGTGTTTATAGATGGATGAATTTGCATATTCACATTTTAACACCAGCTTAACATATTTACATACTTATTTTGGCGAAAAGAAATTATACATATTTGATATTATGCAAATTATGACATATATATATATATTATTATATATAATATATTTAATCATAGTTGGGTCAATAGAGGTTGTTTTAACATTTCTGAATTTTCAATTTTTTTGAAAAGTGTATTATTCCTATTTTGACAGCTATTTTATAAGCACATATGATAGTATTTATATGTGAATCGGTACCTGCGTTAATTATATACAGTGGTACCTCGACATACGAGTTTAATTCGTTCCGCAACCTTGCTCGTATCTTGAATTACTCGTATCTCGAAGCAAATTTCCCCATACAAAACAATTGAACTACCATTAATCCGTTCCAACCTCCAAAATATCACCCCAGTTATTTTTGTTACGTGGTTTTAAATAATAAAAACGTATTTATAAATATCAAATATTTATTACACAAAAACAAAAAAGAGGCAAAGACCAGTGAGGGTATCTAATTTATTTCTTTACATTCTTTTCGCTACATTTTTCTCGCTTTCACCTGTAGGCCGTTTAGAAAAAAACATGTCCAAGGAGGTTTGTTTCTTCCTCCCTCTCAGAATGTTCCGGAAATGAGTTAGGCAAGTGTCATTAAAAAGGTCAGATGCACGACCTGTTGCAACTTTTTCTGGGTGTTTTTTTTTTCCACGAACTGTGAAACTCTCTCCCACATTCCTAAGATCTCCTTTATCTCACTTGTAGAAATAACCTCCTCCTCTGACTCCTCAAAACCAATGTAACCATCGTAAGGCCCTTAGCCGGCGTTACATACAGCCGGCCATACAGCCTCGACAAGTTAACAACTCGAACACCTTGCTCATGTTTTTCTATTATTTCACGTTTTAATTCAATACTCATAATCTTTTTCTTAGCACTTGACTTTTTACAAACTTTCTTCCGATCCATGGTTATAAAAATAAATGAACTAAAACTGTAAATGTAAACGCAACACAAAACACAACTTATCACAGCGGAAGCACGCTGCTAACTGATCGTGATGGCGCGACTGCGTGTTACTAGCGAACCGACCGAACTCGTATCTCGAATTTCGCTCGTAACTAAAAGCAAAAAATCACTTGCTCGTCGGCTCGTATCTCGAAAAACTCGTATGTTGGGGCGCTCATATGTCGAGGTACCACTGTATTCTCATTAACAAAATTTAAGGAAGTAGAAAGTCTTTAGCGTCTCCGGTCATCTATTAATTTTATTTTTTAAAGGAGATAGAAGTAATTTTGTTCACACTTGGTTAACTCGTGTGTCTTCAATAAAGGTCACTGTAATATATTTCTGAGTTGTTGTCTGAATCCCGATGTATACTTGATATAAAGGTAAAACTTCCTTATGTTTTGTCTATGAGTGTATAAATTTAAATTTTATTGTATGCCTCAATCAGTTTATGTGCAAATATGGTGTTGAATTTGTTTAATTCTTCTTTCCAGAGCCATCTGGTACTTTTCATGAGAGTCTAGAGAAAATACACGGGGATATAGGGTCTATTTGGGCTCTTGTTATTGAATATATTCTGTTAAAATTTAATGAATATTATACATCCCTTCGTGATATATATATTTAAACTTAATTTCCAAATGATGTTGGTTTCTAAGAACCTGTCAAGTCTTAATCAATTTGGATGAAGATAGCCCGAAAGAAAATTCTTCAAACATGTGAAAGCACAAGTCTATTAGGTTGATAGATTTCTGAATTTGTATTTCTATATGATAGTCATGGAGTTCAACAAATGGAGTTAAAACTAATATCGCAATTGACTCTATCAGTCAAGTATCCATACCTTCTGCGAATAGCTGCGTTAAAATGGCCATGTTTACTCTCTTCGTGATTTTCGAGATCTTCGCCTTCGGCGAAACAATGCCAATTCTTTGGCCTGCCGTGCCCCCGGTGCCCCGAAGCCCCCGTCCGGAGCCCCCAGCCTACCATCCGGAGTCCCCAGTCCTCCCTCCGGAGTTCCTCTTCACTATGGTGGAGTCCATAGTCCTGGCCGGACTAGCCCTCGCGGTCTACCTACAGGTCCGCCGCCGTCGAGACCGCCCGCAGGATTGTCCCTGCTGAGTCTTCTCTGCTTCTGGAGGAAGAAGCTTTTACCTTCCCATTGGCATCTTCGTCTTCAAAATTCTTTTTTTATTTATTTACTTTTATTGTTGTTGTTGTGTAATAAATGTTGTATATCTGTGTTTATGTTGGAGTTTGGTGAGTTTTTTTTCACACATGTGTATTAACGTAATCATTGGTTCATTTGGTAGTGAGATTTTGAATATCTTGTTAATCAGAAATAAAACATTTTTAACGTCTTACATATACATTAAAATATATATGAAAAAAACAATAGAAAAAAAAAAGATGAGTGGGTCAGGTGTTGATATTAAAAATAAAGAAGGTATTTTCTGACCACGAGAACATGTGCTTTTTAGATGGCAGAGCGCCATCTAGTGGAGCAAAAAAAAAATTAAACGTTTATTTAACTTGCTACGTGATATTTGACCAACTCAATCTATATTAATAAAATGGAAATTTCATAAGTGGACATCACTAAAAACTTTCGTTACAATGCATCAATTTCAACCAAATTTTCAACATTTATGTAAAACGAGATGCAGCAGGTTTTGCTTAACATCAAAATATTTTTCCTAACTTTAACATGCGTAACTTCGCTGTTATCGATTAAATACTAAAAAATCAACAGAGTTAATTTTATTTATATATAAATACAAAAAAAAATTCAGCAATTCATTCAACTCAATCTAAAAAAATATTCAAACAAGCAATTTTAAGATAACACCATATGTAAAACAGTCGGCCAAGAAAACAACAACGATATTACATCTTTCTCACATATTCACACACAATCTTGATTAATAATTAAAACTAATCTTTAACATTGTTTATTATACTTCATAATATATAATATTCGTTAGGCAAACTTTCACTCGGGTAAAACCCGGGCGGAGCCGGGTACACCCGCTAGTTTCTTTATAAACCAAGAAAAGCCATTCATTAGTTTATTTTTGCTCCACTAGATGGCACTCTGCCATCTAAAAAGCACATGTTCTCGTGGTTTATTTATATACAAGAGTTATTTTTGTGTTTTAGTGTTGAAAAGAGGTGCAGTCGTGGAAAAGTAAAGATAATTATTTACCTTTCAAGTAGATTTTATTTTGAATTACTTGAAGTAAAAATACACATAAAATTATTTATCACTGCAATATAGAATTTATACCATGAATTCTATAATCGTGATTTTAATTAAAAAAAGATAGGGTTAACTTTACATATTTACAACAATAATAATTAAAAGTGGTATGTTTTGAATCTATGGTCAAAAATTTATAACAGTCAATGAATGAAAATGAAATATATGTTTTAAAAAAAAATAAAATATTTGTATTTAGATTATATAATCTATATTAATAAAATGGAAATTTCATAAGTGTTGTTCACTAAAAACTTTCGTTACAATGCATCAATTTCGACCAAAATTTCAACATTTATGTAAAACGAGATGGAGCAGGTTTTGCTTAACATCAAAATATTTTTCCTAACTTTAAAATGCGTAACTTCGCTGTTATCGATTAAATACTAAAAAATCAACAGAGTTAATTTTATTTATATATAAATACAAAAAAAAATTCAGCAATTCATTCAACTCAATCTAAAAAAATATTCAAAACAAGCAATTTTAAGATAACACCATATGTAAAACAGTCGGCCAAGAAAACAACAACGATATTACATCCTTCTCACATATTCACACACAATCTTGATTAATAATTAAAACTAATCTTTAACATTGTTTATTATACTTCATAATATATAATATTCGTTAGGCAAACTTTCACTCGGATAAAACCCGGGCGAAGCCGGGTACACATCCGCTAGTATATATATATATATTTTTAATTAAAAAGGCATATATTGGATCAAAAAATTATATATATATCACTCAGTGTGTTTATTATACGTATATTAAAAGAACCTAGAATATAACAATGGTTAAACATCAAACTATAAAATCACTCTCTCTCTCTTATTTTACATCTATCACACATTCTCGGAGGCTCTATCACCTAAACGGCATATAATGGATAAATTTCAATAAGATTATTGTTTTCTTTGCGTGTGAACTTGTGAAAATTCGCTATTATTGAGGTGAAAATTAAATTCTTTTTTTACACAAGGTTTATTTAGAACTAATCGCGTTAACGTTTGAAAAAAAACAAAGTGAACCCAATATTTATAAAAGCCGAATGTTGAAAACGCTTGTTCACGAGTCTCTGTAGTGATTTTTCTAAGGTAGGATCTTATGATATGTATATCGTCTTAGTAGATATATTTACATATAAAGAGACAAGGACTTAAAAGCGCGAATGTTTCTTTTCATACATAAAACGAACTTCTACTGTCCTTACTGCGATGAAAAAATATATTGGGAGGGCTTGGCTCATCAGTGGTGAACCCTCCCAGCGGTTTCGCCAATTTAATCCACCAGACCGCTTCTCAGAGCTCTAATATTGTATTGGATCATTCTGCTTTTATATGCTACACTGAAGGATGAAATCTTAGAAATGGTTTTCAAGTAAACTATGGACATAAGCTTATAGGACAGTAGAATTATATTCAAATATTTGTTTCGAGCAATGCTCTTCAGCAAACTATAAATACAAGGTCATTAGGAATAAATTAACACAAAGCAATAACGCGTCATCTATACATATAAAATAAAAGGACTTAAAAGCGCGAATGTTTCTTTTTATACATAAAACGCCAAAAAATATATTGGGAGGGCTTGGCTCATCAGTGGTGAACCCTCCCAGCGGTTTCGCCAATTTAATCCACCAGACCGCTTTCTCAGAGCTCTAATACTGCATTGGATCATTCTGCTTTTATATGCTACACTGAAGGATGCTGAAGAGCATTGCTCGAAGCAAATATTTGAATATAATTCTACTGTCCTATAAGCTTATGTCCATAGTTTACTTGAAAACCATTTCTAAGATTTCATCCTTCAGTGTAGCATATAAAAGCAGAATGATCCAATACAATATTAGAGCTCTGAGAAGCGGTCTGGTGGATTAAATTGGCGAAACCGCTGGGAGGGTTCACCACTGATGAGCCAAGCCCTCCCAATATATTTTTTCATCGCAGTAAGGACAGTAGAAGTTCGTTTTATGTATAAAAAGAAACATTCGCGCTTTTAAGTCCTTTTATTTTATATGTATAGATGGCGCGTTATTGCTTTGTGTTAATTTATTCCTAATGACCTTGTATTTATAGTTTGCTGAAGAGCATTGCTCGAAGCAAATATTTGAATATAATTCTACTGTCCTATAAGCTTATGTCCATAGTTTACTTGAAAACCATTTCTAAGATTTCATCCTTCAGTGTAGCATATAAAAGCAGAATGATCCAATACAATATTAGAGCTCTGAGAAGCGGTCTGGTGGATTAAATTGGCGAAACCGCTGGGAGGGTTCACCACTGATGAGCCAAGCCCCTCCCAATATATTTTTTCATCGCAGTAAGGACAGTAGAAGTTCGTTTTATGTATAAAAAGAAACATTCGCGCTTTTAAGTCCTTTTATTTTATATGTATAGATGGCGCTTTATTGCTTTGTGTTAAAGAGACAAGGGTCGCTTCTCCCGTCAAAATAGAGGTCCAAACCAGACGCCATCTATTGACCGTCCACCTAGAGACCATGGTTTCGGGCTGATGGCCCTCGTCAGTCTAGGGCGGAATTTATTCCATGAGATCCACACGGGATCTAATGGATTCTTGACAATCTGCCAAAGAGGTGTTTAGCTGGCAAAGTGGCTGGGCCAAATCTATGGCTAAATTTAGATGGGAATTTTTCCGGGAGGATATTAATCTAAAGAAACAAGGGTCGCCTCTCCCGTCAAAATAGACTTCCAAACCAGACGCCATCTATTGATTTTTGACGGGAGAGGTGACCCTTGTCTCTTTAGATCAATATCCTCCTGGAAAAATCCCCATCTATATTTACATATATCATGTGATTAAAGGGTTTATATATGTAAATATAATGTCAGGTAGAGAGGGTATAAAGTACGTACAGAGAAATTAGAATATCATAACATGATACAGAAATATTATCATTTTATAACTGAAAAATAACTATTTTTGCTCAGTACTTGATCAATTTTAAATTTCCTTGGCTAAAAATGCGGCAATAAACTCTTCCAGATTTTCTTCTATGTCCTGTTAACATTTCAGCAAGATTAGGTACTTATTGAGGACATGTATAAGCCGTCAAACATATATATGTCATGATATATGCTCTTCCAGGAATAATAAAGCAAACCTACAGTAAACCCAGAGAGAGACGGGCGGGGTAAGGACCGGTCACTTTAGACATCAGCGACATTCCAAAGGGCGCTACTGGGGCCCGGCACTTGGAGCCTCGGGACTTTGAAGACAGTTGGGGATTGTGTGCGACACGAACGGCCGCCCGGCTGTTGCAGGGCCCGTCTCTCCCCCTCTCTCTCTGGTTGCCTGGGTTCGCCTTTCAAATTGTGGTGTCCTTATTTCTCTTCCCACCTTATTATATTGCCACATATATATATGAATATATATATTAACACAAAGCAATAACGCGCCATCTATACATATAAAATGAAAGGATTTAAAGCACGAATGTTTCTTTTATACATAATATAAACTTCTACTGCCCTTACTGCGATGAAAAAATATATTGGGAGGGCTTGGCTCATCAGTGGTGAACCCTCCCAGCGGTTTCGCCAAATTAATCCACCAGACCGCTTCTCAGAGCTCTAATACTGTATTGGACGATTCTGCTTATATAGGCAGCACTGAAGGATGGAATCTCAGAAATGGTTTCCAAGAAAACTATGGACATAAGCTTATAGGACAGTAGAATTACATTCAAATATTTGCATCGAGCAATGCTCTTCCGCAAACAATATTGGCGAAACCGCTGGGAGGGTTCACCACTGATGAGCCAAGCCCTACCAATATATATATATTTTTTTCATCGCAGTAAGGGCAGTAGAAGTTTGTATTATGTATTAAAGAAACATTCGTGCTTTTAAATCCTTTCATTTTATATAAATATATATTCATACACTGACTTTCATATATATATTTTTAAAAAAGGGCATATTTTGGGTCAATATATTTATTAAAATTCAGTATATTTGACGAGGCTGTTCGCCTATCTTCTTCTGAGGAAAATTTTAAACTCCTTGTAAGCTTATTATCCGCGTGATATGCGCAAGAGAAGTGCTGTTTTATATAACATATGTTAAGTGACAAAACCATTTAAATTTAATTATTGTATATTCAGAAATAAAATGCTATATATATATACAGTTAAACCTGTCTATTGCGCCCCCTCTAAATAGCGCTTTCCTCTCTAGAGCGCCCCGATTTTAAATACATAGTACGATGCGATTTATATTAAAAGTGACCTGTCTATAGCACCCCCTCTCTATAGCACCCTATTTTGGCGAGTCTCAAGAGTGGGCGCTCTAAACAGGTTTAACTGCATATATATATTTTGACTATTTTTGTTTTAACTGCAGGTATGATTGTGGTATTTCTATCTTCCTATTGATACTATTTTTTATCAGCTATAGATGCCCAGCTCTCCAAAAATAATCTTGAGTGTTTATCCTGTACATTGTTGTATAAACCTATTGCATTATCAAAATCTAGCATATGTCCTTTCCTGGTCTACATAACTTAAAACATAATTTAATTTAAATGGTTTGGTCATACCAACATATGTAATATAAAACAACACTTCTCGTGCGCATATCACGCGGATAAGCTTACAAGGAGTTTAAATTTTTCCTAGAAGTAGTTAGGTGAACAGCCTCGTCGAAATATTGAGTTTTGATAAATATATTGATCCAAAATATGCCCCCTTATTTTATTTATCATATATATATACTATCTTCTTATATATAAATTCATATATTTACACCAGACGAAGCCTTCTCTGAAGGGACGTCAGGATCAGGAGCTACAAGCCGCCCTGAGTGTGGACAGGCCCTTGCTTATTGTGTACAGGCGAGAGTATCTCGAGGACATCCTTCCTCTCAGGGCGGTAAAGAACCGCGCACATGATGTCGTCCCTAAAAATGTCCTCATATAGGGGGCCTAGGAATGATTCATCGTTCAATTGGGTAAAAATCGTCTCTACCTCATCCTCGAGCCCCTTCTCTTGAGAGGGCAACTGGATTTGGGTCATGGGGGTAGCAGGAGCCGCTGTTGGCTCAGTAATGGCCAAGGAGAGCGCTGGTCGTGATGGCAATTCGCTGGTGCTCGGCGCCCGAACAGGAGGCTCATGAGTTGGAGTCTCTTGGGACAGACAGGGAAGTTCGCCCCGGACGAAGGTGCGGCAGGGCTGGAGGATGTTGAAGAGGTCTGCTTGATGGGTGCAGACGTTTCCGCAGCTGTTGGGGCGGAGTTGTTCGGGGGCTTGGAGGAGGGAGGCTTCGACACCGGGTCGTGCCGGGTGTCCTGATGACGTCCACCATTGTTACTCAAGAGGCAGGTGGCTTGTCGATGCTCTTGACGGTGGAATTTGCTACACCTAATGCCGTAGGTGATGTAGGCAGGCGTCGATTCGTCTTTCGAGACGATCACCAGCTTGGCAGGGAGCTGGTGAAGTTTCAATACTTCATTTAGATGGATTAAGGCCTCCCTGTTGCCGGTGGTCCAGGTGTAGCCATCACTCACCACTACCTCATGGGTCAGGGAGACAACCCTGCAGTAGGGCCGCAGCGCCGCGACGATGTCTTCGTCCCTTATAGCGATATGAAGGTTTCCAACCACTATTTCCTCCGCGCGTTTCCTGTTGGGGAACACTTTGAGGAGGGTGTTCCCGATGCTGAGGCCCTCCTCGGATAGGCGCTCCGCCTTCTCGGTGCTCTCTAGCCCGACCAGAACCTGGCCGGACATATTCATCAGCTGGAAGACGGCGCCCTTCCCCAGCATCTCTTCCAGTGCCTGGATATACTGCACAGGACCGAAATCCGAGCAGTACTCAACATAGCAGCATTGATCAAAAGAAACTGCTGCTGATCTTGCTTTGCTCAGTGCCTGCTGCTGTCGATTATTCTTAAATTGCGTCACAGGGTCTCTTGTCGCCCTCCTTGGTGGTTGAGGTGGCCTTACTGAGGTGGTATCAGCCTTTGGAATCTTCACAGGCTTATATAGGGAAACACCTTTCCTCTTAAACCTTTAGGGTCTTTATAGCCTACGGAGGTATACTCCATTTCCGAGGCCTCTACCCGATCGGCCCAAATTTCAGATTTTTCGTCTAATACAGCGAAAATATTTAAATCTTCTCGCTTGGTATCAATTTTTAAAATTTTTCTATTTTTTTAAATAAAATTTCCTTTAACCGCCGGTAACTCGGCCATTTCTTGGTCTTTCTGTATCTGACTTACACCAGTCGAAAGATCTTGACTTGAGCTTCCGCCAATACCCCAAAGTAGTTGGAAATTTAAATCATATTTATTTAATTTGCAAAAAGAATTGAAATCCATTATTTTAGGCTTAAGAAAAGAACTTTAAGAACACGCCAGGCGGCGGGGTAAGCGGGAGCGCGCGCACGTGCGTGATATTATATAACCCAGAGAGCGCAGAACGGCAACTACTGAGCGCTTTTACTCGCGTCCTGTTTTGATTGCTTGAGTTGAACCAGTTGACCAGAAATTTCCATTCTGAGGTTGAGTCAGGAAGTCTGGCCATAGATATAGGATTGAGGTGGGTCAGTCCAAGCAGGATAGCTGTTTGTATCCTATGTCTTAGGAATTCTGGACAGCTGAAGAGAAGATGATCGACTGTCTGTGGTTCTTCTGAACAGTGGATACAGGTAGGGTCTGTTTCGGGATACACCCGTGTAATGTCTGCCAGTACATGACCCGATAGCTGGTATATTTATATATAATCTATATATATATAAATGAATGTATGTGTGTGTGTCCTTTATGCCTGACCAAACCACTCATTGGAACGCCATGAAACTTTGGAAGTTATTTAGTATAGTACTGGTAAGGTTCTAGCAAAAAAAATTTTGAAATATCTTTTCGCCTAAAAATAATCAAGATAAATATTCTAATTTATCTGTTATAATTCAACAATCTGCTCTAAATATTATCATGATGATACGACGATTTTGTAATGTAGAAAATTAGGAAAGACAAAATTCAGGATGACATGGCAATTTATTTGACACAAGAATAATGATACAATACCAAGGCAAGATACTATTCTTTTAACTTACAATTACCGAGGGGAACCAATTAAAATTGATTTTATTCAACTTATCGAGTATTTTTTCAAGGGACCGGGAAAAAATGTTCACTTTATCGAGAGATCGTTAGACAAACCTTTACTCGGGTAAAACCCGTGCGAAGCCGGGTACATCCGCTAGTGATTAATAAACTTAATAATAATAAAAATCTTACAAAGAAAATCTAATTATTTTGAATATTGTTCCTTTTTTAACTGTAAAATATTATTATTTATTTTGAAAAACAAAAATTAAAATCCGTAACAATTTTTTTAATGTTTATTTAAATCATTAGATAATAAAAAGGCATATACTGTATTGAATAAAATATTTTTTGCCTATATATTTGCTTATAAATCTTTTATTAAATCCAATATATGCCTTTTTATTAGCAAAGAAAAAAAGTGTATTAGCGAGTTATTATATATTATTTTGAAATATTAAAAAATATATATATTTTTTTTAAAAAAACAGATTATTACGAGTTATTCATTAAATTAATTCTTATTATTTGAAAATGTTTTTTATCTTTCTCTTTTAATCAAACATGAATCGAAATATTAAATTAATTTTTTAAAAATATATAAATATATCATAATGGATCAACAAATGTATTCAGCCGGCCATATTGAGGAAATGTTACACCAAGCATTAAATACCAAGATGGAAGAATGCTCAAGTTCTGATAGCTTCACCTCACTGGACATTGATTTAGATGGACTCAGACAATTTTATCACTATCTCGAAACAACCGAAAACGAAGATATGATATTGGAAACTGTACTTGTACTAAGCAATATTTTGGATTCATGCGATCATACCGATAATATGAAAATTCAATTGAATAGTATGATTGTGGTTTTAGAATTCCCATTTTATGAATTCCGGGAAGAATGCGAGCTTTTTATTGATCTTGCCCAAGTTTTTATAAATGCAGAAATCGAGACGGAAGCAGAATTTCTGAAGATTGTTTCTCAATATCCTCCTGAAATATTTGAAGAGATTGTAAAAAAATTCCTAAAGTTATTTGAGACATTTAACACGTTACGAAAAGAGAAGGTTGAAGAACCATCAATTTATGTAATAATTTTCCTTCTTTATCTGGCAAATATCTATGGGGGTGATCGCGATGACAGTGAACTCATTAAAGAAAATGGAATACACTTTCTTGAATGTGTTCTAAACTTCAACATTAATCAATGTATTCGACCCAAAATCCCATTAGAGATATTCGAAAATCATATCATGACTTTATTTGCAAAAAATCATTTAGTTACAGATGTGTTTCAATTTGTTGGCATTAACTCTATTTCAAGAAAAACATTTCTAAACAAAATGTTGAATAATGAAATGGAATTCAACATGGCATATTTCATAGAAAAAAACGAACCTGCGAATTTCCATCTGACTATTAGAAGATCCAATATTTTAAAAGACCTATTTTCCCAATTGGAATCGATTATGTTAAGTGATATTTTATATTTGAACATGAGGGTAATTTTCGAAGGAGAGAATGGAATCGATGAAGGAGGTTTAAAAAACGAATTGTTTGACTTGGCATTTAAGGAAATTCTAAGTCCAGAATATGACATGTTTGTATATAATGAGCGGTTCTTTTGGCCAAAGTCTGATTCTAAAAGGACAAAATCAGATTTTTTTATGGTGGGGCTTGTTTTCGCACTTGCCATTTACAACCAGGTTCCTTTCAACATCCCTTTCCCCAAGATCTTCTATCGGAAGTTAATTGGGGGCAAAGGCCGTTTTGCTGACCTCTGGGACTTTGACCCAGTGCAGGCTCAAAGTTTGACATATCTTCTCCAATATGAGGAAGATGACATTGGGAATATTTTCGAAGATTTTGTTATGGAGAACGGCCGAGAAGTTCCTTTGACTCAGAAAACAAGAAAGCCTATGTAGACAATTATGTTGATAATCTTCTAAATAATGACATCAAGGAAAATTTTGAGTCTTTCAGAGAGGGATTCAATCTTAAACCTCAGATTAGAAGAGTGTTATTCTGGATTTTTAGGCCATGTGAATTAGAAGACCTTTTCATGGTTGGAAGCAATTATGATGTACAAATTTTGGAAACCGTGACTACCTTTGTTGATTTCAACAGGGACTCTAAAGTAATCCAGAACTTATGGGAACTACTACAAGAAAGAGATCAAGATTTCACCAAGACATTGCTGAAGTTCATCACTGGAAGCCAGTGCATGCCAGTGGAGGACAAGCCCCTTGTCATCCAGCGGCATGGCCCAGACTCCGAGCTGCTGCCCAGTGCCATGACCTGTTACAACGTCCTGCTACTCCCCGAATACTCCTCCAAAGAGAAACTGCAGAATAAGTTAGACATGGCCCTACAGAACACTGAGGGCTTTGGCTTATATTGACATTCTTATTTACATATATTTGTATATCAACTAACCAATTAATGCATTTTACTCCTATATTTGTTTGTATGTGTGAATAAATATCTTCAAGTTTATGTTTACACGGTCTACAGTAATACCTCTTTAGTGCGAATATATCGCTTTAACCAGTTGAAAATTTGCAATTCAACTAACTCTATAGATAGTAAAATAGTCCATGGCACTTCAAAGTTTCACTTCAATAAATCTAAATATTGAATAGGTTTAAAATATATATTTATGTTTAATATACATTAAAATTTATAAAATCTCTCTTTAACAAAATAACTCCAATTGCGAAAGTATATATCAAATTTCTTATACTCAATCCCTTTTAATTTTAGGCAATTACTTGGAATCATTTTAATAGTCATTAAAACTAGATGGATGACCATTTTATCACAAAGAGTAACAGGCATCAATTTAACATCATTCGTATATATAAACGATGACCCATCTTCGTCCGGGTTTTTCCGAGAGAAAGTCTTTCCAAACGAATAATAGTTCAACAAACTATCATTATTATTTAGAATCGTTAATACTATCATAATTATATCCGTACAAATGAATATTCATAATACTATTAACATTTCAGTTCTCAACCTGCTACCTCAAAACACATTATTGACTGTATTGACTCATCCATTGATGTGCTCTACTCATCCCCGACAGACATCATCAAAAGTCTCAAGCTTTAAAAGCTTGATATTTTAATATGATTGAGTAGAGATAAGAAAGAAGAAGACCATCAAAAAATAATTTTCTGAGATTTCAAAATATCTATTTGTTGGAGAGAAACTTCGTACATAAGCGCCACCCTTCCTACAGGACATCACATGACCTGGCGCCACATCGACTGTCCCAGTAGTTTAAGTTTTGGTTTCTGCTACTACGCTTGTCTTTTTTGTTCGTTGTCATCTTAATCTAATGTTATTGTAAATAAAACAATAATTTCTGAGATCCAGCCTCTGATTATCTTACACTATTTTATTTGTCAAATTATTTCATTTAAGATGGAGAATTATTTTAATGATCAATTATAATAAATGATGCATTTAATACTAAGCAATAACGCGCCATCTATATATATAATGAAAGGATTTAAAAGCACGAATGTTTCTTTTATACACAATACAAATTTCTACTGTCCTTACTGCGATGAAAAAATATATTGGGAGGGCGTGGCTCATCAGTGGTGAACCCACACAGCGGTTTCGCCAATTTAATCCACCAGACCGCTTCTCAGAGCTCTAATACTGTATTGGACGATTCTGCTTATATACGCAGCACTGAAAGGTGGAATCTCAGAAATGGTTTTCAAGAAAACTGACCTATAAGCTTATGTCCATAGTTTTCTTGAAAACCATTTCTGAGATTCCACCCTTCAGTGATGCGTATATAAGCAGAATCGTCCAATACAGTATTAGAGCTCTGAGAAGCGGTCTGGTGGATTAAATTGGCGAAACCGCTGGGAGGGTTCACCACTGATGAACCAAGCCCTCTCAATATATTTTTTTTCATCGCAGTAAGGACAAAAGAATTTTGTATTGTGTATAAAAAAACATTCGTAATTGTAAATCCTTTCATTTTATATAAATGACACATTTATTAAGTCAATATTCGTTTAGTAAAAATTCACTCTGACAGAGGTCATATCAATCAGAACAATGCTGTTGGATCGGTGGTTCAATCAAATTGAGAATAGATTGAAATATATATAGGTTTTAATATATCACGAGGATACACAAGCAGGTAGTACAAGGGAAGACATCGTCGCTACAACTGCAAACTATCGAATGTGAAAAATTCAATTTTCAATTTGCATTGGGAACGGCACGTCTTATGGCAAATCGTCGAATCTCTAGCTTCATTAGGAACGCTGGAAAAACCTTTGACGATGTATTGAATGTGAAGGATTTTTTACATTGGACAATGGGCTGATTTTGGTTTCACAACTATTGGAGTTTTATCTTCTCCTGAAAAGTACCGATTTTCAGATTCGATAATTTGCAGTTGTAGCGACGACATGACAGGAAGTGAAAAAGGAGGGTACAGCGCCTCTAGTGGTGATGGTCGGAAGCTCCTCGAATGCCACGTCATCCAGTGACGTAGGCGCGCTGTATTTTTGAAGTAGCACGCGGTTCAGCAAATGCATTATTACCCTAGTAAAAAACTTTACTAGTGATGATGAAAAATTGTAAAAAAAAGTAACTTCTCAATTTTAGAGGATCTAGATGTAATATAGTTTCAAAAATATTAGATATTTAAAAAAAGAAAGCTTATTTTCTGTTTTGTTGTCTTTTTATTTTAAAGAAAACTTATTTCAAACGAAATAGATAAACATTATTCTTTTTTATCTAAAAAAAAAACATTTTATTTCTTCTATCAAATATTTGAAATTTTAATAACATTTAATTGTGTTCCAGATTTAAAAAAAAAAAAAACGTTTTCTCTTATTTAACTCTTGAAATTCTTAGTTTATATTTTGTTTGTTGTTAAGAAGAATTCCCATCCCTGGACACTTTTATTTTTCCGTTCGTCATTACTCATCCTAATTCATCCTTTCATACCTCATCCAAAAGGTTAGAAATTGTCGATATTTCACCTTAAAAAATAAAAAATAAAATTTTAATTTGTCGTTGAAAAGAAACTCATGCGGTTAAACTTGCAAGTGTCGTTTTACAATTACATGCCGCAGTGTATTATATTGTAAGAAGAATTAGAAAGAAAAAAAATCCAGGAGATTATACGCAATGATCCCAACCCCCTTCTCTAAGTAAAATAAAAAATACTTTCTATTTTTTTTCTCATCCACTCATAAAAAGTGGGAAAAGAGAAACCCAGATAGTTGGCGACTTTAGTACGTGGGTCCAGGAATCTTGGTTACCTCAAGATAGAGAGATTGAAACTACTTTTTTACAATGCCCGTATAAGATTATATAAGGTTGAATATAGAATAAATTTGAATATACAGTTAAACCTGTTTATAGCGCCCCCTCTAAATAGCGCCTCCTTCTCTATAGCGCCCGATTTTAAATACGTAGTACGATGCGATTTACATTAAAAGTGACCTGTCTATAGCACCCCCTCTCTATAGCACCCTATTTTGGGTGAGTCCCAAGAGGGGGCGCTATAGACAGGTTTAACTGTACTTTTGGAGAATTTCTGGCGAAAATCGGGGTAACGGATGATCCTAACTGCTTCTGTGGAAAGGAAAACCAAGACTCAATACATTTATTGATAGAATGTCCATTTTTTCACAGCTACAGAAGTAATAATTTTTATCCCATCGAAGAAATGTGCGAATTTGTATATAACAATGACACCTATGTAAAATTCAATATTTTTTGTAAATTCATTTTAGATTTTCTTTTCTGTTTGAGAAAACCAACCTTT
This sequence comes from Cordylochernes scorpioides, assembly GCA_030710605.1. Classification (NCBI taxonomy): domain Eukaryota; kingdom Metazoa; phylum Arthropoda; class Arachnida; order Pseudoscorpiones; family Chernetidae; genus Cordylochernes; species Cordylochernes scorpioides. Next base: position 18,855,076 of record CP092883.1, on the reverse strand, counting down.
CAGTTTTTAGTCTTGTTTATTGAATTGTATATAAAATGAATTGTATATAAGGTGTATTGTATATAAGCCCCTAAAATGTATTTAGGCGCAAGTATCCCAAGCTGGGATATCGCCTCCGATATGTCAAATAAATAAAAAAAACAAAGAATTTATCCAAACAATGGAAATTTTGATCAAACTAAATGCATGAAAAATTCCAATTATTTAAACAATATAAATCATCAAAATTGGAAACTATTACAGACGTGTTTGATTCTTTTAAAAAATAAACAATTTCTACTGACCTTACTGCAATGGAAAAATTAATAGGAGGGCCTGGTTCTTTATAGTGATACTGATACTAGACTCTTGGAAAGGGTATTTTAGATGAACTATGGAAATTATGTAAATATTTATGTGTATATAAATCAGACATTGATTGTTGTCAGTCAGTCGAAAGAATGAAGAGCGAAATAGAAGGTCATGCTCAAGTGTTAGTTACTGTACTTCTAATATCGACACAACAATCTGTTGAGCCCGTAAGCTTGAATTGCCGTTATATATAAAATTCCCTCAGTGAATTGTCTTTTATTTATAATATAAATTATAATTACAAAATTTATATCCAGTTAAACCTGTCTATAGCGCCCCCTCTTGGGACTTACCAAAATAGGGTGCTATAGAGAGGGGTTGCTATAGAATGGTCACTTTTAATGTAAATCGCATCGAACTACGTATGTAAAATCGGGTGCTTAAGAGAGAGGAAGGCGCTATTTAGAGAGGGCGCTATAGACAGGTTTAACTGTAATTTTATAAGTCGCGAATTCTTTTAAATTTTAATAAAAAAAGATTTTTCGAGACTTATGGGCCATCCCTATATATAAAACCCTTTTAATAAAAATTCTATTATTTTGTTACAAATTAGTAAAAATTTTCTTGAAAAAAAACAAACACAAAAGTACACAAACTCTTACCAATAAATATAAAATTACAGATAAACTAATTTTAAAATTAATTTTAAAACAATTTAAGGAAAAATAATTTCTAGCGATGAAAACAATTGAAAAAGTAAACCTGAGGTATTGGCAATGTTCCCTTACAAAGGTTTTTAATAAAATTTATTTTCCACTCAACCAATCATTCTGTGAACTTATTTAGACGTTGACTTAGAGAAAATAAGTGTTTAAGAAAAAAAGAATTTATTTTTAAAACTTAATTCCATCAATGGAAAAGAGAAATGTAAAAACGATACAAAAAAATAGATGCTTTTTTATATAAAAAATACTAGAAACCAATAAATGTTCAGAGAGGTTATCAAATTATAGAATGATAAAAAATATCTTTTTTTTTTTAATACAAATAATACAGACGTATATGTATATTGTCATAACCAAAAATGTACATAGCTTGTAACTGTAAATAATACATCGGCAGCTTGGCGAATGTTACGTACCTAAGCCCCGATAGGTGGCGAGCGCTGTCAGCTTGGCAAGTGTTATGTACCTAAGCTCCGATAGATGGCGGGCGCGCTAGGCGGGAAGTTTGTTAACAATAGTCGCCATCTTGAGAGGTGTAGCCGATCGCCAGTCGTTTGGGTCTCTGATATTACTTCCTTAATTTACCATTATTTTTATCCATTTAACTTAGTTTATCTCTATTTCTTTTTATCCCTCAAACTAACTATTTAAAGTCATCTAATAAATTATTATTTTATTCTACCCAAACGTCACCTTTATTACTGTGACAATATCAATATTTTCTATTTTAGCATATAGGGTAACTTTAAATAGCCCATTATCTCTTTTGGTAGATCACGCACTCAAACAGGGCCATATACCAAATTTTGGAAAATTAGAAGTTGTATAAGGGGGTCGGTGAAAGGATGGTCTAAACCGTTGATTTTCGACCGCTACGACCCGGGTTCGATTCCCGCATTGGGCACTTTTTTCTTATTAAAAATAATTGCTCCAATGGCTCCCGATTCTTGCAAAATTTCAACCCCACCAGCGAGTGCAATTAATTAAACAGGGCTCTCACACATTTGTAAGTGCAAAGTCGAACTGCTTTTCACATATGTAGACATGTGGTGCACTTACAGTGAAAGCAGTCGCCTACTTCTACCCACCATGGTTATCATGGCCTGTACCACGTATACTAGGGATAAGCCAAAAAAAAAAAGAAGTTATATACAACAATATTCAGGATAAACACTCAAGATTAATTTTTGAAAGTTGGACATCAATAAAAGATACCAACAGTATCAATAGAAAAATTGACATCCTCCGTTATATTTACAGTTCAAATCTATTTAACATTCTTATTATACTCAGATTAAGACTTATTTATTGCCAATTAAAATTTATAAATGTACATTTAAAGTCTGATATAAATTTGTGTGTATATATTTGTATTTTTAGCCACAGAATGTATTTTGTAAATATTTGATATATATCGTCGCGTGAAGGCATCGTTTGGTTAACTAAAACATTTCAAAATTCGAAAAAAAAAACCTGACAAAGATAGGCGTACAGCCTAGTGAAATATTAAATTTTGTAATAAATACATATTTTTAAAATTTTATTTTTGATCCAAAATATGCTTATTAATTAATCTATATATATAAAAATGAATGTATGTGTGTCTGTTTGTTTGTTTGTTTGTCCTTTATGCCTGACCAAACCACTCATTGGATCGCCATGAAACTTTGGGAAGTTATTTAGTATAGTACTGGGAAGGTTTCTAGCAAATAAAATTTTTGAAATAACTTTTCGCCTAGAAATAATCAAGATAAATATTCTAATTTATCTGTTATAATCCAACAATCTGCTCTAAATATTATCATGATGATACGATGATTTTGTAATGTAGAAATTTAGGAAAGACAAAATTCAGGATGACACGGCAATTTATTTGAGACAAGAATAATGATACAATTCAAAGGCAAGATACTATTCCTTTAACTTCCAATTACCGAGGGAACCAATTAATATTGATTTTATTCTACTTATCGAGTATTTTTCAAGGGACCGGGAAAAAATGTTCACTTTATCGAGAGATTCATTAAACAAACCTTTACTCGGGTAAAACCCGGGCGAAGCCGGGTACATCCATACAAGAATAATGATACAATTCCAAGGCAAGATACTATTCCTTTAACTTCCAATTACCGAGGGAACCAATTAATATTGATTTTTTATTCAACTTATCGAGTATTTTTCAAGGGACCGGGAAAAAATGTTCACTTTATCGAGAGATTCATTAAACAAACCTTTACTCGGGTAAAACCCGGGCGAAGCCGGGTACATCCATACAAGAATAATGATACAATTCCAAGGCAAGATACTATTCCTTTAACTTCCAATTACCGAGGGAACCAATTAATATTGATTTATTCAACTTATCGAGTATTTTTCAAGGGACCGGGAAAAAATGTTCACTTTATCGAGAGATTCGTTAGACAAACTTTTACTCGGGTAAAACCCGGGCGAAGCCGGGTACGTCCGCTATATATTATAAAATAAAGAAGGCATTTCCTGACCACGAGCAAATGTGCTTTTTTAAAATATAAATTTAATATAAAATTAAAATATATATACAGTAGAACCTCCCTGTAAAGGACACCTAGTTGCAGAGCCAAAGTGTCCTTTAGCTCCCTCTTACCAGAGAGTTACTATAAATAGTAAAATGGTAAGTTTGCTAATTTATTTTCCTTTCCTTTCATAGAGGTTCTACAGTATTTATTTTCTATTTAAATATATATTTTCATGCATAATTATTCATGATGAAATTGTGACAAACTTTTAAAATTACAAAATATTTCCTCACAATGAGTTTCTCAAACAAACTCATTGTGAGGAAATACCTAATTATATATTCATTTTATTTACAATATTCATATTATAATCTATAGGAATATTTTAAATTAGGTTCTATTTCTGAACATTTCTATTTATAGACTTGAAATATGATAAACCAAAAGAAATTTTAGAAATAAAGAACCAAACGATTTATAACAATTTGTGAACGATTACTGCACCATTAGTTATCCACAATGGAAGGTATTTTCAATAAAATACTTTCTTTTTAGGTTGCTTTATTTTCCATTTGTTATTTTTACGGATTATCTTTTGACATAATAAAAAAAAAAAGGTAATGCTCTCTGTCTCAATTTGTGTGTTGTGTTGGGAAGTAAAATATTATTTTGCGAATAGTGAAATTTTACTAAAGAAAATGGAATTTCATCAGATTTTTCATATAGAAGTTGTGTAATTGTATATATTTTTCAATTGAATATTTTTATTTCAGTAATTTTTAACCCTGTTCGTCTGTTTTATTATTATTATTGTACAACGATAGAAAGTAGTCTCCATATCCCTTTTATTTCAACCCCCCTTTACCCCACCTTGAAGTAACTCTGGGAAAACCTACTTATATATTTGCCTTATTCTGTCTGTTTGTCTGAAGCTCACGGATGGGATTTTTCATAACCATCGGTGGTTCAGTGGTAGAATGCTCGCCACGCGGGCGGCCCGGGTTCGATTCCCGGCCGATGCATTTTTTTTTTTTTTACAATTTTTAAAACTCATTTATATATTACTAGACGAATGGCCCGGGCAACGCCCGGGTTTTAACCGAGTGCGTATATATTTTAAAAACGTTTTAATTCAAATACTATTCGTTACAATTATAAATTGGCGCCATGGATGTCACTCTTGTGAAACGTCCCGTTCCAAACTATGTGTTTTTAAAATGTTTTAATTAAAATACTATTCGTTACAATTATAAATTGGCGCCGTGGATGTCTCTCTTGTGAAACGTCCCGCCCCAAACTGTGTGTGTCTTGAAAATATAAAAATAAAAATGTGAATTTTCATAAAGATTTCATCATGTCGATTTTTTTTTTTGCATTTCACCTACTAAATCGATAGAGATAATTACATTTGCAACATGAACTTAGGTATATTGACTAAATAGAAAACTGCATAGTAATAAAGATCATTTTTTAAAGGCACCATATCGTTTTTTTTTCAATAAAATCGAAACAAAAATTAACGATAAATAACGATAATTGCCTTAAAAAGAAATTGCCTTAAAAAAAGAAACATTCGCGGTGATTTTGTCTTGCATTCGTTTATACAATTATTATATACGAATGACCCGGGCAACGCCCGGGTTTTACCCGATTAAATGCTTTTATTCAAATACTATTCGTTACAATTATAAATTGGCGCCGTGGATGTCATTCTTGTATAATATATAAATGAGTTTTAAAAATTGTAAAAAAAAAAAAAATGCATCGGCCGGGAATTGAACCCGGGCCGCCCGCGTGGCAGGCGAGCATTCTACCACTGAACCACCGATGGTTATGAAAAATCCCATCAGTGAGCTTCAGACAAACAAACAGACAAACAGACAGAATAAGGCAAATATATAAGTAGATACGAATGACTCGGGCAACGCCCGGGTTTTACCCGATTAAATGCTTTTATTCAAATACTATTCGTTACAATTATAAATTGGCGCCGTGGATGTCATTCTTGTATCTACTTATATATTTGCCTTATTCTGTCTGTTTGTCTGAAGCTCACAGATGGGATTTTTCATAACCATCGGTGGTTCAGTGGTAGAATGCTCGCCTGCCACGCGGGCGGCCCGGGTTCGATTCCCGGCCGATGCATTTTGACGTGACAACGTCTTAAATTAGGTTGCGGCTGGGAGTCACTTATGAAAAAGTGTAACGCCCGGTAACGTTACGATGAGTCATCGAACGAGAGTGCTGCGCGCGCAGCTGCGCGCGCAGCGCTAGAGAATTAGGCGCATTGAATCGGCGCATGCTTGTCTCTGTCTTTGTCTTTCTCGAACGTTCTTGGCGTTGGAAAAACAAGAAAGCGTCATAATACAAGTTCACACGTGTGGTTAAAGTATCGACAGCTGTGTCTGTAGTGAAAATGTGGAGTGCTTAGATTCGTCATTTACAACAACTACAACAATAAAGGTAAATAATTGTACACTGATATTCCATTATCGTAAACTATGATTGATTGATTAATTGTTAGATTGACACAAAAGTTGAGAAACTGAGTTTATAGGTTATGTCATACTATTGATAAATGTTGATAGTGTTAAGTAAATTATTAGTTTAAAATTAATTAATTATTATTTTACAAATTTTAAATAGTTTCAAATTTATTTAGCAAAAATTTGAACCTTCGATCTGAATAAATGTTTTGATTTTCGAATTGATTCTTTAAAATTACAAATATTAAGAAAAAGTGGCAGATATAAGAAAACTTTATTTAAACTGTGTTGAGCAAGAATTTTAACATCTAATTTAAGTAAATGTTTTAATTTTCAACTTCATCATTTACAATTACAAATTTTATTTAATTTCAAATTTATTTAGCAAAAATTTGAACCTTCGATCTGAATAAGTGTTTTGATTTTCAAATACCAACGCGGCTGGTGGAGTGGCGATCTATCGTAAATTATCATCGACATCTACGGCGGAAGTGTTCCAAGTTGCGATTACAGACGTAACTCGTGTCATTAAAACCAAGGGTGACATGTGCATGACTGAAGTTACTTGCTTCGCCGCTAATACTAGCTTCAAGTTTATACTCGGTGCTGTATATATTCATCCAGGAGCTAGTATGCAGGATATTGGAATGTTACTATGGCAAGGACTCGGTCCGTACATTCACAACAGCCAGTACGTGCCACCGTTCGTGCAAGTTGATTCTAGTATACCGATTCTTCTGTGTGGTGATTTTAACAAAAACGTAAAGCCTGACAACTCGTTTCTTAAATTCATGAAAAATACGTATAATCTTGATTGCGTATCAAACGTTTCTAAGTCAACTACGTTAAAAGGAACAACTATCGACTTGACTTTCGCAAGACACATTACAGCAGAAACACTTCCTTTCATTTCATATTTCTCCTATCATCGTCCTATCCTCAACAAAATCACTCAAATAGGAATTAGTTAAGTTTTAGTTTACATGTACAATGTTTTAGTAAACAAAATATATTTCTATAGTTAAAATTTGTGCAATTCTTATTTTCATTCAATTCCTTGTTCCTATTGTGCAATTTAATTATATTCATATCAATAAATATTCTACCGTTGTCACGTAAAATCTTCGCCCGTAAAACCGACTTTACAGGCAACCAAAAGTTTTTTTTTTTTTTTTTAATTTTTAAAACTCATTTATATATTATACAAGAATGACATCCACGGCGCCAATTTATAATTGTAACGAATAGTATTTGAATAAAAGCATTTAATCGGGTAAAACCCGGGCGTTGCCCGGGTCATTCGTATATAATAATTGTATAAACGAATGCAAGACAAAATCACCGCGAATGTTTCTTTTTTTTTAAGGCAATTTCTTTTTAAGGCAATTATCGTTATTTATTGTTAATTTTTGTTTCGATTTTATTGAAAAAAAAACGATATGGTGCCTTTAAAAAATGATCTTTATTACTATGCAGTTTTCTATTTAGTCAATATACCTAAGTTCATGTTGCAAATGTAATTATCTCTATCGATTTAGTAGGTGAAATGCAAAAAAAAAAAAAAAAATCGACATGATGAAATCTTTATGAAAATTCACATTTTTATTTTTATATTTTCAAGACACACACAGTTTGGGGCGGGACGTTTCACAAGAGTGACATCCATGGCGCCAATTTATAATTGTAACGAATAGTATTTGAATTAAAACGTTTTTAAAATATATACGCACTCGGGTAAAACCCGGCGTTGCCCGGGCCATTCGTCTAGTAAATACATAAATAAGTATATTATGATGCATTAGCGCGCCATCTGTTATGAAAATTCGAAACTATTTTAGACGCGTATCTTTCTTTTTATGTAAAGGGCAGTAGTTTAATTTTTAAAGGAATCATACGCTTCTAATAGTTTCAAATATTTTTCAGAAAAAAAATATCTAAATTTTAGAATGAAATAAAATAAATATATAAATAACATAATCATCTAAGAGGTTATAAACTGAGTATATATATCAGGTAAGTCAATTCTTCTATTAATACTTTTTTTTTTCTAATGAGCTCCAGCTTTCGGAAATATAATCGGCAATGTTTTTCTTTGATATTTTGATATATTATAGATGTGTGATCGAAGTCTGGAGTGTGAGTATTGTTGAATGTGTGATCTACCAGTAGGGATGTCGAACTATGGTGTTTTAGTGCAAATTTGTGTTGGTTAATTCTTTCAGATGGAGATTTGCTGGTTTTCTCCTATATATATGGCTTGACAGGATTTACATGATATTTTATAAATTAAGTTGGTTCTATCTTCTGGCTTTTTTATAAATTTGTTTTGTATCAGGGTGGCGGAGATGCTTCTTAAACTTGGGTTGGGTTGATATCTTGTTGTTGTATGTTTTTTAGACTTCTGGCTATTCTTTCACACCCATGGCTGTAAGGTAAAGTAGCAAATTATGTTCGATGTTGAGACCTTTCTATTATTCGTGGATGGAATTTTTGGTATATAGAATTGTTTTTTCTAATAAAATGTTTAGGATAATTAATAATTTATAGTTGTTGAAATAGTCTTAAAAATTATTCGTAAAATAATATATATTATATAAAATTGGTATTTTATTTTAAGATTATAATATCTAGAACAAACTACTCTGTAAGGTTGACCGCCAGATGTCGCGGTTTTCTCTATATAAACCTACTAGCGGATGTGTACCCGGCTTCAGGTAAGGTTTTTTTTTAGTAGAGGTTGTTTGTTATCCCAATGGTTGGTTATGAATCCTGCCAAGAAGAAAAAGAAGGCCTACAAGCCTACAACCCGCATCGTGAACGTCGCCGACCTGGAGAGGGAAGATGAGATGGTGATCTCACGCAACTGTAGCATCCTGAGCTCCATTGGCCATCCTGCCCTGAAATCCCTGCATGAGGACCTGATCCGCTACATCGCCTCGCGGACTGAAATGATCAAGGCCCTCGCTACCAATGTAGAGAACCTCACTGACACCCTCGAGTCCTTCGCAGAGTTGGACGAAATTGAGGAGGCCAACAAGCCCAAGACTGCTTGCCGCGGCACTCAAACCTGCCCCTGCTCCTTCCTGCAATGAAACCAGCTACCCAGACTGACCCAATCAAGCCCGCCACTCCTGCTCCTGCTGCTCTCCCTGCCAAGAAGCCTGCCTCCTCCCTGCCTGCTCCTGCTCCAACCAAAAGGAAGCAGTCTGAAGCTCCCAACCCGCCTGCAAAGAGGACAAACCTGAATGGTCCTTCAAAACCTGTGCCTTCCCACGTCTCCAAGCCTGCGGCCGCCCAAGTGATCCTTCATGGAGAAAAGTCGGCGGCCCACACAGTGGTCATCTCAGATGACCCACAGGCTGACCCAAGGGAGATGCTGAAAACAGTCCGCGCTGCTCACACTCTCCCCCAAGGCGTTTGGGCCTCCCTGCGCACCAAGGGGAAGCTGGTCCTCCATTCCAGCAATCCTGACACCATCCCTGAGGTTACAACCTCCCTGGCCAGCAAGTTGAATGGAATGAAGGTCCGCCAGCAGAAGGAGATCCTGCCACGGATCTGCCTCTTCAAAGTGGATGAGGAGACATCCAACTCCACAATTGAGGAGACCTTCCTGGAAACCGCTGCTGTTAGAAAACTTCCTGGGGACAAGGTGGTGCGCGTGGCGCACCGTTCTGCACCCAGAAACGGGACCTGCACCGCCTTCATCGAGGTGGACCTCAAGACCTTTAGAGCCCTGGGCGTTCGCGGGAGGATCGTGGTGGATGGAGTAATCCTCAACTTCGAGGAGTCCATCCGCGCCCGCGTCTGCTTCCGCTGTTGTGGCTTCGGCCACAACTCTGCCCAATGCACCAGAGCTCCTAAGTGCTTCCACTGCGGTGAAGACGGCCATGAAGGCCGAACCTGCCCATCCATTGCTGACCAGCGCACCTCCAAATGTGCCAACTGCTGCTCCCAGGGCCTTCCTGACAAGCACGAGGCGAGAGCCTCAAGCTGCCCCATCCTGAAGTCTAGGGCCCTCAAGTTCTAGGCTTCAAGGACCTTCTGCCTCCATTTCCATCTGCCACTTCTCCTGGATTCCTGGCCTATTCAACGCACCCGCCTCACTGCACCCTGGCGCTATTCCCCTGCTTGCCCAACGTTTCCACCACCCCTGCGAGACATCTCCTGCTTCCACATCCTAGGGTCTCTTGCCACCTGACATCGATTTTGGGCTCAAAAATCATAACTTTTGGTTAGTAGCCCGTAAATAAAGATATTTTCTCTCTCTCTCTCTCTCTGTGTACCCGGCTTCGCCCGGGTTTTATCCGAGTGAAGGTTTGCCTAACGAATAATAATGATAATAATATTCCGGAACACACAGAATATTATGATAATAATGATAATAATATTCGTTACATTATATATTTATATAATATATAAAATATATTTTTCGAGCAAGCATATCCACAGACTCTACTGAATAGATTTTTATAAAGATATATATAAATAAAAATATCTAGAGATATACTACATGTTCTTAGCCAAAAGGCCAAGAAACGATATTTATATATAGAGATGACCTGGCTTCGTGTGTCTTCTGCTCGAGTGAATGTTTCGCTGGTAGAATTTTGTTCCTGCCTGCTAAAAAATATTATCTGGCTTCGCCTGTGGTTTGCTTTAGTGAATATTCCCCTAAAGAATTTTGTTTATGTCAATCAAGCATGATACAGCAATATTGTCATCATAATTTCTGACTAAAATAATATTGTTGCTCAGTACTTGGTTAATTAGAAATTTTCTTGGTTAAAAGTGCTACAGAAAACTCTTCCAGATTTAACTCTCTGTCCTGTTCAAATTTCAGCGAGATTAGTTATATATTGAGGGCGTCCATAGCCGACAAACATACAACATATATTTATGTATTATATATTTCCGGCTTCGCCCGGTTTTAACCCGAGTAAAAGTTTGCTTAACGAACATTTGTTAAAACGATTCTAGCAAACATCCAATCCCTACTGAATCTATACTTGTCTATACTCTCGATAATTTGAATATTCTTCCCGGTCCCTTTAAAAATACTCGATAAGTTGAATAAAATAAATATTAATTGGTCCACTCGGTAATTTGAAGTTGAAGGAATAGTATCTTGCCACAAACGAACATTTGTAAATAGCTGTATTTAGCGAATTTACCCGGCTTCGCCAGGTTTTTACCCGAGTAAAAGTTTGCCTAACGAACATTTGTTAAAACAATTCTAGAAAACATCCAATCCACCTATATATAGATTTATAAACGCATATAAATATTGTTATATGCGTTTATATATATTTTTGAAGCATATTTTTTTAAAACGTTTTTCAAATTTTAAATAAGATATTTTCTTTAAATATATATTAATATTGAAATGCCAAGTTTTTTTACAACGTCATTGGTATATTATATCACTAAATCCTCAAATTATATATTAAATTTATTATACTTGGAACACATTTTAGCATTTTTACAATTTATAAATGTAATTTCACCAGATGCCGCGAGAGGCGCTGCTTGCGAGTGAAAGTAGAAAATTTGCAAATAAAATTGCAACGAATATTTATTTCAAATCAAATTCAAACCAGAAGCCTTTCCAGTAGTAAAATAAATAACTTCCTAAAGTTTCACGTCGATTGGATAATCTGACCTTTAAAAAACATTCATCGTGTAAACAAACTACGTGTAAAATTATTAACCAATCAAATTCATTTATCGTCGCGATTAGTGCTGCCGCCAAGCGGTAAAAGGCTGGAACTATCGCTTTTTGGTTTTACATTTAAAAAAAGCACATTAACCTTTTTAGTTTTTTAAATAGCCTATATGTTTAACGAAATCTTCAACTACCTACATGCCCAAATTTCATAATGACTGATTCTGTATATTTTGCGCAAAGCGATAACAAACATCGATTTTAGATTTCATTTTTATAGATATAAGGATTGTTGTTGTTTCCCGTTGGCCAGCTCAAATCTTTTTGTACATATGTAATCTTTTATTTTCTTCTTTACCCCTCAAATCAGGTATTTATTCTTAGATTGTTTCATTAGCACAATCAAAACAAATTGTGATCACAACTGTTTTATTGTTTTTACCACGACTGTAAAACAATATCATAAAATACTCATGTATCCAAAAAATAATCAGAATCAGCAATTTATAATTCTATATTTAAATAATTCTAAAATCAGCAGAAAGATTATTATATATTTTTTGAAAAATCTTCAGAATATGCAAATATACCTATATATAGGAAATCACTGGCTTAACGGTCGCCGAGATGGTATAACGAGCTCAAGACAAAGATGGCTGGTGTCGTATCGTGTTTGGCATGTAATATAAACAATGGGCCAAAACGTTCGTTCTCAGGAATAAAATAATTAATATATATTATCTTTATATATATATATATATAGGTAAATATACTTCTGTGATTTCTTGTTTGCCTTATATATATTCATGGAGTTTAACTTTTTTTTTCTCAATTGAACCCACTATACTATCTTTAGCTAGGTTCAACTACAATTTTATGAAGTCGCCATCGCTTCAGAAATCCTTTTTAAATTTTCTACACTTTAAGACATAATAGTCTATAAATAAACCGATATATGGAGTGATTTTTGAAATGACATTATGGGATATAAATTGAGTGAAAACACTATTCAAATAAATAATTACACCTTTATTTGGGAAACCACAAAAACATGTGTGTGTGTGTGTGTGTAACATAATTAATATTGATTAATAAATTACTTTCGAATTGAATTTTTTTTTCTTATGTATTGATTTTCACATTATTATAGTCTTATTGTGTTTAAGATGGTTTCAAAATACAGCAGAACCTCCTTTTAGCGGACACCTCTCCACAAAGGGCAGTTTTCATTTGAAAAATTACCATTTTTACAATTTAGCAACTCTCCGGTAAAAGGATACCTCTCCCTAAAGTACACTTTAGCTCTGCAATTAGGTTTTGTCCCTTACAGGGAGGTTCTACAGCAAGCATGTCAAACTCGCGGCCCGCGGGCCTCATGCGGCCCACAAGGAATAAATTTGCGGCCCACCAGACAATATATTTTAATTTAAAAAAATTATAAATTTAAATTTAAAGCAGAAAAGAGATGCCAAATATCAGGGAGAAAATATCAACTTTACTTTCTTTTTTCTTATTAGTATTTTTTAAAAATAAACCTACATAAATGTTACTATAAAAATTTAATTACTTGTTTTCTTTTTTGCGGCCCACATAATCTTATTACTTTTTTATTTGGCCCGTGTTAGGATTTGAGTTTGACATGCTTGTTCTACAGTAATACAAATTAAAGGGATATCTATAGTATAAAATGTAAAGCTCTTTTATATTTCATATACTTTCTATACATGTTTTAGCCTATGATACGGTTAGAAATATTAGGTAATTTTCAAATTTGTACGTACCCAGGCAACTTAACATCCCAGAAGTATGAAATTTTGTCAACTTGCATTGTGTTAAGGTTCTCTTAAAAGTGTACGTATTTTGTAAATTTCTAAAACTTGTAGAATTATCCATAGAAGCATAGGGCGCTTCTCCCGTCAAAATAAACGTCATAAACTGACGCTATCTATTGACCGTCGCCGCAAACTAGCGGCTTCGGGTCGGTGACAAAGCCACAACACCAGCTTTGGCAAATTGAGAAGCGTCCACCTAGAGACCATGGTTTCGGGCTATTGGCCCTCGTCAGTCTAGAGCGGACTTTATTCCATGAGATCCACACGGGATCTAATGGAATATTCACAATCCACCAAAGAGGTGTTTGCTGGTAAGGTGGCTGGGCCAAATCTATGTTGTAGAATCCATCTATATTGTAGAATTATGTTAAGAATTGATTAAAAGATTTATAGACAGACAGACTTGAATAAAAGCTTTAATTAAACACTTTTTATTTAATATACAAAATTTACATATAAGAAAGGTTTGTAAATAGAAATAAATCCGTTAATATAAGCCAAAACCCTCAGTGTTCTGTAGGGCCATATATAACTTTTTCTGCAGTTTCTCTTTGGAGGAGTATTCTGGGAGTAGCAGGACGTTGTAACAGGTCATGGCACTGGGCAGCAGCTCGGAGTCTGGGCCATGCCGCTGGATGACAAGGGGCTTGTCCTTCACTGGCATGCATTGGCTTCCAGTACTGAACTTTAGCAATGTCTTGATGAAATCTTGATCTCTTTCTTGTAGTAGTTCCCATAAGTTCTGGATTACTTTAGAGTCCCTGTTGAAGTCAACATAGGTAGTCAGAGTTTCCAAAAGTTTTACATCATAGTTGCTTCCAGCCATGAAAAGGTCTTCTAATTCACATGGCCTGAAAATCCAGAATAAAACACTTCTGGTCACAGGTTTGAGATCGAATCCCGCTATGAAAAGCTCAAAATTTCCCTTGTTGTCATTATTTAGAAGATTATCAACATAAGTGTCTACATAGGCTTTCTTGTTTTTCTGAGTTAAAGGAACTTCTCGGCCGTTCTCCATAACAAAATCTTCGAAAATATCCCCAATGTCGTCTTCCTCGTATTGGAGAAGATATGTAAAACTTTGAGCCTGCACTGGGTCAAAGTCCCAGAGGTCAGCAAAACGGCCTTTGCCCCCAATTAACTTCCGATAGAAGATCTTGGGGAAAGGGATGCTGATGGGAACCTGGTTGTAAATGGCTAGGGCGAAAACAAGCCCCACCATGAAAAAAATCTTGTTTTGACTTTTTGGATTCAGACTTTGGCCAAAAGAACCGCCCATTATATACAAACATGTCAAATTCTGGACTTAGGATTTCCTTAAATGCCAAGTCAAACATTTCGTTTTTCAAACCTCCTTCATCGATTCCATTCTCTCCTTCGAAAATTACTCTCATGTTCAAATATAAAATATCACTTAACATAATCGATTCCAATTGGGAAAATAGGTCTTTTAAAATATTGAACCTTCTAACCGTGAGATAATAATCCACGGGTTCATTTTTGGCAATGAACTTTTCCTGTGTTATTTCCATATTTAATTCCATGTATTGGTTCAGCAAAGTGAATCTGGATGTAGAGTTAATACCAATAAATCTGCAACGTGCATGATATGAAGAAACTTCGATAAATGAAGTTACAGAATCATTATCAAATCTATTTAATGGTATTTTGGGTCGAATGCATTGATTCGTGTTGATGTTTAGAAATTTTTCAAATGTTCTTGTTCCACAGACATTAGACAACAACTGACTCTCATCTCGATCACCCCCATAGATATTTGTCAGATAAAGAATATAAATCATGACGCGAATTAAGCGTAATTCAGTCTCTTCTTTTTGTAACGAGAAAAGCATCTCAAAAATATTTAGGAATTTTTTAACAATCTCTTCAAATATTTCTGGAGGATATTGAGAAGCAACCTTCACAAATTCTGCTTGGCACTCTTTTCCTGCATTTATATATACTTTGGCAAGACGAAGGAAAAGCTTGCATTCCTCCTGGTAACCATGAAATGGGAATTCGAGAACCGCAATCATATTATTCAATTTAATTTTCATATCGGCAGTATGATCGCAAGAATCCAGAAATTTGTTTAGTACACGTACAGTTTCCAATATCCTTTCTTTGTTTTGGGTTGTTTCGAGATAGTGATAAAATTGTCTGAGTCTATCTAAATCAATGTCCAGTGAGGTGAAGCTATCAGAACTGGAGCATTCTTCCATCTTGTTATTTATTGCTCGGTGTAACAGTTCCTCAATGTGGCCGGCTGAATACATTTGTTGATCCATTTTGATATATTTATATATTTTCAAATTAATTTAATATTTATATTTAGGTTAGATTAAAAGAGAAAGAGGTATAAAAAATTAAATAATGACAATGAAAATAATGAAAAACGATATTAAAAATTGTAATAATATGTTTCTGAAAATATATTTTAAAAAATATATATATATTTTTTTAAAAAAGTGAAGTCATATCCTGACCGGGAGTACATGTGCTTTTTAGATGGCAGAGCGCCATCTTGTGGAACAGGAATCAACTAAACATTGATTTAACCTGTTCCCTGATATTCGGCTAATCCAATTTCTTGATAAATCAAGAAAAGTCAACCACGAAGGCGTTTCGCGCTGTTGGCGCACGTCAGCGTGGAGCAGGCTGTACTAGATAGCCCTCTGCCATCTAAAAAGCTTATGTGCTCCTGGTCAGGATATGCTTCCAATATTTTATATATATATATATATATAATTGAATCTCTGTCTGTCTCCCTGTGTGTACTCTATAGATTCAAAAACCATACATTCAATGGCCGTGAATATTTGGGATTTTATTAGGTATATCTCCGGGAAGGTTTTTGAAAAATAATTTCTTGAATATCCTTAGAGTTATTTGCAGATTTGTAGATTTAACTCGCAAGCAGCGCCACCAGTGCGACGATGATAACAAGTTTTTTATCTATAAGTTTTATTATCACTAAGTTTATTATCTTAAAGATTATTTATCAAAAGTGAGATTATCTCAGGATGACACGGCAATTTATTTGAGACAAGAATAATGAAACAATTCAAGGCGAAGATACTATTTCTTTAACTTCCAATTACCGAGGGACCCAATTAATATTGATTTTATTCAACTTATCGAGTATTTTTCAAGGGACCGGGGAAATGTTCACTAGATTAAACGATGATTTTGCAATGTAGAAAATTAGGAAAGATAAAATTCAGGATGAAACGGCACACAGGGACCGGGAAAAATGTTCACTTTATCGAGATATTTAAATATACGAGCTTCAAATTATCAAAATATATCTTTTTTAATAAGTTTATAGAGAATTGTTCTAACAAATGTTTGTTAGACAAACCTTTTACTCAGGTAAAACCTCGGGGAAGCCGGGTACATCCGCTAGTATATATATATATTGAAAATAGAGCAATCCATAAATAAATCTTTAAGTGTGCAAAGTGTGTTTATCAACAAACTCAGCGCCACATAATTACGAAATTTATTTTTTTTTTGTCCATAATATAAATTTAAATATAATTTTTACCCCATTAAATATAATCAAAATTATTTTTAAAATTAATTCTATTGACTTTATGGGGCTATGAGTTTGTTTTTAACACACTTTAAAAATGTTATAATACCTTGATAAAATTTGCGCTCAGCCAACTGAAATATTGGTAAAATAAATGATATTTTTGATCCAATATATGCGTTTATATTTAAAATGCCCAATAATTTCGTCATAATTTGAATGTTAAAATGTAAATACAAATTCATACATCTATAAATCTGCACAAAATAAACTAGGGGGCCAGCGCTCGCGGGCGAATGCTACGGCACGCCGCCGCGTGCGAGCGCTCATGAAGGTGGAACAAATTATTTTCGAAGCTTACATGCACAACGGCTGCGCCCTTCCATTCGACACGACAGATACGACATATATCTGACTGACAAGGGCCATTAGCCTGAAACCATGGTCTCTAGGTCTCTAGTTTGCCAAAGCTGGTGTTGTGGCTTTGTCACCGACCCAAGGCCGCTAGTTGCGGCGACGGTCAATAGATGGCGTCAGATTCTGACGTTTATTTTGACGGGAGAAGCGCCCATTGCTTCTATGGATTAATTTCCTCCCGGAAAATTTTCTGTATATATATATATATATTTGTAACATAACATATATACAGTTAAACCTGTCAATAGCGCCCCCTCTGAATAGCGCCTCCCTCTCTATAATACCCTATTTTGGTGAGTCCCAAGAGAGGGCGCTATAAACATGGTTAACTGTATAATATATATACATATGGTTTAGGAATGGCTGTCGTTTTAGACCCGTTCTTAGAACGGGATAATGATCTAGTTCTTAATCTACATCTAGGTCACTTTGAAGTCTAGAATTTTATAGGCTATTTTATTCCCGCTCAAACAAAATAAGAGTTGATTTTTCCAACTTCTAGGTGGCTATTGTGGTATGGAAAAAGATTAAAGAATAGAAATTGCATAGCTTCCCTTACAAATGAAGCCGTTTCTGAGGTTTAAAAGCGGCCAGCATTCTATAAAAATGTCCTTACAGGACTTTATATATAAAATAATTAGATTTTTAATTGATATCAAATATACTTGCTATAAAGCAATAATTCGCCCTCTATACAAAGGAAATGTAAGCATTTAGACACAGGTGTTTCTTTCACACTTAGAAAAAAAACAAACTTCTACTGTCCTTACTGCGATTATAAATATTGTAATTGTATTTTTTATAAATAAAATATACTGAATGGTTTTTGTTTTTATTTTCTCCGCCAAAACTAGGAAATTAATCATTAAATATTACATATTAAAGTAGCTGAAGATAGAGTTTACAATAAATTTAACTTATACATGTTTATAGTGTCTAATATATCTAGTATGCCCTGCCCAGAAGTCTTCCTCTACGTGGCGGGCGCAAGTAAGGAACTGCCCTGTAGTACAGTGTCGTGAGCCCCGAGATGCTACGGTAACCGTGAACAGGGAACTCTGAAATGTGGCTGACTAATGGGGCAATGGCACCCTCCCATTTCCATGGAACAACAAAATCGGGAATTGACTGTCCATGCTACTGCGTCCGAGGAAGCCGACGCGCCTGCAGACCGGGGAACCAGTGGGACTACGAGGGCCCTGAACATCTTACAAGTAAATATAAATAGAACTCAGAAGGAGAGCTGCGTAGACTGCTGTATGAACAAGACAAGGCACCACCACCATATCTTGTATGTATATAATGATCCACAAGGGATATAATGGAAACTTCACAATCTACCAAAAAGGTGTTCAAAAGGTAAGTGGTTAGGCCAAATCTTTGCTCAAAATATAGATCAATATCCCCCCAAGTAAAATTTCCAATTGCGGAGATTTCCGTTTGTGGAGACGGTCAATAGATGGCGTTTGGCTTTGACGTCTATTTTGACGGGAGAGGCGACCTTTGTCTTTATATGCATAGAAAAAATAAAAATGTTAGGTGTTGATATTAAAAATAAAGAAGGCATATCCTGACCAGGAGCACATGTGCTTTTTAGATGGTAGAGCGCCATCTAGTGGAACAGATATCAACTAAACATTGATTTAGCCTGTTCCCTGATATTTGGCAAACCCATTTTCTTGGCGCTTTGCCATCTAAAAGTTCACGTGAAAGTGGTCAGGATATGACTTTTTTGATTTTTTTTTAAATAAACAATTCATATATATAAATAATGAAAACCACCCTTGATTTATTTTCCCTACGTTTTTAATAAAAATATTGAAGTATATATTTTCAATTTTATTATTAATATTTTGAAATAATTATTATGTAAGAACAATAAATCAAGCTATTTTGCAATTAAACACCTTTTGCTTTAAAATTTTACTATAATTGATTTTAAATATTAAAATGCATTAAAGTATTCCACAAATTCATCTTAGTTATTTGACCTTTCTAAACATATCTTTTAATATTTCTCCAAATAAACAATAAGTTTACAATTATATGTTTGGAAATACAGTAGAACCTCCTTGTAAATAACACCTAATTGCAGAGCCAAAATGTCCTTTAGGGAGAGGTGTCCTCTTACCGGAGAGTTGCTCAATTGTAAAAATGGTAATTTGGCAAATGAAAACTGTCCTTTGTGGGGAGGTTTCGGCTAGCGGGGTGTCCTCTAAAGAGAGGTTCTACTGTATCAATATATATTAAACATAGAAAAATTTAAATCGATTTTTTAAAATTATTGAATTGAATTTTAATATAAAAAAACATGATGTTAATTTCCAAAATAATATACTATGAATATAAAGCAATCCATGATATGTATTTATTGAATATATTTTAAAATTAAAGTTTATTTTGGATTTTAATAAACGTTTTTATTTATCCAATATTTCGATGGACCAAACGTCCATTTTTACGAGGTTTTTGTTATGAAGCACACAGCAGGTCGCGGTCAGCCATGGACGTCTTACAAGCTTATTGGGAAAAAAAAAACAATCTATGATACACCCTAGACAAAAGTAAATATAATCAAAAGAAAATCAACATAATATTTATGAATAAATGTCAATAGTCAATAATTAAGAAATTTCGATTTCATTAAAGAGATATAAATAACAAATAAATAAAACCCTCAACAATAACAATTGAAGTAACTCTGGGAAAATAACTACATAAATAATGATACATTAGCGCGCCATCTGTTATGAAAATTCGAAATTATTATAGACACGAATGATTCTTTTTAAGTAAGTGTAGTGGTTTAATTTTTAAAAGAATCATACGCGTCTATAATATTTTCGAATTTTCACAAATAATGATGAAAAATAACTGATAAATCCAAAATAAAATAAATATATAAACAACATAAGCATCTGAGGTACTGAGTATATACATCTGGTAAGTCAATTTTTCTACTATTTTTATTTTCTAATGAGCTCCAGCTTTCTAAAAATAATCGGCAAAGTTTGATATATTATAGATGTGTGATCGAAGTCTGGAGTGTGACTATTGTTTAATACGTGATCTACCAGTAGGGATGTCAGACTATGATGCTTTATTTCTGTGTTAGTTGATTCTTTCTGATAGAGATTTGCTGGTTTCTCCTATATAGATTGCCTGACAGGATTTACATGGTATTTTATAAATTACTTTGGTTCTATCTTCTGGCTTATACATTTGTTTTGTGTCGTGTTGAAGGAAGATTCTTCTTAAATATTAGTTGTGTTTATATCTTGTGGTTATATTATGTTTTTTTTTTAACTTCTGGCTATTCTTTTATAGCCATAGCTATAAGGTAAAGTAGCAAATTATGCTCGGGGTTGAGACCTGTCTATTGATCTTGGATGGAATTTTTGATTTATAGAATTGCTTTTTCTAGTATGATTTTTAGGATAATTAATAATTTATAGTTATTGAAATAGTCTTAAAAATTATTTTTGAAACAATATATTAACACAAATCAATAACGCACCATCTATACATATAAAATGAAAGTATTTAAAAGTACGAATGCTTCTTTTATACATAATACAAACTTCTACTACCCTTATTGCGATGAAAAATATATTGGGAGGGCTTGGTTCATTAGTGGTGAACCTTCCCAGCGGTTTCGCCAATTTAATCCACCAGACCGCTTCTCAGAGCTCTAATACTGTATTGGACGATTCTTCTTATATACGGAGCACTGAAGGATGGAATCTCAGAAATGGTTCTCAAGAAAACTAAGGACATAAGCTTATAGGACAGTATAATTTCATTCAAATAATAATTTCAAAAAAGAATATATTGTAAGATAGTATTTATTAATTTTATTTATGTAACATAGTATTTATAAATTTTATTATTTTTATTAACAGAGTGGTCATTTTTATGTTTATATTTTGCGACTCTGTAAATTTCCCTCGTGGCTTATCTTCTGTTTACAATTCATAGTTTGTCCTTCTCTGAAATAAATTTTGTTTCCTCCTGAAGTTTTTGTCTTCCCTAATTTTCCACGTGGCATTTTGGTGGAGATGCTGGGTAAGTTAGGGAAGACAAACTGAAGATCGCCGAGAATAATTTAAAGCCATGGGTGCTGTAATCCACATTTTTAGAGAATGGCTCCAGGATTCCACCGCCGTGTCGAAGCCAAAACTTCCTTCCAAGATGACGATGTCCCTATAGACGACGATACGACGACAAAGCCGCTCTTCACGCCGCTAGAAAATGGACGCAAGGTACTAGGGACAAAGTTCCAAGACTTCGATGGAATATTTGGCAGAAGCACGTCAAATCCACGTCAGTATCTACAATAATTGCTAGCTGTGGGTCACAGCTCCCATAGGGAAGAAGCTATGTAACATAGTATTTATTAATTTTATTTATGTAACATAGTATTTATTAATTTTAATATATTTTTTTTATTAACAGAGTGGTCATTTTTATGTTTATATCTTGCGACTCTGTAAATTTCCCTCGTGGCTTATCTTTTGTTTACAATCCATAGTTTGTCCTTCTCTGAAATAAATTTTGTTTCCTCCTGAAGTTTTTGTCTTCCCTAATTTTCCACGTGGCAATATATTATATAAAATGATATTTTATATCATTGAAATATATCTTCAGAATATGCAAATATACCTATTTATAGAAACTCACTGGCGTAACGGTCGCCGAGATGGTACATCGATCTCAAAACAGAAATGGCTGGTGTTGGGGATGTATTACGTAAAGTGGGCCACAACGTTCGATCTAAGCTATATAGGTAAATATACTTCTGTCATTTCTTGTTTGTCCTATTCATAGTATTTAACTTTTTTTTCTCCATCAAACCCACTATACTCTTTTCAGCTATGTTCAACTACAATTTTTATAAAAGTCACAATCGCTTTAGAAATCCTTTTTAAATTTTCTACACTTTACGACATAATAGTCTATAAAAACTTTCCACATAATCCGATATATGGAATGATTTTTGAAATGACATCATGGGAAATAAATTGAGAGAAAACACTATTCAAATAAAGAATTAAACCTTTATTTGGGAAACAACAACAAAACATGTGTGTAGGATAATTAATATTGATTAATAAATTACTTTCGATTTTGTGAAACTAAATATATTTTCTTATGTATTCATTTTCACATTATAATAGTCTATAAGATGGTTTCAAAATACAGCAGAACCTCCCTTTAGCGGACACCTCTCCACAAAGGACAGTTTTCATTTAAAAAAAAAACCATTTTTACAATTTAGCAACTCTCCGGTAAAAGGACACCACTCCCTAAAGGACACTTTAGCTCTGCAATTAGGTTTTGTCCCTTACAGGGAGGTTCTACTGTAATACAAATTAAAGGGACTTCTATAGTATAAAATGTAAAGCTCTTTTATATTTCATATACTTTCTATACATGTTTTAGCCTATGATACGGTTTGAAATATTAGGTAATTTTCAAATTTGTACGTACCCAGGCAACTTAACATCCCAGAAGTATAAAACTTTGTCAACTTGCATTGTGATAAGGTTCTCTTAAAAGTGTACGTATTTTGTAAATTTCTAAAACTTGTAGAATTATCCATAGAAGCATAGGGCGCTTCTCCCGTCAAAATAAACGTCAAAAACTGACGCTATCTATTGACCGTCGCCCGCAAACTAGCGGCTTCGGGTCGGTGACAAAGCCACAACACCAGCTTTGGCAAATTGAGAAGCGTCCACGTAGAGACCATGGTTTTGGGTTAATGGCCCTCGTCAGTCTAGGGGGGACTTTATTCCACACGGGATCTAATGAAATCTTCACAATCCACCAAAGAGGTGTTTTGCTGGTAAGGTGGCTGGCCAAATCTATGTTGTAGAATCCATATATATTGTAGAATTATGTTAATAATTGATTACAAGATTTAAAGACAGACAGACTTGAATGAAAGTTAAATAAAAGCTTTAATTAAACACTCTTTATTTAATATACAAAATTTACATGTAAGAAAGGTATGTAAATAGAAATAAATCCGTCAATGTAAGCCAAAACCCTCAGTGTTCTGTAGGGCCATATCTAACTTTTTCTGCAGTTTCTCTTTGGAGGAGTATTCTGGGAGTAGCAGGACGTTTGTAACAGGTCATGGCACTGGGCAGCAGCTCGGAGTCTGGGCCATGCCGCTGGATGACAAGGGGCTTGTCCTTCACTGGCATACACTGGCTTCCAGAACTGAACTTTAGCAATGTCTTGATGAAATCTTGATCTCTTTCTTGTAGTAGTTCCCATAAGTTCTGGATTACTTTAGAGTCCCTGTTGAAGTCAACATAGGTAGTCAGAGTTTCCAAAAGTTTTACATCATAGTTGCTTCCAGCCATGAAAAGGTCTTCTAATTCACATGGCCTGAAATTCCAGAATAATACACGTCTGGTCACAGGTTTGAGATCGAATCCCGCTATGAAAGGCTCAAATTTTCCTTGTTGTCATTATTTAGAAGATTATCAACATAATTGTCTACATAGGCTTTCTTGTTTTTCTGAGTCAAAGGAACTTCTCGGCCGTTCTCCATAACAAAAGCTTCGAAAATATCCCCAATGTCATCCTCCTCGTATTGGAGAATATATGTCAAACTTTCAGCCTGCACTGGGTCAAAGTCCCAGAGGTCAGCAAAACGGCCTTTGCCCCCAATTAACTTCCGATAGAAGATCTTGGGGAAAGGGATGCTGATGGGAACCTGGTTGTAAATGGCTAGGGCGAAAACAAGCCCCACTATAAAAAAATCTTGTTTTGACCTTTTGGATTCAGACTTTGGCCAAAAGAACCGCCCATTATATATAAACATGTCAAATTCTGGACTTAGGATTTCCTTAAATGCCAAGTCAAACATTTCGTTTTTCAAACCTCCTTCATCGATTCCATTCTCTCCTTCGAAAATTACTCTCATGTTCAAATATAAAATATCACTTAACATAATCGATTCCAATTGGGAAAATAGGCCTTTTAAAATATTGCACCTTCTAACCGTCAGATAAAAATCCTCGGGTTCATTTTTGGCAATGAACCTTTCCTCTGTTCTTTCCATATTTCCTTCCATGCATTGGTTCAGCAAAGTGAATCTGGATGTAGAGTTAATACCAATAAATCTGCAACCTGCTTGATATGAAGGAACTTCGAAAAATAAAGTTATGGAAAAATTTTCAAATCTATTTAATGGTATTTTGGGTCGAATGCATTGATTCGTGTTGATGTTTAGAAATTTTTCAAATTTGCTTGTTCCACAGACATTAGACAACAACTGACTCTCATCTCGATCACCCCCATAGATATTTGCCAGATAAAGAATATAAATCATGACGTGAATTGATGCTAATTCAGTCTTTTCAAGTTGTAACTGGAAAAGCATTTCCAAAATCTTTAGTAATTTTTTAACAATCTCTTCAAATATTTCGGGAGGATATTGAGAAGTAACCTTCACAATTTCTGGTTGGCACTCTTTTCCTGCATATAAATGTATATTGGCAAGACGAAGGAAAAGCTTGCATTCCTCCTGGTAACCATGAAATGGGAATTCAAGAACCGCAATCATATTATTCAATTTAATTTTCTTATCAGCAGTATGATCGCAAGAATCCAGAAATTTGTTTAGTACACGTACAGTTTCCAATATCATTTCTTTGTTTTGGGTTGTTTCGAGATAGTGATAAAATTGTCTGAGTCCATCTAAATCAATTTAGCGCCTCCCTCTCTATAATACCCTATTTTGGTGAGTCCCAAGAGAGGGCGCTATAAACAGGGTTAACTGTATAAATATATATATACATATGGTTTAGGAATGGCTTTCGTTTTAGACCCGTTCTTAGAACGGGATAATGATTTAGTTCTTAATCTACATCTAGGTCACTTTGAAGTCTAGAATTTTATAGGCTATTTTATTCCCGCTCAAACAAAATAAGAGTTGATTTTTTCAACTTTCAGGTGGCCGTTGTAGTATGGAATAGATTAAAGAATAGAAATTGCATAGCTTCCCTTACAAATGAAGCTGTTTCTGAGGTTTAAAAGCGGCCAGCTTTCTATAAAAATGTCCTTACAGGACTTTATATATAAAATAATTAGATTTTTAATTGATATCAAATATAGTTGTTTTAAAGCAATAATTCGCCATCTATACAAAGGAAATGTAAGCATTAAGACACATGTGTTTCTTTTACACTTAGAAAAAAAAAACTTCTACTGTCCTTACTGCGATTATAAATATTGTAATTGTATTTTTTATAAATAAAATATACTGAATGGTTTTTTGTTTTTATTTTCTCCGCCAAAACTAGGAAATTAATCATTAAAGATTACATATTAAAGTAGCTGAAGATAGAGTTTACAGTAAATTTAACTTATACATTTTTATAGTGTCTAATATATCTAGTATGCCCTGCCCAGAAGTCTTCCTCTACGTGGCGGGCGCAAGTAAGGAACTGCCCTGTAGTACAGTGTCGTGAGCCCCGAGATGCTACGGTAACCGTGAACAGGGAACTCTGAAATGTGGCTGTCTAACGGGGCAATGTCACCCTCCCATTTCCACCATTTCCATATGGAACAACAAAATCGGGAATTGGCGGTCCATGCTACTGCGTCCGAGGAAGCCGACGCGCCTGCAGTCCGGGGAACCAGTGGGACTACGAGGGCCCTGAATATCTTACAAGTAAATATAAATGGAACTCAGAAGGAGAGCTGAGTAGATTGCTGTATGAACAAGACAAGACACCACCACCACCATATCTTGAATGTATATAATGATCCACAAGGGATATAATGAATACTTCACAATCTACCAAAAAGGTGTTCAAATGGCGAAGTGGCTAGGTCAAATCTTTGCTCAAAATATAGATCAATATTCCCCCAAGTATAATTTCCAATTGCGGAGATTTCCGTTTGCGGAGACGGTCAATAGATGGCGTTTAGCTTTGACGTCTATTTTGACGGGAGAGGCGACCTTTGTCTTTATATGCATAGAAAAAATAAAAATGTTAGGTGTTGATATTAAAAATAAAGAAGGCATATCCTGACCAGGAGCACATGTGCTTTTTAGATGGTAGAGCGCCATCTAGTGGAACAGAAATCAACTAAACGTTGATTTAGCCTGTTCCCTGATATTTGGCCAACCCATTTTCTTGGCGCTTTGCCATCTAAAAGTTCACGTGAACGTGGTCAGGTTATGACTTTTTTGATTTTTTTAAAAAAAAAACAATTTATATATAAATATAATGAAAACCACCCTTGATTTATTTTCCCTACGTTTTTAATAAAAATATTGAAGTATATATTTTCAATTTTATTATTAAGATTTTGAAATAATTATTATGTAAGAACAATAAATCAAGCTATTTTGCAATTAAACACCTTTTGCTTTAAAATTTTACTATAATTGATTTTAAATATTAAAACGCATTAAAGTATTTTACAACTTCATCTTAGTTCTTTGACCTTTCTAAACATATATTTTAATATTTCTCTAAATAAACAATAAGTTTACAATTATATGTTTGGAAATACAGTAGAACCTTCTTGTAAATAACACCTAATTGCAGAGCCAAAGTGTCCTTTAGGGAGAGGTGTCCTCTTACCGGAGAGTTGCTCAATTGTAAAAATGGTAATTTGGCAAATGAAAACTGTCCTTTGTGGAGAGGTTTCGGCTAGCGGGGTGTCCTCTAAAGAGAGGTTCTACTGTATCAATATATATTAAACATAGAAAAATTTAAATCGACTTTTTAAAATTATTTAATTGAATTTTAAAATAAAAGAAAATGATTGTAATTTCCAAAATAATATACTATGAATATAAAGCAATCCATGATATGTATTTATTGAATATATTTTAAAATTAAAGCTTATTTTGGATTTTAATAAACATTTTTATTTATCCAATATTTCGATGGACCAATCGTCCATTTTTACGAGGTTTTTGTTATGAAGCACACAGCAGGTCGCGGTCAACCACGGACGTCTTACAAGCTTATTGAAAAAAAAAACAATCTATGTACACCCTAGACAAAAGTGAATATAATCAAAAGAAAATCAACATAATATTTATAAATAAATGTCAATAGTCAATAATTAAGAAATTTCGATTTCCTTAAAGATATAAATAACAAATAAATAAAACCCTCAACAATAACAATTGAGTAACTCTGGGAAAATAACTACATAAATAATGATACATTAGCGCGCCATCTGTTATGAAAATTCGAAATTATTATAGACACGAATGATTCTTTTTAAGTAAGCGTAATGGTTTAATTTTTAAAAGAATCATACGCGTCTATAATATTTTCGAATTTTCACAAATAATGATGAAAAATAACTGATAAATCCAAAATAAAATAAATATATAAACAACATAAGCATCTGAGGTACTGAGTATATACATCTGGTAAGTCAATTTATCTACTATTTTTATTTTCTAATGAGCTCCAGCTTTCTAAAAATAATCGGCAAAGTTTGATATATTATAGATGTGTGATCGAAGTCTGGAGTGTGACTATTGTTTAATACGTGATCTACCAGTAGGGATGTCAGACTATGATGCTTTATTTCTGTGTTAGTTGATTCTTTCTGATAGAGATTTGCTGGTTTCTCCTATATAGATTGCCTGACAGGATTTACATGGTATTTTATAAATTACTTTGGTTCTATCTTCTGGCTTATACATTTGTTTTGTGTCGTGTTGAAGGAAGATTCTTCTTAAATATTAGTTGTGTTTATATCTTGTGGTTATATTATGTTTTTTTAACTTCTGGCTATTCTTTTATAGCCATGGCTGTAAGGTAAAGTAGCAAATTATGCTCGGGGTTGAGACCTGTCTATTGATCTTGGATGGAATTTTTGGTTTATAGAATTGCTTTTTCTAGTATGATTTTTAGGATAATTAATAATTTATAGTTATTGAAATAGTCTTAAAAATTATTTTAAAAACAATATATTAACACAAATCAATAAAGCGCCATCTATACATATAAAATAAAGGATTTAAAAGTACGAATGTTTCTTTTATACATAATACAAACTTCTACTACCCTTATTGCGATGAAAAAATATATTGGGAGGGCTTGGCTCATTAGTGGTGAACCCTCCCAGCGGTTTCGCCAATTTAATCCATCAGACCGCTTCTCAGAGCTCTAATACTGTATTGGACGATTCTTCTTATATACGGAGCACTGAAGGATGGAATCTCAGAAATGGTTCTCAAAAAAACTAAGGACATAAGCTTATAGGACAGTATAATTTCATTCAAATAATAATTTCAAAAAAGAATATATTGTAAGATAGTATTTATTAATTTTATTTATGTAACATAGTATTTATTAATTTTATTATTTTTTATTAACAGAGTGGTCATTTTTATGTTTATATTTTGCGACTCTGTAAATTTCCCTCGTGGCTTATCTTTTGTTTACAATTCATAGTTTGTCCTTCTCTGAAATAAATTTTGTTTCCTCCTGAAATTTTTGTCTTCCCTAATTTTCCACGTGGCATTTTGGTGGAGATGCTGGGTAAGTTAGGGAAGACAAACTGAAGATCGCCGAGAATAATTTGAAGCCATGGGTGCTGTAATCCACATTTTTAGAGAATGGCTCCAGGATTCCACCGCCGTGTCAAAGCCAAAACTTCCTTCCAAGATGACGATGTCCCTATAGACGACGATACGACGACAAAGCCGCTCTTCACGCCGCAAGAAAATGGACGCAAAGGTACTAGGGACAAAGTTCCAAGACTTCGATGGAATACTTGGCAGAAGTACTTCAAATCCACGTCAGTATCTACAATAATTGCTAGCTGTGGGTCACAGCTCCCGTAGGAAAAAGCTGTGTAACATAGTATTTATTAATTTTAATATATTTTTTTAACAGAGTGGTCATTTTTATGTTTATATCTTGCGACATTGTAAATTTCCCTCGTGGCTTATCTTTTGTTTACAATCCATAGTTTGTCCTTCTCTGAAATAAATTTTGTTTCCTCCTGAAGTTTTTGTCTTCCCTAATTTTCCACGTGGCAAAATATTATATAAAATGATATTTTATTTTAAGATTATAATATTTAGAACAAACTACTCTGTAAGGTTGACCGCCAGATGTCACGGTTTTCTCTATATGAATCCATCATTGTTGTTTCCCGTTGGCCGGCTCAAATCTTTTTGTACATATGTAAATACGTAATCTCTTATATTCTTCTTTACCCCTCAAATCAGGTATTTATTCTTAGATTGTTTCATTAGCACAATTGAAGCAAATTGTGATTACAACTGTTTTATTATTTTTACCAAGATTGTAAAACAATATCATAAAATATTCTTGTATACAAAGAATAATTAGAATCAGCAATTTATAATTCTATATCTCAATATTTCTAAAATTAACAGAAAAAATATTATAATATATATACAAGTATACTTTTATATTGAAATATATCTTCAGAATATGCAAATATACCTATATATAGGAACTCACTGGCTTAACGGTCGCCGAGATGGTACATCGATCTCAAAACAGAAATGGCTGGTGTTGGGGATGTAATACATACAGTGGGCCACAACGTTCAATCTAATCTATATAGGTAAATATACTTCTGTCATTTCTTGTTTGTCCTATTCATAGTGTTTAACTTTTTTTCTCAATCAAACCCACTATACTCTTTTCAGCTATGTTAAACTACAATTTTATGAAGTTACCATCGCTTCAGAAATCCTTTTTAAATTTTCTACACTTTACGACATAATAGTCTATAAAAACTTTACACGTAAACCGATATATGGAATGATTTTTGAAATGACATCATGGGAAATAAATTGAGAGAAAACACTATTCAAATGAAGAATTTAACCTTTATTTGGGAAACAACAACAAAACATGTGTGTGTGTAGGATAATTAATATTGATTAATAAATTACCTTCGATTGTGAAACTAAATATATTTTCTTATGTATTTATTTTCACATTATTATAGTCTTCTTGTCTTTAAGATGGTTTCAAAATACAGCAGAACCTCCCATTAGCGGACACCTCTCCATAAAGGACAGTTTTCATTTGAAAAATTACCATTTTTACAATTTAGCAACTCTCCGGTAAAAGGACACCTCTCCCTAAAGGACACTTTAGCTCTGCAATTAGGTTTTGTCCCTTACAGGGAGGTTCTACTGTAATACAAATATAAGGGACATCTATAGTATAAAATGTAAAGCTCTTTTATATTTCATATACTTTCTATACATGTTTTAGACTATGATACGGTTTGAAATATTAGGTAATTTTCAAATTTGTACGTACCCAGGCAACTTAACATCCCAGAAGTATAATTTTTTTTCAACCTGCATTGTGATAAGGTTCTTTTAAAAGTGTACGTATTTTGTAAATTTCTAAAACTTGTAGAATTATCCATAGAAGCATAGGGCGCTTCTCCCGTCAAAATAAACGTCAAAAACTGACGCTATCTATTGACCGTCGCCGCAAACTAGCGGCTTCGGGTCGTTGACAAAGCCACAACACCAGCTTTGGCCAATTGAGAAGCGTCCACCTAGAGACCATGGTTTCGGGCTAATGGCCCTCGTCAGTCTAGGGCGGACTTTATTCCATGAGATTCACACGGGATCTAATGGAATCTTCACAATCCACCAAAGAGGTGTTTGCTGGTAAGGTGGCTGGGCCAAATCTATGTTGTAGAATCCATCTATATTGTAGAATTATGTTAAGAATTGATACCAAGATTTATAGACAGACATACTTGAATGAAAGTTGAATAAAAGCTTTAATTAAACATTTTTATTTAATTTACAAAATTTACATGTAAGAAAGGTATGTAAATAGAAATAAATCCGTCAATGTAAGCCAAAGCCCTCAGTGTTCTGTAGGGCCATATCTAACTTTTTCTGCAGTTTCTCTTTGGAGGTGTATTCTGGGAGTAGCAGGACGTTGTAACAGGTCATGGCACTGGGCAGCAGCTCGGAGTCTGAGCCATGCCGCTGGATGACAAGGGGCTTGTCCTTCACTGGCATGCATTGGCTTCCAGTACTGAACTTTAGCAATGTCTTGATGAAATCTTGATCTCTTTCTCGTAGTAGTTCCCATAAGTTCTGGATTACTTTAGAGTCCCTGTTGAAGTCAACATAGGTAGTCAGAGTTTCCAAAAGTTTTACATCATAGTTGCTTCCAGCCATGAAAAGGTCTTCTAATTCACATGGCCTGAAATTCCAGAATAATACACGTCTGGTCACAGGTTTGAGATCGAATCCCGCTATGAAAGGCTCAAAATTTTCCTTGTTGTCATTATTTAGAAGATTATCAACATAATTGTCTACATAGGCTTTCTTGTTTCTCTGAGTCAAAGGAACTTCTCGGCCGTTCTCCATAACAAAAGCTTCGAAAATATCCCCAATGTCATCCTCCTCGTATTGGAGAATATATGTCAAACTTTCAGCCTGCACTGGGTCAAAATCCCAGAGGTCAGCAAAACGGCCTTTGCCCCCAATTAACTTCCGATAGAAGATCTTGGGGAAAGGGATGCTGATGGGAACCTGGTTGTAAATGGCTAGGGCGAAAACAAGCCCCACTATAAAAAAATCTTGTTTTGACCTTTTGGATTCAGACTTTGGCCAAAAGAACCGCCCATTATATATGAACATGTCAAATTCTGGACTTAGGATTTCCTTAAATGCCAAGTCAAACATTTCGTTTTTCAAACCTCCTTCATCGATTCCATTCTCTCCTTCGAAAATTACTCTCATGTTCAAATATAAAATATCACTTAACATAATCGATTCCAATTGGGAAAATAGGTCTTTTAAAATATTGCACCTTCTAACCTTCAGATAATAATCCGCGGGTTCATTTTTGGCAATGAACTTTTCCTGTGTTATTTCCATATTTAATTCCAAGTATTGGTTCAGCAAAGTGAATCTAAATGTAGAGTTATTACCAATATATTTGCAAACTGCTTGATATGAAAGATCTTCGAAAAATAAAGTTACGGCATCATTATCAAATCTATTTAATGGTATTTTGGGTCGAATGCATTGATTCGTGTTGAGGTTTAGAAATTTTTCAAATGTACTTGTTCCACAGACATCAGACAACAACTGACTCTCATCTCGATCACCTCCATAGATATTTGCCAGATAAAGCATATAAATCATGGCGTGAATTAAGCGTAATTCAATAACTTCTTTTTGTAACGAGAAAAGCATCTCAAAAATATTTAGGAATTTTTTAACAATCTCTTCAAATATTTCGGGAGGATATTGAGAAGCAACCTTCATAATTTCTGCTTGGCATTCTTTTCCTGCATATAAATGTATATTGGCAAGACGAAGGAAAAGTTTGCATTCCTCCTGGTAACCATGAAATGGGAATTCGAGAACCGCAATCATATTATTCAATTTAATTTTCATATCAGCAGTATGATCGCAAGAATCCAGAAATTTGTTTAGTACACGTACAGTTTCCAATATCCTTTCTTTGTTTTGGGTTGTTTCGAGATAGTGATAAAATTGTCTGAGTCCATCTAAATCAATGTCCAGTGAGGTGAAGCTATCAGAACTGGAGCATTCTTCCATCTTGTTATTTAATGCTCGGTGTAACAGTTCCTCAATGTGGCCGGCTGAATACATTTGTTGATCCATTTTGATATATTTATATATTTTCAAATTAATTTAATATTTATATTTAGGTTAGATTAAAAGAGAAAGAGGTATAAGAAAATTAAATAATGACAATGAAAATAATGAAAAGCGATATTAAAAATTGTAATAATATGTTTCTGAAAATATATTTTAAAATATATATATATATTTTTTTTAAAAGTGAAGTCATATCCTGACCGGGAGTACATGTGCTTTTTAGATGGCAGAGCGCCATCTTGTGGAACAGGAATCAACTAAACATTGATTTAACCTGTTCCCTGATATTCGGCCAATCCAATTCCTTGATAAATCAAGAAAAGTCAACCACGAAGGCGTTTCGCGCTGTTGGCGCACGTCAGCGTGGAGCAGGCTGTACTAGATAGCGCTCTGCAATCTAAAAAGCACATGTGCTCCTGGTCAGGATATGCTTCCAATATTATATATATATATATACTAGACGAATGGCCCGGGCAACGCCCGGGTTTTACCCGAGTGTGTATATATTTTAAAAAAGTTTTAATTCAAATACTATTCGTTACAATTATAAATTGGCGCCATGGATGTCACTCTTGTGAAACGTCCCGTTCCAAACTGTGTGTTTTTAAAATGTTTTAATTAAAATACTATTCGTTACAATTATAAATTGGCGCCGTGGATGTCTCTCTTGTGAAACGTCCCGTCCCAAACTGTGTGTGTCTTGAAAATATAAAAATAAAAATGTGAATTTTCATAAAGATTTCATCATGTCGATTTTTTTTTTTTGCATTTCACCTACTAAATCGATTGAGATAATTACATTTGCAACATGAACTTAGGTATATTGACTAAATAGAAAACTGCATAGTAATAAAGATCATTTTTAAAGGCACCATATCGTTTTTTTTCAATAAAATCGAAACAAAAATTAACGATAAATAACGATAATTGCCTTAAAAAGAAATTGCCTTAAAAAAAAAAGAAACATTCGCGGTGATTTTGTCTTGCATTCGTTTATACAATTATTATATACGAATGACCCGGGCGCAACGCCCGGGTTTTACCCGATTAAATGCTTTTGTTCAAATACTATTTGTTACAATTATAAATTGGCGCCGTGGATGTCATTCTTGTATAATATATAAATGAGTTTTAAAATTGTAAAAAATAAATGCATCGGCCGGGAATCGAACCCGGGCCGCCCGCGTGGCAGGCGAGCATTCTACCACTGAACCACCGATGCTTTAAAAAATGCCATATTTAGGTATTCATTCCATTCCGGATTAGTCCGGGTAAAAAAAAATGTTCTTCAAATGAAAAAATGAAATAGCCAAAAATACTAATCAAAATGCAGCCGAAAATTTTTCTCAGGTTTATAAAAAGCGACATGCAAAATTTGGTACCAATTGGTTCAGTAGTTTTTGAGTTTATCGCGAAACAGACAGACAGACAGAAATTGACTTTTATATATATATATAGAGATATAGAGATTTACTCTTCATTGTTGGCTTTTTATCTTACATTCATTCTTCATTGTTGGCTTTTTATATTACATTCACTCTTCATTGTTGGCTTTTTATCTTACATTCATTCTTCATTGTTGGCTTTTTATATTACATTTACTCTTCATTGTTGGCTTTTTATCTTACATTCACTCTTCATTGTTGGCTTTTTATATTATATTTACTCTTCATTGTTGGCTTTTTATCTTACATTCATTCTTCATTGTTGGCTTTTTATATTATATTTATTCTTCATTGTTGGCTTTTTATCTTACATTCATTCTTCATTGTTGGCTTTTTATATTACATTTACTATTCATTGTTGGCTTTTTATCTTACATTCACTCTTCATTGTTGGCTTTTTATCTTACATTCATTCTTCATTGTTGGCTTTTTATATTACATTCACTAATCATTGTTGGCTTTTTTATCTTACATTCATTCTTCATTGTTGGCTTTTTATATTACATTCACTCTTCATTGTTGGCTTTTTATATCATATACGAATGACCCGAGCAACGCCCGGGTTTTACCCGATTAAATGCTTTTATTCAAATACTATCCGTTACAATTATAAATTGGCGCCGTGGATGTCATTCTTGTATAATATATAAATGAGTTTTAAAAATTGTAAAAAAAAAAAAAAATGCATCGGCCGGGAATCGAACCCGGACCGCCCGCGTGGCAGGCGAGCATTCTACCACTGAACCACCGATGGTTATATAAAATCCCATCCGTGAGCTTCAAACAAACAGACAAACAGACAGAATAAGGCAAATATATAAGTAGCTATATATATATATATATATATATATATATATATATATATATATAGCTACTTATATATATATATATTGAAAATAGAGAAATCGATAGATAAATATTTAAATAAAAAGGCATATATTGGATCGAAAATATCATTTATTTTACCAATATTTCAGTTTGCTGAAAGCCAACCTTTATCAAGGTGTTATAGCATTTTAAAAGTGTTTCAACAACAAACTCAGCGCCACATAACGCAATAGAATCAAGTTTTTAAATATTTTTGCTTATATTTAATGGGGAAAAATGATATAAATATTTATATTATGGACAAAAATAAATTTTGTTATTTTTTAAAGTCTGTTATCAACAAACTCAGAGCCACATAATTACAAAATTTATTTTTGTCTATAATATAAATATCAATATTTTTCTCCCCATTAAATATAAGCAAAACTATTTTTAAAATTATTTCTATTGACGTTATGTGGCGCTGAAGTTGTTGTTAACACACTTTAAAAATGCTATAATACCTTGATAAAATTTACGTTCAGCCAACTAAAATATTGGTAAAACAAATGATATTTTTTATCTAATATATGCGTCTTTATTTAAAATGCCCAAAAGATATAATTTATTTTCATCATAATTAGAATGTTAAAATGTAAATACAAATTCATCCATCTATAAATCTGTACAAAATAAACGTGAGAGCCAGCGCGCGCGGGCGAATGCTACGGCACGCCGCAGCGTGCGCGCGCTCATGAAGGTGGAACAAATTCTTTTCGAAACCTACATGCACAACGGCTGCGCCCTTCCATTCGACCACGACAGATATGACATATATATATATTTGTAACATAACATATATACAGTTAAACCTGTCTATAGCGCCTCCCTCTCTATAGAGCCCGATTTTAAATATGTAGTACGATGCGATTTACATTAAAAGTGACCTGTCTATAGCACCTCCTCTCTATAGCACCCTATTTTGGTGAGTCCCAAGAGGGAACGCTATAGACAGGTTTAACTGTATATATATATACATACATATGGTTTTAGGAATGGCTGTCGTTTTAGACCCGTTCTTAGAACGGGATAATGACCTAGTTCTTAATCTACATCTAGGTCACTTTGAAGTCTAGAATTTTATAGGCTATTTTATTCCCGCTCAAACAAAATAAGAGTTGATTTTTCCAACTTCTAGGTGGCCGTTGTGGTATGGAATAGATTAAAGAATAGAAATTGCATAGCTTCCCTTACAAATGAAGCTGTTTCTGAGGTTTAAAAGCGGCCAACATTCTATAAAAATGTCCTTACAAGACTTAATATATAAAATAATTAGATTTTTAATTGATATCAAATATACTTGTTTTAAAGCAATAATTCGCCATCTATACAAAGGAAATGTAAGCATTAAGAAACGAATGTTTCTCTTACAAATAGAAAAAAAACACACTTCTACTGTCCTTACTGCGATTATAAATATTGTAATTGTATTTTTTATAAATAAAATATACTGAATGGTTTTTGTTTTTATTTTCTCCGCCAAAACTAGGAAATTAATCATTAAATATTACATATTAAAGTAGCTGAAGATAGAGTTTACAGTAAATTTAACTTATACATATTTATAGTGTATAATATATTTAGTATGCCCTGCCCAGAAGTCTTCCTCTACGTGGCGGGCGCAGGTAAGGAACTGCCCTGTAGTACAGTGTCGTGAGCCCCGAGATGCTACGGTAACCGTGAACAGGGAACTCTGAAATGTGGCTGAATAACGGGGCAATGGCACCCTCCCATTTCCACCATTTCCATATGGAACAACAAAATCGGG
Source organism: Cordylochernes scorpioides (assembly GCA_030710605.1). Lineage (NCBI taxonomy): Eukaryota > Metazoa > Arthropoda > Arachnida > Pseudoscorpiones > Chernetidae > Cordylochernes > Cordylochernes scorpioides. The sequence continues at coordinate 18,817,901 of CP092883.1, read as the reverse complement.
AATTGACGGTCCATGCTACTGCGTCCGAGGAAGCCGACGCGCCTGCAGTCCGGGGAACCAGTGGGACTACGAGGGCCCTGAATATCTTAAAAGTAAATATAAATGGAACTCAGAAGGAGTGCTGAGTAGACTGCTGTATGAACAAGACACCACCACCATATCTTGTATGTATATAATGATCCACAAGGGATATAATGGAAACTTCACAATCTACCAAAAAGGTGTTCAAATGGCAAAGTGGTTAGGCCAAATCTTTGCTCAAAATATAGATCAATATCCCCCCAAGTAAAATTTCCAATTGCGGAGATTTCCGTTTGTGGAGACGGTCAATAGATGGCGTTTGGCTTTGACGTCTATTTTGACGGGAGAGGCGACCTTTGTCTTTATATGCATAGAAAAAATAAAAATGTTAGGTGTTGATATTAAAAATAAAGAAGGCATATCCTGACCAGGAGCACATGTGCTTTTTGGATGGTAGAGCGCCATCTAGTGGAACAGAAATCAACTAAACGTTGATTTAGCCTGTTCCCTGATATTTGGCCAACCCATTTTCTTGGCGCTTTGCCATATAAAAGTTCACGTGAATGTGGACAGGATATGACTTTTTTGATTTTTTTTAAAATTAACAATTTATATATAAAAATAATGAAAACCACCCTTGATTTATTTTCCCTACGTTTTTAATAAAAATATTGAAGTATATATTTTCAATTTTATTATTAATATTTTGAAATAATTATTATGTAAGAACAATAAATCAAGCTATTTTGCAATTAAACTCCTTTTGCTTTAAAATTTTACTATAATTGATTTTAAATATTAAAACGCATTAAAGTATTCCACAAATTCATCTTAGTTATTTGACCTTTCTAAACATATCTTTTAATATTTCTTTAAATAAACAATAAGTTTACAATTATATGTTTGGAAATACAGTAGAACCTCCTTGTAAATAACACCTAATTGCAGAGCCAAAATGTCCTTTAGGGAGAGGTGTCCTCTTACCGGAGAGTTGCTCAATTGTAAAAATGGTAATTTGGCAAATGAAAACTGTCCTTTGTGGGGAGGTTTCGGCTAGCAGGGTGTCCTCTAAAGAGAGGTTCTACTGTATCAATATATATTAAACATAGAAAAATTTAAATCGATTTTTTAAAATTATTGAATTGAATTTTAAAATAAATAAAAAAAATATTGTAATTTCCAAAATAATATACTATGAATATAAAGCAATCCATGATATGTATTTATTGAATATATTTTAAAATTAAAGTTTATTTTGGATTTTAATAAACATTTTTATTTATCCAATATTTCGATGGACCAAACGTCCATTTTTACGAGGTTTTTGTTATGAAGCACACAGCAGGTCGCGGTCAGCCACGGACGTCTTAGAAGCTTATTGAAAAAAAAAAAAACAATCTATGTACACCCTAGACAAAAGTGAATATAATCAAAATAAAATCAACATAATATTTATAAATAAATGTCAATAGTCATAAATTAAGAAATTTCGATTTCATTAAAGATATAAATAACAAATAAATAAAACCCTCAACAATAACAATTGAAGTAACTCTAGGAAAATAACTACATAAATAATGATTCCATAGCGCGCCATCTGTTATGAAAATTCGAAATTATTATAGACACGAATGATTCTTTTTAAGTAAGGGCAGTTGTTTAATTTTTAAAAGAATCATACTCGTCTATAATAGTTTCGAATTTTTACAAATAATGATGAAAATAACTGATAAATCCAAAATAAAATAAATATATAAATAACATAAGCATCTGGTAAGTCAATTTTTCTACCATTTTTATTTTCTAATGAGCTCCAGCTTTCTAAAAACAATCGGCAAAGTTTTTCATTGATATATTATAGATGTGTGATCGGAGTATGACTATTGTTGAATACGTGATCTACCAGTAGGGATGTCGGACTATGATGCTTTATTTCTGTGTTAGTTGATTCTTTCAGATGAAGATTTACTGGTTTCTCCTATATAAATTGCCTGACAGGATTTACATGGTATTTTATAAATTACTTTGGTTCTATCTTCTGGCTTATACATTTGTTTTGTGTCGTGGTGACGGAAGATTATTCTTAAATATTAGTTGTGTTTATATCTTGTTGTTATATTATGCTTTTTTTTAACTTCTGGCTATTCTTTTATAGCCATAGCTGTAAGGTAAAGTAGTAAATTATGCTCGGGGTTGAGACCTGTCTATTGATCTTGGATGGAATTTTTGATTTATAGAATTGCTTTTTCTAGTATGATTTTTAGGATAATTAATAATTTATAGTTATTGAAATAGTCTTAAAAATTATTTTTAAAACAATATATTAACGCAAATCAATAACGCGCCATCTATACATATAAAATGAAAGGATTTAAAAGTACGAATGTTTCTTTTATACATAATACAAACTTCTTCTACCCTTATTGCGATGAAAAAATATATTGGGAGGGCTTGGCTCATTAGTGGTGAACCCTCCCAGCGGTTTCGCCAATTTAATACAACAGACCGCTTCTCAGAGCTCTAATACTGTATTGGACGATTCTTCTTATATACGGAGCACTGAAGGATGGAATCTCACAAATGGTTTTCAAGAAAACTAAGGACATAAGCTTATAGGACAGTATAATTTCATTCAAATAATAATTTCAAAAAAGAATATATTGTAACATAGTATTTATTAATTTTATTTATGTAACATAGTATTTATTAATATCATTATATTTTATTAACAGAGTGGTCATTTTTATGTTTATATCTTGCGACTCTGTAAATTTCCCTCGTGGCTTATCTTTTGTTTAAAATCCATAGTTTGTCCTTCTCTGAAATAAATTTTGTTTCCTCCTGAAGTTTTTGTCTTCCATAATTTTCCACGTGGCAATATATTATATAAAATGATATTTTATTTTAAGATTATAATATTTAGAACAAACCACTCTGTAAGGTTGACCGCCAGATGTCACGGTTTTCTCTATATGAATCCATCGTTGTTGTTTTACGTTGGCCGGCTCAAATCTTTTTGTACATATGTAAATACGTAATCTCTTATATTCTTCTTTACCCCTCAAATCAGGTATTTATTCTTAGATTGTTTCATTAGCACAATTAAAGCAAATTGTGATTACAACTGTTTTATTATTTTTACCACGATTGTAAAACAATATCATAAAATACTCTTGTATACAAAGAATAATCACACACACACACACATACGCCGACCGTGCGGCCACGCTAGTTTTAGCTCCGCCGTTTTCGCCTCCGGCGAGCGGAAGAACATCGCGAAAAAATTTAAAATTCATTCTGGCTGAAAGCCCTCAATCCGCTGTACAAGTGCCTGAAAGGCCCAGCGTTCAATCTCAACCAGGTGACAAGATATCACCGAAAGAACGAATTGAAAAGAATTCTTCCAAAGAATTTTCCATGGAATTCCAAAGGAACGCGGATCCGCCGGCGCGCGAGACGCATGCAAGCCCGGCCGCCGCGCGTGACGACGTCACGGCGCCGCTGATTGCTGCTTCTTGCAGCCTTTCAACAGCCAACCCGGCCCCGCTCATTTGGGGAGATAGCGAATTGGCGGAAATGGACGACAACGACGCTTTCACCGTCGTAAGAACCAAGAAAAGGCGCCGCCACTCGCCGGTTCTGCCTGCCATGGCCGCGCAGTCCAACAGCGCTGGAGCTTCTCGCCGACAGCGATCGTCGACGGGATGGATACCTCCGGTCCAGGAGATCAGGACCACGACGGCACATGTCATGGAGGCCAGGGCTCGCCAGGCATCCTGCACCGAGGAGCAGTGCCTATTTCTCGAGTACTGCCCGGATTACCAGTCGTACCAATATCTTAGGGCTATCGAGAGAGTGGTCGGAGGACCCAAAAACATCTTCCAGTTCTCAAAGATCAACGGCCACTACTTGTTGGGACTCGCCAGCAAATCTCTGGCGGAACACCTAGTCCGGGAAGGCCTCGAGATCGAGAGGACCCTCATCAGGACCTTCCCCTTCAGGAAGAGCTCAACCAGAATAACGGTTGGAAACCTGCCCTTCTTTGTGGCGGACGCCGCCATCATTGACGCCCTCTCCCGCTATGGGCGCATAACCTCCATCGCCCCAAGCTGCTGAAGGCTGGAGAGTTTACATACACCGACGGCCGACGGGAGGCCTTCATCCTCCTCCACGACGGCATCACCATCGACAAACTGCCTACTCGATTTGAGATCAGGATCAAGGGTGAGGCCTGGCCAGCCTTCCTGTCTCATGGAATAAAATGCTCGAAGTGTCACGGCCAAGGGCACAGAAGAGCTAACTGCCCCCAACTCCATGGGCGCTCTACCACCGCCAGGCGGGCTTCACCGCCCCCTTCCACCGACCTCCCACCATCGACCGCGCCTGGGCTGCCTAGGCAGTCTTCGGCCGCGCCTCCTGCGCCAGCGCCTCCCAGTCCATCTAACAAAGCTTCCCGCGCCCCATCTGATTCCTGCGCTGCATCTCTACCATCTGCGGCGCCATGGCCATCCACACCAGCGCCGCCGGCCTCACCCATGCAGGCGGTGACTCCAGCTCCTCCACCAATGACCCCTTCACCTGAAGATCCCATGGGCCCTCGCTCGGCGGCGTCGCGTCCTGAGCCGACGCCTCCCGCCCGGCCGGCCGGACTTCACTACCCCGTGTGGCCCTCTGCCTGCGCAGGGGACCCTCGGGCCTGCAACCCTTACATCAGATGTCGACATGACCACCACTGAGGAGACCTCTGCATCCTCACCAGCCGCAGTGATTTCAACACTCCCACTGCCTGCGCCTCGGCCCGCTGAGCCTATGCTGCCCACTACCTACAGGGAGGAACTGACACCTCCTTTGATGACACCACCGCCTGCGCCTCGGCTCGCTGGGCCAATACCACCCGTCCCCCATGGGGATTCGACGACACCGGCCATGACGACACCTCCGCCTCCACTGTCTATGGACAGGCGCTGGAAGATGGCAGGAGACTTAATTCACGGATTGAGTCGTGAAATCGACTTGGAGCACACGTTCCAATCGCAAGTCGACATAGATGACATCGTGAGAGCAGTCCTGTACCCCGGGGATAGGGAGCCCTTCATCAAGCGCCTACCCACTCGGGATAGGTACATCCTCGGTGGATTCATCAGCACCGCCATCTGGCGCGCTCGGGACGCCGATCCCTCTATGCTTGAGAGTATGTCCGAACTCAGGAAGTTATTGCCTGCTTGAGTCCAGTCGACCCTCGGTGAGGACACCGCCTTTGAACTGTAAATAACTCTTCCTACTTAACTCTTTGGAGTTTACCGATTGTCTAAGATGACAATAAATATTTTTTAATTGTCAAATTGTCACACACACACAGAATCAGCAATTTATAATAGTCTATAAAAACTTTCCACGTAAACCGATATATGGAATGATTTTTGAAATGACATCATGGGAAATAAATTGAGAGAAAACACTATTCAAATAAAGAATTAAACCTTTATTTGGGAAACAACAACAAAACATGTAGGATAATTAATATTGATTAATAAATTACTTTCGATTGTGAAACTAAATATATTTTCTTATGTATTTATTTTCACATTATTATAGTCTTATTGTCTTTAAGATGGTTTCAAAATACAGCAGAACCTCCCTTTAGCGGACACCTCTCCATAAAGGACAGTTTTCATTTGAAAAATTACCATTTTTACAATTTAGCAACTCTCCGGTAAAAGGACACCTCTCCCTAAAGGACACTTTAGCTCTGCAATTAGGTTTTGTCCCTTACAGGGAGGTTCTACTGTAATACAAATATAAGGGACATCTATAGTATAAAATGTAAAGCTCTTTTATATTTCATATACTTTCTATACATGTTTTAGACTATGATACGGTTTGAAATATTAGGTAATTTTCAAATTTGTACTTACCCAGGCAACTTAACATCCCAGAAGTATAATTTTTTTTCAACTTGCATTGTGATAAGGTTCTCTTAAAAGTGTACGTATTTTGTAAATTTCTAAAACTTGTAGAATTATCCATAGAAGCATAGGGCGCTTCTCCCGTCAAAATAAACGTCAAAAACTGACGCTATCTATTGACCGTCGCCGCAAACTAGCGGCTTCGGGTCGGTGACAAAGCCACAACACCAGCTTTGGCAAATTGAGAAGCGTCCACCTAGAGACCATGGTTTCGGGCTAATGGCCCTCGTCAGTCTAGGGCGGACTTTATTCCATGAGTTTCACACAGGATCTAATGGAATCTTCACAATCCACCAAAGAGGTGTTTGCTGGTAAGTTGGCTGGGCCAAATCTATGTTGTAGGATCCATCTATATTGTAGAATTATGTAAATAATTGATTACAAGATTTAAAGACAGACAGACTTGAATGAAAGTTGAATAAAAGCTTTAATTAAACATTTTTATTTGATATACAAAATTTACATGTAAGAAAGGTGTGTAAATAGAAATAAATCCGTCAATGTAAGCCAAAGCCCTCAGTGTTCTGTAGGGCCATATCTAACTTTTTCTGCAGTTTCTCTTTGGAGATGTATTCTGGGAGTAGCAGGACGTTGTAACAGGTCATGGCACTGGGCAGCAGCTCAGAGTCTGGGCCTTGCCGCTGGATGACAAGGGGCTTGTCCTTCACTGGCATGCACTGGCTTCCAGTGATGAACTTCAGCAATGTCTTGATGAAATCTTGATCTCTTTCTTGTAGTAGTTCCCATAAGTTCTGGATTACTTCAGAGTCCCTGTTGAAATCAACAAAGGTAGTCACGGTTTCCAAAATTTGTACATCATAATTGCTTCCAGCCATGAAAAGGTCTTCTAATTCACATGGCCTAAAAATCCAGAATAACAATCTATTAATCTCAAGTTTAAGATTGAATCCTTCTCTGATAGACTCAAAATTTTCCTTGATGTCATTATTTAGAAGATTATCAACATAATTGTCTACATAGGCTTTCTTGTTTTTCTGAGTCAAAGGAACTTCTCGGCCGTTCTCCATAACAAAAGCTTCGAAAATATCCCCAATGTCATCTTCCTCGTATTGGAGAATATATGCCAAACTTTGAGCCTGCACTGGGTCAAAGTCCCAGAGGTCAGCAAAACGGCCTTTGCCCCCAATTAACTTCCGATAGAAGATCTTGGGGAAAGGGATGTTGAAAGGAACCTGGTTGTAAATGGCTAGTGCGAAAACAAGCCCCACCATAAAAAAATCTGATTTTGTCCTTTTAGAATCAGACTTTGGCCAAAAGAACCGCTCATTATATACAAACATGTCATATTCTGGACTTAGAATTTCCTTAAATGCCAAGTCAAACAATTCGTTTTTTAAACCTCCTTCATCGATTCCATTCTCTCCTTTGAAAATTACTCTCATGTTCAAATATAAAATATCACTTAACATAATCGATTCCAATTGGGAAAATAGGTCTTTTAAAATATTGCACCTTCTAACCGTCAGATAATAATCTACAGGTTCATTTTTGGCAATGAACTTTTCCTGTGTTATTTCCATATTTAATTCCATGTATTGGTTCAGCAAAGTGAATCTGGATGTAGAGTTAATACCAATAAATCTGCAACCTGCTTGATATGAAGGATCTTCGAAAAATAAAGTTACGGCATCATTATCAAATCTATTTAATGGTATTTTGGGTCGAATGCATTGATTCGTGTTGATGTTTAGAAATATTTCAAATTTGCTTGTTCCACAGATATTAGACCACAACTGACTCTCATCTCGATCACCCCCATAGATATTTGTCAGATAAAGAATATAAATCATGGCGCGAATTGACGCTAATTCAGTCTCTTCAAGTTGTAACGGGAAAAGCATTTCCAAAAATATTTAGAAATTTTTTAACAATCTCTTCAAATATTTCGGGAGGATATTGAGAAGCAACCTCATAATTTCTGCTTGGCATTCTTTTCCTGCATATAAATGTATATTGGCAAGACGAAGGAAAAGTTTGCATTCCTCCTGGTAACCATGAAATGGGAATTCGAGAACCGCAATCATATTATTCAATTTAATTTTCTTATCAGCAGTATGATCGCAAGAATCCAGAAATTTGTTTAGTACACGTACAGTTTCCAATATCCTTTCTTTGTTTTGGGTTGTTTCGAGATAGTGATAAAATTGTCTGAGTCCATCTAAATCAATGTCCAGTGAGGTGAAGCTATCAGAACTGGAGCATTCTTCCATCTTGTTATTTAATGCTCGGTGTAACAGTTCCTCAATGTGGCCGGCTGAATACATTTGTTGATCCATTATGATAAATTTTCAAATTGAATCAATATTTATATTTAGGTTAGATTAAAAGAGAAAGAGGTAAAAAAAAGAAATAATGAAAAGCGATATTAAAACTCGCAATAATCTGTTTCTGAAAATATATTAAAATATATATATTAAAAATAATATGGGCATATCCTCACCGGGAGTACATGTGCTTTTTAGATGGCAGAGCGCCATTTGGTAGAACAGAAATCAACTAAACATTGATTTAACCTGTTCCCTGATATTTGGCCAACCCAATTTCTTGATAAATCAAGAAAAGCCAACCACGAAGGCGTTTCGCGCTGTTGGCGCTCGTCAGCGTGGAGCAGGCTGTACTAGAAAGCGCTCTGCTATTTGAAAAGCACATGTGCTTCTGGTCAGGATATGCTTCCATTATTTTTAATATATATAAATATTGAAAATATAGCAATCCATAAATAAATATTTAAGTGTGTAAAGTGTGTTATCAACAAACTCAGCGCCACATAATTACAACATTTATTTCTGTCCATAATATAAATTTAAATATCAATTTTTTCCCCATTAAATATAAGCAAAATTATTTTTAAAATTAATTCTATTGACTTTATGGGGCTCTGAGTTTGTTGTTTAGACACTTCAAAAATGTCATAATACCTTGATAAAATTTGCGCTCAGCCAACTGAAATATTGGTAAAATAAATTATATTTTTAATCCAATATATGCGTTTATATTTAAAATGCCCAATAATTTCGTCATAATTAGAATGTTAAAATGTAAATACAAATTCATCCATCTATAAATCTGTACAAAATAAACGTGGGAGCCAGCGCGCGCGGGCGAATGCTACGGCACGCCGCCGCGTGCGAGCGCTCATGAAGGTGGAACAAATTCTTTTCGAAGCTTACATGCACAACGGCTGCGCCCTTCCATTCAACCACGACAGATACGACATATATCTGACTGACGAGGGCCATTAGCCAGAAACCATGGTCTTTAGGTGGACGCTTCTCAGTTTGCCAAAGCTGGTGTTGTGGCTTTGTCACCGACCCAAGGCCGCTAGTTGCGGCGACCGTCAATAGATGGCGTCAGATTCTGACGTTTATTTTGACGGGAGAAGCGCCCATTGCTTCTATGGATTAATTTCCTCCCGGAAAATTTTCCGTCTATCTATCTATTCTATATATATATAAAAATGAATGTATGTGTGTGTGTGTGTGTGTGTGTGTGTGTGTGTGTGGTCTGTTTGTCCTTTATGCCTGACCAAACCACTCATTGGAGCGCCATGAAACTTTGGCAAGTTATTTAGTATAGTACTGGGAAGGTTTCTAGCAAATAAAATTTTTGAAATAACTTTTCGCTTTAAAATAATCAAGATAAATATTCTAATTTATCTGTTATAATTCAACAATCTGCTCTAAATATTATCATGATGATACGATGATTTTGTAATGTAGAAAATTAGGAAAGACAAAATTCAGGATGACACGGCAATTTATTTGAGACAAGAATAATGATACAATTCCAAGGCAAGATACTATTCCTTTAACTTTCAATTACCGAGGGAACCAATTAATATTGATTTTATTCAACTTATCGAGTATTTTTCAAGGGACCGGGAAAAAATGTTCACTTTATCGAGAGATTCGTTAGACAAACCTTTACTCGGGTAAAACCCGGGCGAAGCTGGGTACCTCCGCTAGTATATATATATATTTGTAACATAACATATATACAGTTAAACCTGTCTATAGCGCCCCCTCTGAATAGCGTCTCCCTCTCTATAATACCCTATTTTGATGAGTCCCAAGAGAGGGCGCTATAAACAGGGTTAACTGTATAATATATATACATATGGTTTTAGGAATGGCTGTCGTTTCAGACCCGTTTGTAGAACGTGATAATGATCTAGTTCTTAATCTACATCTAGACCCACTTTAAAGTCTAGTATTTTATAAGCTATTTTATTCCCGCTCGAACAAAATAAAAGTTGATTTTTCCAACTTCTAGGTGGCCATTGTGGCAATAGAAATTGCATAGCTTCCCTTACAAATGAAGCTGTTTCTGAGGTTTAAAAGCGGACAGCATTCTATAAACATGTAATCGGGAATAGACAAATTTGAACGCTTCTTTTAAATTTTTCTGATCAAATTTTAATATAATCCCTACCACATAAATCTCAAATTTTCATACTTACTTAAGACAGATTATAAAGCAAAGATAAGAAATATCAAACTTCTAGCTGACCGTGCTGGCCAGGTATTTGAAGAATATAAAATTGAATTTTTCTATTTTCTTCAAAATGAATAAATAGGTGCAGCCGTTTCTGTAGCGCAATGAGCAGCTGCTAGCCCGAATATTTAGCATTCAAAGTAGAAACCCTCGTTATTTAGGCAACTAAATCTAGGCCAGATTTTCCCGCGAGAAAACTTTCTAATTGCCTCAAACTGCCAATTGACTCTTTGTCATTTGTACTCCACTATACTGTACCCCCAAATTTCAACTATGCTGTGTCAAAGGTCACAGCGCTATTCTTGCAAATGACCTAGCAGACCAAAGAGCTAAGCCTGCTGCACTTTCTAGCTTATATACTCTCTTTCAAAATCTTTTCACAAGCGCCCCACAATAAAAGAACTTAGCTCACAGAGAATATAGGGACAGATCTATGCATTATGGATAACACAACCAGAAATCACAGAAGATTTACCACAACATCAAGAATTTTGTTCTCAAAACTTCCAAGAATCTAACATGAGTGTACATCAACAACAATCCTAACTGGCCATGGCCCCGCACAAGCATACTACCCAAAATTCTGAAAGAGGATCCAAGTTAACATATTTGAAAGAATGAAGATCAAACAGTCGGTCAACTCTACCTCATCTACTCAGATAACAAATAATTCAAACGGCCAATCTTCTATGAATTATAAATCTAAACCCGGAATTATTGAAAAACTGTTGGAATATTACATAGAGTAGTGAAATATGAGCTCTCTTGTTTGAAAAACATATCCTGTATATAATAATAATTGTTATTTATTTCATATGTACTAGGTTTGTTTTGTATCCTTACTGTTAATTATATATAACTAGCGGATGTGTACCCGGCTTCGCCCGGGTTTTATCCGGGTGAAAGTTTGCCGAACGAATATTATTGATAATAATATTCCGGAACACACAGAATATTATGATAATAATAAAATTCGTTCCATTATATATTTATATAATATAAAAAATATATTTTTCGAGCAAACATATCCTCTCTCTCTACTGAATAGATTTTTAAAAAGATATATATAAATAAAAATATCTAGAGATATACTACATGATCTTAGCCAAAAGGCCAAGAAACGATATTTATATATAGAGATGACCTGGCTTCGTGTTTTCTGCTCGAGTAAATGTTACGCTGGTAGATTTTGTTCCTGCCTACTAAAAATTATTATCTGGCTCCCCTAAATAATTTTGTTTATTGCAATCAAGCATGATACAGCTATATTGTCACCATCATTTCTGACAAAAAATATTGTTGCTCAGTACTTGGTTAATTATATTTTTTCTTGGTTAAAAGTGTGACAAAAACGCTTCCAGATTTAATTCTCCGTCCTGTTCAAATTTCAGCGAGATTAGTTACATACTGAAGGCGTGCCTAGCAGACAAACATATATATATAAATATGTTTCCGGCTTCGCCCGGTTTTTACCCGAGTAAAAGTTTGCCTAACGACCATTTGTTAAAACGATTCTAGCAAACATCCAATCCACCTATATATAAATTTATAAACGTATATAACTATTGTTATATGCGTTTAAATATATTTTTGAAAAACATAATTCTTTTCGAAAACATTTATTAAATTTCAAATAAGATATTTTCTCTAAATATATATTAATATTGGAATGTCAAGTTTTTTTTACAACATCATTGGAATATTATATTACTAAATCCTCAAATTAAATATTAAATTTATTATACTTGGAAGACATTTTAGCATTTTTGCAATTTATAAATGTAATTTCACCAGAAGCCGCGAGAGGCGCTGCTTGCGAGTGAAAGTAGAAAATTTGCAAATAAAATTGCAGCGAATATTTATTTCAAATCAAATTCAAGCCAGAAACCTTCCCAGTAGTATATTAAATAACTTCCTAAAGTTTCACGGAAATTGGATAATCTTACCTTTTAAAAACATTCACGTGTAAACAAGCTAACAAACTACGTGTAAAATTATTAACCAATCAAATTCATTTATCGTCGCGACCAGTGCGGCGCCAAGCGGTAAAAGGCTGGAACTAACGCTTTTTGGTTTTACATTAAAAAAAAGCACATTAACTTTTTTAGTTTTTTTAATAGCCTATATGTTAAACGAAATCTTCTGCTACCTACATGCGAAATTTCATAATGATTGATTCTGTAGAATTTGCTCGAGGTGATAACAAACATAGATTTTGGATTCCATTTTTATATATATATGAGGATGGTTTTAGGAATGGCTGTCGTTTTAGACCCGTTCGTAGAACGGGATAATGATCTAGTTCTTAATCTACATCTAGACCACTTTGAAGTCTAGTATTTTATAGGCTATTTTATTCCTGCTTAACCAAAATAAGAGTTGATTTTTCCAACTTCTAGGTGGCCATTGTGGCAATAGAAACACTTTTCCAATGTGGATGTCAGAGAAACATATAAAAAAATCCGTCTCACTGAATACCTTTATTAGATTATTTTATTCGGACTGATAATTAAAAACTAACTGAAAAATAAATTTTGGATTTAAATTTAAAAAATAATTTATGTAGAAAATAATATAGAGTAAATTAAATTTTATTGCCATCTATCGTTAAAATTTTACACAAATAAATTTACTGGCAATGCGTTTCTTTTAAATATCATCAAATATTATCTCTACAGACCTTACTGCAATGATATGAATTATTGAATGAGAGGGCTTGGCTCATCAGTAGTGAACCCTCTCAGCGGTTTCGCCAAATTAATCTCTAGACCGCTCTACTATTGTATTGGACTGGTTTTGTTATATACCCTGCATTTTCTATGGAAGGCAGGTTAGGGGTGTTTAGTGAACTATGGACATAAGCTTATAGGTCTTAGAGGTGCATACATATAATTTCAAGGTATTGCTTCGAGCAAAGCTCTTCCGCAAAATATGTTTTCATAACCAATATATATTAGTAAATTAAATTTTATTGCCATCTATCGTTAAAATTTTACACAAATAAATTTACTGGCAATGCGTTTCTTTTAAATATCATCAAATATTATCTCTACAGACCTTACTGCAATGATATGAATTATTGAATGAGAGGGCTTGGCTCATCAGTAGTGAACCCTCTCAGCGGTTTCGCCAAATTAATCTCTAGACCGCTCTACTATTGTATTGGACTGGTTTTGTTATATACCCTGCATTTTCTATGGAAGGCAGGTTAGGGGTGTTTAGTGAACTATGGACATAAGCTTATAGGTCTTAGAGGTGCATACATATAATTTCAAGGTATTGCTTCGAGCAAAGCTCTTCCGCAAAATATGTTTTCATAACCAATATATATTAGTAAATTAAATTTTATTGCCATCTATCGTTAAAATTTTACACAAATAAATTTACTGGCAATGCGTTTCTTTTAAATATCATCAAATATTATCTCTACAGACCTTACTGCAATGATATGAATTATTGAATGAGAGGGCTTGGCTCATCAGTAGTGAACCCTCTCAGCGGTTTCGCCAAATTAATCTCTAGACCGCTCTACTATTGTATTGGACTGGTTTTGTTATATACCCTGCATTTTCTATGGAAGGCAGGTTAGGGGTGTTTAGTGAACTATGGACATAAGCTTATAGGTCTTAGAGGTGCATACATATAATTTCAAGGTATTGCTTCGAGCAAAGCTCTTCCGCAAAATATGTTTTCATAACCAATATATATTAGTAAATTAAATTTTATTGCCATCTATCGTTAAAAATTTTACACAAATAAATTTACTGGCAATGCGTTTCTTTTAAATATCATCAAATATTATCTCTACAGACCTTACTGCAATGATATGAATTATTGAATGAGAGGGCTTGGCTCATCAGTAGTGAACCCTCTCAGCGGTTTCGCCAAATTAATCTCTAGACCGCTCTACTATTGTATTGGACTGGTTTTGTTATATACCCTGCATTTTCTATGGAAGGCAGGTTAGGGGTGTTTAGTGAACTATGGACATAAGCTTATAGGTCTTAGATGATATTTAAAAGAAACGCATTGCCAGTAAATTTATTTGTGTAAAATTTTAACGATAGATGGCAATAAAATTTAATTTACTAATATATATTGGTTATGAAAACATATTTTGCGGAAGAGCTTTGCTCGAAGCAATACCTTGAAATTATATGTATGCACCTCTAAGACCTATAAGCTTATGTCCATAGTTCACTAAACACCCCTAACCTGCCTTCCATAGAAAATGCAGGGTATATAACAAAACCAGTCCAATACAATAGTAGAGCGGTCTAGAGATTAATTTGGCGAAACCGCTGAGAGGGTTCACTACTGATGAGCCAAGCCCTCTCATTCAATAATTCATATCATTGCAGTAAGGTCTGTAGAGATAATATTTGATGATATTTAAAAGAAACGCATTGCCAGTAAATTTATTTGTGTAAAATTTTAGAAAATAATATAGAAATTTCTATTTCCTTTCAAAATGAATAAAATAGGTGCAGCTGTTTCTGTAGCGCAATGAGCGGCTGTTTTCCCGAGTATTTAGCATTCAAAGAAGAAACGCTCGTTCTTTAGGCGACTAAAGCTAACCAAATTTTCCCGCGAGAAAACTTTCTAATTGTTTCATACTACCAATTGAATCTTTGCCATTTTCAGTCCACCCAATTTTCAACTTGCACTTCAATAATATAAGATTAGCAATTTTATTTTATAATATGCATACTGTTGAAAGCCAGTGTAGATATTCGTATTTTTTGTCTTTCCTCTTGTGTTTTGTTTATGTTCTTTTTAAAAATATTTGACTTTATTATAGGCTAAATATCTTTGATTTATATTTGTTGGCGGATGTTAATTTAGAAGAATTTTGATGATTTGCATTTGTTTAGATAGATTCATTTTTTTTATTATTTTTTTTTAATCGGTGTAGATAGTTCAGTTTGGAACTTTATTTTTCCGTTTATCATTACCCTTCACAATTCATCCTTAATCCCTAAGGTTAGAAATAATCGTTATTTCTACTTAAAATAAATTTCGATTTTTCGTTCAAAAGAAACATACTCGTATGCGGGATAATTTTCAAATGTTGTTTTAGGTTTCCTTCTTAAGGAACACGTGAACTCAACCCCTGGAAAGTTGCGTGCGTATTACAGTTGCGTACGTATGGATCTACGCGGACGTAACACATACGCTAACACTTTTCCTATGTGGATGTCAGAGAAACATTTGAAACAGTAGAATTAAAAAAAAAAATTTTCCCTCAACATTAATTTTAATAAAATAAGATCAATAATATAAACAAGAGTATATATAAAATGAGGAAGGGACACATTATTTAGCATCTAAACGTTATTTTAGATGTGAGATTGGGTTAGGAATAAAGAAAAATCCAAATTATTGGAAAATTACACAAAATCAAGGAAAACTTAATAAAGAATAAATTTTGGCCTACGAATCAGAAAGTCTATAAAGAAGTCCGTTAGTGTGATGAATAAGCAGTTATTGTCATGAATGCTGAAATTATTTTGAGGTATTTCTTTTTCATCTTTTGTTTTCATCTCAGAATAAAGTTTTTTTTATATATTTCACATTTCAACATCTATCATTTAAATTTGGCTATTATCAGAACAATATCTTTCAAGCGCGCAAATTTTTAACCGTTTCAAACATAGGTAATATCTAGAAAAATTGTTCACCATCATGATGAAAAAGATAAATATTAGAATGATATATACAGTAGAACCTCGATGATAGAACACTCGCGCTAGAGGATACCTCTCTACAAAGGACAGTTTTCATTTGTAAAATTACCATTTTTACTATTTAGAAAACTCTCCTGTAAGAGGACCCCTCTCCCTAAAGGACACTTTTGCTCTGTAATTAGGTGTCCCTTACAGGGAGGTTCTACTGTAATACAAATTAAAGGGACTTCTATAGTATAAAATGTAAAGCTCTTTCTATATTTCATATACTTCCTATACATGTTTTAGCCTATGATACGGTTTGAAATATTAGGTAATTTTCAAATTTGTATGTACCCAGGCAACTTAACATCCCAGAAGTCTGATATTTTGTCAACTTGCATTGTGATATGGTTCTCTGAAAAGTGTACGTATTTTCAGATTACTAAAACTTGTAAAATTATGTTGAGAATCGATCACAAGAATTATAAACAGACAGACTTGAATGAAAGTTAAATAAAAGCTTTAATTAAACACTTTTTATTTAATATACTAAATTTACATGTAAGAAAGGTATGTAAATAGAAATAAATCCGTCAATGCAAGCCAAACCCCTCAGTGTTCTGTAGGGCCATGTCTAACTTTTCCTGCAGTTTCTGTTTGGAGGAGTATTCTGGGAGTAGCAGGACGTTGTAACAGGTCATGGCACTGGGCAGCAGCTCGGAGTCTGGGCCATGCCGCTGGATGATAAGGGGCTTGTCCTTCACTGGCATACACTGGCTTCCAGAACTGAACTTTAGCAATATCTTGATGAAATCTTGATCTCTTTCTTGTAGTAGTTCCCATAAGTTCTGGATTACTTTAGAGTCCCTGTTGAAATCAACAAAGGTAGTCACGGTTTCCAAAATTTGTACATCATAATTGCTTCCAGCCATGAAGAGGTCTTCTAATTCACATGGCCTGAAAATCCAGAATAACACTCTTCTAATCTCAGGTTTAAGATTGAATCCCTCTCTGAAAGACTCAAAATTTTCCTTGATGTCATTATTTAGAAGATTATCAACATAATTGTCTACATATGCTTTCTTGTTTTTCTGAGTCAAAGGAACTTCTCGGCCGTTCTCCATAACAAAAGCTTCGAAAATATCCCCAATGTCATCTTCCTCGTATTGGAGAATATATGTCAAACTTTGAGCCTGCACTGGGTCAAAGTCCCATAGGTCAGCAAAACGGCCTTTGCCCCCAAATAACTTCCGATAGAAGATCTTGGGGAATGGGATGTTAATGGGAACCTGGTTGTAAATGACTAGGGCGAAAACAAGCCCCACCATAAAAAAATCTTGTTTTGACCTTTTGGATTTCGACTTTGGCCAAAAGAACCGCCCATTATATACAAACATGTCAAATTCTGGACTTAGGATTTCCTTAAATGCCAAGTCAAACATTTCGTTTTTCAAACCTCCTTCATCGATTCCATTCTCTCCTTTGAAATTTACTCTCATGTTCAAATATAAAATATCACTTAACATAATCGATTCCAATTGGGAAAATAGGTCTTTTAAAATATTGCACCTTCTAACCGTCAGATAATAATCCACGGGTTCATTTTTGGCAATGAACATTTCCTGTGTTATTTCCATATTTAATTCCATGTATTGGTTCAGCAAAGTGAATCTGGATGTAGAGTTAATACCAATAAATCTGCAAACTGCTTGATATGGAGGATCTTCGAAAAATAAAGTTAGGGCATCATTATCAAATCTATTTAATAGGTATTTTGGGTCGAATGCATTGATTCAGGTTGAGGTTTATAAATTTTTCAAATGTGCTTGTTCCACAGACAATCAGACAACAACTGACTCTCATCTCGATCACCCCCATAGATATTTGCCAGATAAAGAATATAAATCGACGTGAATTGATGCTAATTCAGTCTCTTCATGTTGTAACGGGAAAAGCATTTTCAAAAATCTTTAGGAATTTTTTAAACAATCTCTTCAAATATTTCGGAAGGATATTGAATAGCAACCTTCACAATTTCTGCTTGGCACTCTTTTCCTGCATATAAATATACTTTGGCAAGACGAAAGAAAAGCTTGCATTCTTCCTGGTAACCATGAAATGGGAATTCGAGAACCGCAATCATATTATTCAATTTAATTTTCTTATCAGCAGTATGATCGCAAGAATACAGAAATTTGTTTAGTACAAGTACAGTTTCCAATATCCTTTCTTTGTTTTGGGATGTTTCGAGATTGTGATAAAATTGTCTGAGGCCATCTAAATCAATGTCCAGTGAGGTGAAGCTATCAGAACTGGAGCATTCTTCCATCTTGTTATTTAATGCTCGGTGTAACAGTTCCTCAATATGGCCAGCTGAATACATTTGTTGATCCATTCTGATATATTTATATATTTTCAAATTAATTTAATATTTATATTTAGGTTAGATTTTAAAAGAGAAAGAGGTATAAAAAAATTAAATAATGACAATGAAAAATAATGGAAAGCGATATTAAAAATTGTAATAATATGTTTCTGAAAATATATAAAAATATAGGTCAACCACGAAGGCGTTTCGCGCTGTTGGCGCACGTCAGCGTGGAGCAGGCTGTACTAGATAGCGCTCTGCCATCTAAAAAGCACAAGTGCTCCTGGTCAGGATATGCTTCCAATATATTATATATATATATATATGTTATATTGAAATATTTTATTCAAAAATGTTATATGTTAAAAATGTTATTTTATTTAAAGTTATAATTTCATAGATATAATACTCTGTTTTAATCGACCGCCAGAGGTCACGCTTCTACTATATAAACTGATTGTTGTTCTTCCCCGCTGACCGACCCAAAACTTTGCAATTATGTAAATAATCTTTTCATTTTTTTATTCTTACGCCTTAAGCCAGGCGGGACTTTTACAGAATTATGTATATCTTATAGCTCAATTAAAGCAATTTTTAATCTATACTATTTTTATTATTTTACTTTCAAGAAGATTCATGCCACGACTGCACCACCATAACATAATCATCAACATGATCAAAAAACAACAGAAATCCAATCCCATATTTTTTTATTTTTTAAAAATATAATATTAGCCGTTTCTTTTTCTCTCAAATGATCATTCTTTATTCTTACCATAACATTTTTTAAATCTTAACATGTTCATTTCTTGTTTTCACATTTGCCTTTTGTACATAACCTTAGTCTCAACTTATTGCTTTTTCACAAATTCCTTTTATTTTTCTTATAATCACCAATGTTTTTTCAATGCTATCATTTATATCTCTCATTCATATATTTTGTTGTAATTATTATTCTTTTTTTTTTTGCCTTCCTCATTAAATGTGCATTTTTTCTTGTCTATTTCCAATCTATTGGTTAATAACAAACCGAATGATTATGGATTATCACACTTTTACTCTTTACCACAATTTTCACTCTTTACCCCCAATTTTCATTCTTTACCACAATTTTCACTCTATGCCACATTTTCACTCTATGCCACATATTTGTAATCATTCACACTTTATACCATTATGTATTTTCCTGTCTATTGGTTATCATCCAAAAACCAATATGATAAGTGAATATCATCTCTTATATGTTATTTTCTTTTAATCATTTTATCTTTTTTTAACAATATTTTTTTTATCACTTTTCTCTGAATGAACCCATATTATTTTTCTTCACAGGGGGGAAATGTTATATTGAAATATTTTATTTAAAAATGTTATATGTTAAAATGTTATTTTATTTAAAGTTATAATTTCATAGATATAAATACTCTGTTTTAATCGACCGCCAGAGGTCACGCTTCTACTATATAAACTAATTGTTGTTCTTCCCCGCTGACCGACCCAAAACTTTGCAATTATGTAATAATCTTTTCATTTTTTATTCTTACGCCTTAAGCCAGGCGGGACTTTTACAGAATTATGTTTATCTTATAGCTCAATTAAAGCAATTTTTAATCTATACTATTTTTATTATTTTACTTTCAAGAAGATTCATGCCACGACTGCACCAACATAACATAATCATCAACATGATCAAAAACAACAGAAATCCAATCCCATATTTTTTTTTTTTTTTTAAATATAATATATATATATTGAAAATAGAGAAATCGATAAATAAATATTTAAATAAAAAGGCATATATTGGATCGAAAATATCATTTATTTTACCAATATATCAGTTTGCTGAAAGCCAACCTTTATCACAAGGTGTTATAACATTTTAAAAGTGTTTCAACAACAAACTCAGCGCCACATAACGCAATAGAATCAAGTTTTTAAATATTTTTGCTTATATTTAATGGGGAAAAAATGATATAAATATTTATATTATGGACAAAAATAAATTTTGTTATTTTTTAAAGTCTGTTATCAACAAACTCAGAGCCACATAATTACAAAATTTATTTTTGTCTATAATATAAATATCAATATTTTTCTCCCCATTAAATATAAGCAAAACTATTTTTAAAATTATTTCTATTGACGTTATGTGGCGCTGAAGTTGTTGTTAACACACTTTAAAAATGCTATAATACCTTGATAAAATTTACGTTCAGCCAACTGAAATATTGGTAAAACAAATGATATTTTTTATCTAATATATGCGTCTTTATTTAAAATGCCCAAGAGATATAATTTATTTTCATCATAATTAGAATGTTAAAATGTAAATACAAATTCATCCATCTATAAATCTGTACAAAATAAACGTGAGAGCCAGCGCGCGCGGGCTAATGCTACGGCACGCCGCAGCGTGCGCGCGCTCATGAAGGTGGAACAAATTCTTTTCGAAACCTACATGCACAACGGCTGCGCCCTTCCATTCGACCACGACAGATATGACATATATATTTATATTTGTAACATAACATATATACAGTTAAACCTGTCTATAGCGCCTCCCTCTCTATAGAGCCCGATTTTAAATATGTAGTACAATGCGATTTACATTAAAGGTGACCTGTCTATAGCACCTCCTCTCTATAGCACCCTATTTTGGTGAGTCCCAAGAGGGAACGCTATAGACAGGTTTAACTGTATATATATATATATACATACATATGGTTTTAGGAATGGCTGTCGTTTTAGACCCGTTCTTAGAACGGGATAATGACCTAGTTCTTATTCTACATCTAGGTCACTTTGAAGTCTTGAATTTTATAGGCTATTTTATTCCCGCTCAAACAAAATAAGAGTTGATTTTTCCAACTTCTAGGTGGCTATTGTGGTATGGAAAAAGATTAAAGAATAGAAACTGCATAGCTTCCCTTACAAATGAAGCTGTTTTTGAGGTTTAAAAGCGGCCAGCTCTCTATAAAAATGTCCTTACAGGACTTTATATATAAAATAATTAGATTTTTAATTGATATCAAATATACTTGTTATAAAGCAATAATTCGCCATCTATACAAAGGAAATGTAAGCATTAAGACACATGTGTTTCTTTTACACTTAGAAAAAAACAAACTTCTACTGTCCTTACTGCGATTATAAATATTGTAATTGTATTTTTTATAAATAAAATATACTGAATGGTTTTTTTTGTTTTATTTTCTCTGCCAAAACTAGGAAATTAATCATTAAATATTACATATTAAAGTAGCTGAAGATAGAGTTTACAATAAATTTAACTTATACATGTTTATAGTGTCTAATATATCTAGTATGCCCTGCCCAGAAGTCTTCCTTTACGTGGCGGGCGCAAGTAAGGAACTGCCCTGTAGTACAGTGTCGTGAGCCCCGAGATGCTACGGTAACCGTGAACAGGGAACTCTGAAATGTGGCTGTCTAACGGGGCAATGGCACCCTCCCATTTCCATGGAACAACAAAATCGGGAATTGACGGTCAATGCTACTGCGTCAGAGGAAGCCGACGCGCCTGCAGTCCGGGGAACCAGTGGGACTACGAGGGCCCTGAACATCTTACAAGTAAATATAAATGGAACTCAGAAGGAGAGCTGAGTAGACTGCTGTGTGAACAAGACAAGACACCACCACCATATCTTGTATGTATATAATGATCCACAAGGGATATAATGGATACTTCACAATCTACCAAAAAGGTGTTTAAATGGCGAAGTAGTTAGGTCAAATCTTTGCTCAAAATATAGATCAATATCCCCCAAGTAAAATTTCCAATTGCGGAGATTTCCGTTTGCGGAGACGGTCAATAGATGGCGTTTAGCTTTGACGTCTATTTTGACGGGAGAGGCGACCTTTGTCTTTATATGCATAGATAAAATTAAAATGTTAGGTGTTGATATTAAAAATAAAAAAGGCATATCCTGACCAGGAGCACATGTGCTTTTTAGATGGTAGAGCGCCATCTAGTGGAACAGAAATCAACTAAACGTTGATTTAGCCTGTTCCCTGATATTTGGCAAACCCATTTTCTTGGCACTATGCCATCTAAAAGTTCACGTGAACGTGGTCAGGTTATGACTTTTTTGATTTTTTTTAAATAAACAATTTATATATAAATATAATGAAAACCACCCTTGATTTATTTTCCCTACGTTTTTGATAAAAATATTGAAGTATATATTTTCAATTTTATTATTAAAATTTTGAAATAATTATTATGTAAGAACAATAAATCAAGCTATTTTGCAATTAAACACCTTTTGCTTTAATATTTTACTATAATTGATTTTAAATATTAAAACGCATTAAAGTATTCCACAAATTCATCTTAGTTCTTTGACCTTTCTAAACATATCTTTTAATATTTATTTAAATACACAATAAGTTTACAAATATATGTTTGGAAATACAGTAGAACCTCCTTGTAAATAACACCTAATTGCAGAGCCAAAGTGTCCTTTAGGGAGAGGTGTCCTCTTACCGGAGAGTTGCTCAATTGTAAAAATGGTAATTTGGCAAATGAAAACTGTCCTTTGTAGAGAGGTTTCGGCTAGCGGGGTGTCCTCTATAGAGAGGTTCAACTCTATAGAGAGGTTCAACTCTATCAATATATATTTAAACATAGAAAATTTTAAATCGATTTTTTAAAAATATTGAATTGAATTTTAAAATTAATGATTGTAACTTCCAAAACAATATACTATGAATATAAAGCAATCCATGATATGTATTTATTGAATATATTTTAAAATTAAAGTTTATTTTGGATTTTAATAAACGTTTTTATTTATCCAATATTTCGATGGACCAATCGTCCATTTTTACGAGGTTTTTGTTATGAAGCACACAGCAGGTCGCGGTCAGCCACGGACGTCTTACAAGCTTATTGGAAAAAAAAACAATCTATGATACACCCTAGACAAAAGTGGATATAATCAAAAGAAAATCAACATAATATTTATAAATAAATGTCAATAGTCAATAATTAAGAGATTTCGATTTCATTAAAGATATAAATAACAAATAAATAAAACCCTCAACAATAACAATTGAAGTAACTCTGGGAAAATAACTACATAAATAATGATACATTAGCGCGCCATCTGTTATGAAAATTTCGAAATTATTATAGACACGAATAATTCTTTTTAAGTAAGCGTAGTGGTTTAATTTTTAAAAGAATCATACGCGTCTATAATAGTTTCGAATTTCACAAATAATGATGAAAAATAACTGATAAATCCAAAATAAAATAAATATATAAACAACATAAGCATCTGGTTAGTCAATTTTTCTACCATTTTTATTTTCTAATGAGCTCCAGCTTTCTAAAATAAATCGGCAAAATTTTTCATTGATATATTATAGATGTGTGATCGGAGTATGACTATTGTTGAATACGTGATCTACCAGTAGGGATGTCGGACTATGATGCTTTATATTTGTGTTAGTTGATTCTTTCAGATGAAGATTTGCTGGTTTCTCCTATATAAATTGCCTGACAGGATTTACATGGTATTTTATAAATTACTTCTGGCTTATACATTTGTTTTGTGTCGTGGTGACGGAAGATTCTTCTTAAATTTTAGTTGGGTTGATATCTTGTTGTTATATTATGTTTTTTTTTAACTTCTGGCTATTCTTTTATAGCCATAGCTGTAAGGTAAAGTAGTAAATTATGCTCGGGGTTGAGACCTGTCTATTGATCTTGGATGGAATTTTTGATTTATAGAATTGCTTTTTCTAGTATGATTTTTAGGATAATTAATAATTTATAGTTATTGAAATAGTCTTAAAAATTATTTTTAAAACAATATATTAACGCAAATCAATAACGCGCCATCTATACATATAAAATGAAAGGATTTAAAAGTACGAATGTTTCTTTTATACATAATACAAACTTCTTCTACCCTTATTGCGATGAAAAAATATATTGGGAGGGCTTGGCTCATTAGTGGTGAACCCTCCCAGCGGTTTCGCCAATTTAATCCACCAGACCGCTTCTCGGAGCTCTAATACTGTATTGAACGATTCTTCTTATATACGGAGCACTGAAGGATGGAATCTCAGAAATGGTTTTCAAGAAAACTAAGGACATAAGCTTATAGGACAGTTTAATTTCATTCAAATAATAATTTCAAAAAAAGAATATATTGTAAGATAGTATTTATTAATTTTAATTATGTAACATTGTAATTATTAATTTTATTATTTTTTATTAACAGAGTGGTCATTTTTATGTTTATATCTTGCGACTCTGTAAATTTCCCTCGTGGCTTATCTTTTGTTTAAAATCCATAGTTTGTCCTTCTCTGAAATAAATTTTGTTTCCTCCTGAAGTTTTTGTCTTCCATAATTTTCCACGTGGCAATATATTATATAAAATGATATTTTATTTTAAGATTATAATATTTAGAACAAACCACTCTGTAAGGTTGACCGCCAGATGTCACGGTTTTCTCTATATGAATCCATCGTTGTTGTTTCCCGTTGGCCGGCTCAAATCTTTTTGTACATATGTAAATACGTAATCTCTTATATTCTTCTTTACCCCTCAAATCAGGTATTTATTCTTAGATTGTTTCATTAGCACAATTAAAGCAAATTGTGATTACAACTGTTTTATTATTTTTACCACGATTGTAAAACAATATCATAAAATACTCTTGTATACAAAGAATAATCACACACACACACACAGAATCAGCAATTTATAATAGTCTATAAAAACTTTCCACGTAAACCGATATATGGAATGATTTTTGAAATGACATCATGGGAAATAAATTGAGAGAAAACACTATTCAAATAAAGAATTAAACCTTTATTTGGGAAACAACAACAAAACATGTAGGATAATTAATATTGATTAATAAATTACTTTCGATTTTGTGAAACTAAATATATTTTCTTATGTATTTATTTTCACATTATTATAGTCTTATTGTCTTTAAGATGGTTTCAAAATACAGCAGAACCTCCCTTTAGCGGACACCTCTCCATAAAGGACAGTTTTCATTTGAAAAATTACCATTTTTACAATTTAGCAACTCTCCTGTAAAAGGACCCTTTAGCTCTGCAATTAGGCTTTGTCCCTTACAGGGAGGTTCTACTGTAATACAAATATAAGGGACATCTATAGTATAAAATGTAAAGCTCTTTTATATTTCATATACTTTCTATACATGTTTTAGACTATGATACGGTTTGAAATATTAGGTAATTTTCAAATTTGTACGTACCCAGGCAACTTAACATCCCAGAAGTAATATTTTTCTTCAACTTGCATTGGGATAAGGTTCTCTTAAAAGTTTACGTATTTTGTAAATTTCTAAAACTTGTAGAATTATCCATAGAAGCATAGGGCGCTTCTCCCGTCAAAATAAACGTCAAAAACTGACGCTATCTATTGACCGTCGCCGCAAACTAGCGGCTTCGGGTCGGTGACAAAGCCACAACACCAGCTTTGGCAAATTGAGAAGCGTCCACCTAGAGACCATGGTTTCGGGTAATGGCCCTCGTCAGTCTAGGGCGGACTTTATTCCATGAGATTCACACGGGATCTAATGGAATCTTCACAATCCACCAAAGAGGTGTTTGCTGGTAAGGTGGCTGGGCCAAATCTATGTTGTAGAATCCATCTATATTGTAGAATTATGTAAATAATTGATTACAAGATTTAAAGACAGACAGACTTGAATGAAAGTTGAATAAAAGCTTTAATTAAACACTTTTTATTTAATATACAAAATTTACATGTAAGAAAGGTGTGTAAATAGAAATAAATCCGTCAATGTAAGCCAAAGCCCTCAGTGTTCTGTAGGGCCATATCTAACTTTTTCTGCAGTTTCTCTTTGGAGATGTATTCTGGGAGTAGCAGGACGTTGTAACAGGTCATGGCACTGGGCAGCAGCTCAGAGTCTGGGCCTTGCCGCTGGATGACAAGGGGCTTGTCCTTCACTGGCATGCACTGGCTTCCAGTGATGAACTTCAGCAATGTCTTGATGAAATCTTGATCTCTTTCTTGTAGTAGTTCCCATAAGTTCTGGATTACTTCAGAGTCCCTGTTGAAATCAACAAAGGTAGTCACGGTTTCCAAAATTTGTACATCATAATTGCTTCCAGCCATGAAAAGGTCTTCTAATTCACATGGCCTAAAAATCCAGAATAACACTCTATTAATCTCAAGTTTAAGATTGAATCCCTCTCTGATAGACTCAAAATTTTCCTTGATGTCATTATTTAGAAGATTATCAACATAATTGTCTACATAGGCTTTCTTGTTTTTCTGAGTCAAAGGAACTTCTCGGCCGTTCTCCATAACAAAAGCTTCGAAAATATCTCCAATGTCATCTTCCTCGTATTGGAGAATATATGCCAAACTTTCAGCCTGCACTGGGTCAAAGTCCCAGAGGTCAGCAAAACGGCCTTTGCCCCCAATTAACTTCCGATAGAAGATCTTGGGGAAAGGGATGCTGATGGGAACCTGGTTGTAAATGGCTAGGGCGAAAACAAGCCCCACCATAAAAAAATCTTGTTTTGACCTTTTGGATTCAGACTTTGGCCAAAAGAACCGCCCATTATATACAAACATGTCAAATTCTGGACTTAGGATTTCCTTAAATGCCAAGTCAAACATTTCGTTTTTCAAACCTCCTTCATCGATTCCATTCTCTCCGTTGAAAATTACTCTCATGTTTAAATATAAAATATCACTTAACATAATCGATTCCAAATGGGAAAATAGGTCTTTTAAAATATTGCACCTTCTAACCGTCAGATAATATTCCACAGGTTCATTTTTGGCAATGAACTTTTCCTGTGTTATTTCCATATATAATTCCATGTATTGGTTCAGCAAAGTGAATCTGGATGTAGAGTTAATACCAATAAATCTGCAACCTGCTTGATATGAAGGATCTTCGAAAAATAAAGTTACGGCATCATTATCAAATCTATTTAATGGTATTTTGGGTCGAATGCATTGATTCGTGTTGATGTTTAGAAATATTTCAAATTTGCTTGTTCCACAGATATTAGACCACAACTGACTCCCATCTCGATCACCCCCATAGATATTTGTCAGATAAAGAATATAAATCATGGCGCGAATTGACGCTAATTCAGTCTCTTCAAGTTGTAACGGGAAAAGCATTTCCAAAAATTTTAGGAATTTTTTAACAATCTCTTCAAATATATCGGGAGGATACTGAGAAACAACCTTCACAAATTCTGCTTGGCACTCTTTTCCTGCATATAAAAATACTTTGGCAAGACGAAGGAAAAGCTTGCATTCCTCCTGGTAACCATGAAATGGGAATTCGAGAACCGCAATCATATTATTCAATTTAATTTTCTTATCAGCAGTATGATCGCAAGAATCCAGAAATTTGTTTAGTACACGTACAGTTTCCAATATCCTTTCTTTGTTTTGGGTTGTTTCGAGATAGTGATAAAATTGTCTGAGTCCATCTAAATCAATGTCCAGTGAGGTGAAGCTATCAGAACTGGAGCATTCTTCCATCTTGTTATTTATTGCTCGTATAACAGTTCCTCAATATGGCCGGCTGAATACATTTGTTGATCCATTATGACAAAATTTTCAAATTGAATCAATATTTATATTTAGGTTAGATTAAAAGAGAAAGAGGTAAAAAAAAATAAATAATGAAAAGCGATATTAAAACTCGCAATAATCTGTTTCTGAAAATATATTAAAATATATATATTAAAAATAATATGGGCATATCCTCACCGGGAGTACATGTGCTTTTTAGATGGCAGAGCGCCATTTGGTAGAACAGAAATCAACTAAACATTGATTTAACCTGTTATCTGATATTTGGCCAACCCAATTTCTTGATAAACAAGAAAAGCCAACCACGAAGGCGTTTCGCGCTGTTGGCGCTCGTCAGCGTGGAGCAGGCTGTACTAGAAAGCTCTCTGCTATTTGAAAAGCACATGTGCTTCTGGTCAGGATATGCTTCCATTATTTTTAATATATATAAATATTGAAAATATAGCAATCCATAAATAAATCTTTAAGTGTGTAAAGTGTGTTATCAACAAACTCAGCGCCACATAATTACAACATTTATTTCTGTCCATAATATAAATTTAAATATCAATTTTTTTCCCCCATTAAATATAAGCAAAATTATTTTTAAAATTAATTCTATTGACTTTATGGGGCTCTGAGTTTGTTGTTTAGACACTTCAAAAATGTCATAATACCTTGATAAAATTTGCGCTCAGCCAACTGAAATATTGGTAAAATAAATGATATTTTTGATCCAATATATGCGTTTATATTTAAAATGCCCAATAATTTCGTCATAATTAGAATGTTAAAATGTAAATACAAATTCATCCATCTATAAATCTGTACAAAATAAACGTGGGAGTCAGCGCGCGCGGGCGAATGCTACGGCACACCGCCGCGTGCGAGCGCTCATGAAGGTGGAACAAATTCTTTTCGAAGCTTACATGCACAACGGCTGCGCCCTTCCATTCGACCACGACAGATACGACATATATCTGACTGACAAGGGCCATTAGCTCAAAACCATGGTCTCTTGGTGGACGCTTCTCAGTTTGCCAAAGCTGGTGTTGTGGCTTTGTCACCGACCGCTAGTTGCGGCGACGGTCAAATGATGGCGTCAGATTCTGACGTTTATTTTGACGGGAGAAGCGCCCATTGCTTCTATGGATTAATTTCCTCCCGGAAAATTTTCCGTCTATATATATATATATATATATATATATATATATATATATTTGTAACATAACATATATACAGTTAAACCTGTCAATAGCGCCCCCTCTGAATAGCGCCTCCCTCTCTATAATACCCTATTTTGGTGAGTCCCAAGAGAGGGCGCTATAAACAGGGTTAACTGTATAATATATATATATACATATGGTTTAGGAATGGCTGTCGTTTTAGACCCGTTCTTAGAACGGAATAATGATCTAGTTCTTAATCTACATCTAGGTCACTTTGAAGTCTAGAATTTTATAGGCTATTTTATTCCCGCTCAAACAAAATAAGAGTTGATTTTTCCAACTTCTAGGTGGCTATTGTGGTATGGAAAAAGATTAAAGAATAGAAATTGCATAGCTTCCCTTACAAATGAAGCTGTTTCTGAGGTTTAAAAGCGGCCAGCATTCTATAAAAATGTCCTTACAGGACTTTATATATAAAATAATTAGATTTTTAATTGATATCAAATATACTTGTTATAAAGCAATAATTCGCCCTCTATACAAAGGAAATGTAAGCATTAAGACACAAATGTTTCTTTTACACTTAGAAAAAAACAAACTTCTACTGTCCTTACTGCGATTATAAATATTGAAATTGTATTTTTTATAAATGATATATACTGAATGGTTTTTTATTTTTATTTTCTCCGCCAAAACTAGAAAATTAATCATTAAAGATTACATATTAAAGTAGCTAAAGATAGAGTTTACAGTAAATTTTTTCTCAACTTATACATGTTTATAGTGTCTAATATATCTAGTATGCCCTACCCAGAAGTCTTCCTCTACGTGGCGGGCGCAAGTAAGGAACTGCCCTGTAGTACGGTGTCGTGAGCCCCGAGATGCTACAGTAACCGTGAACAGGGAACTCTGAAATGTGGCTGACTAACGGGGCAATGGCACCCTCCCATTTCCATATGGAACAACAAAATCGGGAATTGACGGTCCATGCTACTGCGTCCGAGGAAGCCGACGCGCCTGCAGTCCGGGGAACCAGTGGGACTACGAGGGCCCTGAATATCTTACAAGTAAATATAAATGGAACTCAGAAGGAGAGCTGAGTAGATTGCTGTATGAACAAGACAAGACACCACCACCACCATATCTTGTATGTATATAATGATCCACAAGGGATATAATGGATACTTCACAATCTACCAAAAAGGTGTTCAAATGGCGAAGTGGCTAGGTCAAATCTTTGCTCAAAATATAGATCAATATCCCCCCAAGTAAAATTTCCAATTGCGGAGATTTCCGTTTGCGGAGACGGTCAATAGATGGCGTTTAGCTTTGACGTCTATTTTGACGGGAGAGGCGACCTTTGTCTTTATATGCATAGAAAAAATAAAAATGTTAGTTGTTGATATTAAAAATAAAGAAGGCATATCCTGACCAGGAGCACATGTGCTTTTTAGATTGTAGAGCGCCATCTAGTGGAACAGAAATCAACTAAACGTTGATTTAGCCTGTTCCCTGATATTTGGCCAACCCATTTTCTTGGCGCTTTGCCATCTAAATGTTCACGTGAACGTGGACAGGATATGACTTTTTTGATTTTTTTTTTAATTAACAATTTATATATAAAAATAATGAAAACCACCCTTGATTTATTTTCCCTACGTTTTTAATAAAAATATTGAAGTATATATTTTCAATTTTATTATTAATATTTTGAAATAATTATTATGTAAGAACAATAAATCAAGCTATTTTGCAATTAAACACCTTTTGCTTTAATATTTTACTATAATTGATTTTAAATATTAAAACGCATTAAGTATTCCACAAATTCATCTTAGTTCTTTGACCTTTTTAAACATATCTTTTAATATTTATTTAAATAAACAATAGGTTTATAATTATATGTTTGGAAATACAGTAGAACCTCCTTGTAAATAACACCTAATTGCAGAGCCAAAGTGTCCTTTAGGAAGAGGTGTCCTCTTACCGGAGAGTTGCTAAATTGTAAAAATGGTAATTTGGCAAATGAAAATTGTCCTTTGTGGAGAGGTGTCGGCTAGCGGGGTGTCCTCTATAGAGAGGTTCTACTGTATCAATATATATTAAACATCTAAAATTTTAAATCGATTTTTTAAAAATATTGAAATGAATTTTAAAATTAATGATTGTAACTTCCAAAATAATATACTATGAATATAGAGCAATCCATGATATGTATTTATTGATTATATTTTAAAATTAAAGTTTATTTTGGATTTTAATAAGCATTTTTATTTATCCAATATTTCGATGGACCAATCGTCCATCTTTTACGAGGTTTTTGTTATGATGCACACAGCAGGTCGCGGTGAGCCACGGAAGTCTTACAAGCTTGTTGAAAAAAAAAACAATCTATGATATAGTACACCCTAAACAAAAGTAAATATAATCAAATGAAAATCAACATAATATTTATAAATAAATGTCAATAGTCAATAATTAAGAGATTTCGATTTCATTAAAGATATAAATAACAAATAAATAAAACCCTCAACAATAACAATTGAAGTAACTCTGGGAAAATAACTACATAAATAATGATACATCAGCGCGCCATCTGTTATGAAAATTCGAAATTATTATAGACACGAATGATTCTTTTTAAGTAAGCGTAGTGGTTTAATTTTCAAAATAATCATACGCGTCTATAATATTTTCGAATTTTCACAAATAATGATGAAAAATAACTGATAAATCCAAAATAAAATAAATATATAAACAACATAAGCATCTGGTAAGTCAATTTTTCTACCATTTTTATTTTCTAATGAGCTCCAGCTTTCTAAAAACAATCGGCAAAGTTTTTCATTGATATATTATAGATGTGTGATCGGAGTATGACTATTGTTGAATACGTGATCTACCAGTAGGGATGTCGGACTATGATGCTTTATTTCTGTGTTAGTTGATTCTTTCAAATGAAGATTTGCTGGTTTCTCCTATATAAATTGCCTGACAGGATTTACATGGTATTTTATAAATTACTTTGGTTCTATCTTCTGGCTTATACATTTGTTTTGTGTCGTGTTGACGGAAGATTCTTCTTAAATTTTAGTTGTGTTGATATCTTGTTGTTATATTATGTTTTTTTTAACTTCTAGCTATTCTTTTATAGCCATAGCTGTAAGGTAAAATGGCAAATTATGCTCGGGGTTGAGACCTGTCTATTGATCTTGGATGGAATTTTTGATTTATAGACTTGCTTTTTCTAGTATGATTTTTAGGATAATTAATAATTTATAGTTATTGAAATAGTCTTAAAAATTATTTTTAAAACAATATATTAACGCAAATCAATAACGCGCCATCTATACATATAAAATGATAGGATTTAAAAGTACGAATGTTTCTTTTATACATAATACAAACTTCTTCTACCCTTATTGCGATGAAAAAATATATTGGGAGGGCTTGGCTCATTAGTGGTGAACCCTCCCAGCGGTTTCGCCAATTTAATACAACAGACCGCATCTCAGAGCTCTAATACTGTATTGGACGATTCTTCTTATATACGGAGCACTGAAGGATGGAATCTCAGAAATGGTTTTCAAGAAAACTAAGGACATACGCTTATAGGACAGTATAATTACATTCAAATAATAATTTCAAAAAAGAATATATTGTAAGATAGTATTTATTAATTTTATTTATGTAACATAGTATTTATTAATTTTATTATATTTTATTAACAGAGTGGTCATTTTTATGTTTATATCTTGCGACTCTGTAAATTTCCCTCGTGGCTTATCTTTTGTTTAAAATCCATAGTTTGTCCTTCTCTGAAATAAATTTTGTTTCCTCCTGAAGTTTTTGTCTTCCATAATTTTCCACGTGGCAATATATTATATAAAATGATATTTTATTTTAAGATTATAATATTTAGAACAAACAACTCTGTAAGGTTGACCGCCAGATGTCACGGTTTTCTCTATATGAATCCATCGTTGTTGTTTCCCGTTGGCCGGCTCAAATCTTTTTGTACATATGTAAATACGTAATCTCTTATATTCTTCTTTACCCCTCAAATCAGGTATTTATTCTTAGATTGTTTTATTAGCACAATTAGAGCAAATTGTGATTACAACTGTTTTATTATTTTTACCACGATTGTAAAATAATATCATTAAATACTCTTGTATACGAAGAATAATCAGAATTAGCAATTTATAATTCTATATCTCAATATTTTTAAAATTAACAGAAAAAATATTATAATATATTTCCAAATATACTTGTATATTGAAATATATCTTCAGAATATGCAAATATACCTATATATAGGAACTCACTGGCTTAACGGTGGCCGAGATGGTACATCGATCTCAAAACAGAAATGCCTGGTGTTGGGGATGTAATACGTACAGTGGGCCACAACGTTCGATCTAATCTATATAGGTAAATATACTTCTGTCATTTCTTGTTTGTCCTATTCATAGTGTTTAACATTTTTTTTTTCTCAATCAAACCCACTATACTCTTTTCAGCTATGTTAAACTACAATTTTATGAAGTCACCATCGCTTCAGAAATCCTTTTTAAATTTTCTACACTTTACGACATAATAGTCTATAAAAACTTTACACGTAAACCGATATATGGAATGATTTTTGAAATGACATCATGGGAAATAAATTGAGAGAAAACACTATTCAAATGAAGAATTAAACCTTTATTTGGGAAACAACAACAAAACATGTGTGTGTGTGTAGGATAATTAATATTGATTATTAAATTACTTTCGATTGTGAAACTAAATATATTTTCTTATGTATTTATTTTCACATTATTATAGTCTTATTGTCTTTAAGATGGTTCCAAAATACAGCAGAACCTCCCTTTAGCGGACACCTCTCCATAAAGGACAGTTTTCATTTGAAAAATTACCATTTTTACAATTTAGCAACTCTCCGGTAAAAGGACACCTCTCCTAAAGGACACTTTAGCTCTGCAATTAGGTTTTGTCCCTTACAGGGAGGTTCTACTGTAATACAAATATAAGGGACATCTATAGTATAAAATGTAAAGCTCTTTTATATTTCATATACTTTCTATACATGTTTTAGACTATGATACGGTTTGAAATATTAGGTAATTTTCAAATTTGTACGTACCCAGGCAACTTAACATCCCAGAAGTATAATTTTTTTCAACCTGCATTGTGATAAGGTTCTCTTAAAAGTGTACGTATTTTGTAAATTTCTAAAACTTGTAGAATTATCCATAGAAGCATAGGGCGCTTCTCCCGTCAAAATAAACGTCAAAAACTGACGCTATCTATTGACCGTCGCCGAAAACTAGCGGCTTCGGGTCGGTGACAAAGCCACAACACCAGCTTTGGCCAATTGAGAAGCGTCCACCTAGAGACCATGGTTTCGGGCTAATGGCCCTCGTCAGTCTAGGGCGGACTTTATTCCATGAGATTCACACGGGATCTAATGGAATCTTCACAATCCACCAAAGAGGTGTTTGCTGGTAAGGTGGCTGGGCCAAATCTATGTTGTAGAATCCATCTATATTGTAGAATTATGTAAATAATTGATTACAAGATTTAAAGACAGACAGACTTGAATGAAAGTTGAATAAAAGCTTTAATTAAACATTTTTATTTAATATACAAAATTTACATGTAAGAAAGGTGTGTAAATAGAAATAAATCCGTCAATGTAAGCCAAAGCCCTCAGTGTTCTGTAGGGCCATATCTAACTTTTTCTGCAGTTTCTCTTTGGAGATGTATTCTGGGAGTAGCAGGACGTTGTAACAGGTCATGGCACTGGGCAGCAGCTCAGAGTCTGGGCCTTGCCGCTGGATGACAAGGGGCTTGTCCTTCACTGGCATGCACTGACTTCCAGTGATGAACTTCAGCAATGTCTTGATGAAATCTTGATCTCTTTCTTGTAGTAGTTCCCATAAGTTCTGGATTACTTCAGAGTCCCTGTTGAAATCAACAAAGGTAGTCACGTTTTCCAAAATTTGTACATCATAATTGCTTCCAGCCATGAAAAGGTCTTCTAATTCACATGGCCTAAAAATCCAGAATAACAATCTATTAATCTCAAGTTTAAGATTGAATCCCTCTCCGATAGACTCAAAATTTTCCTTGATGTCATTATTTAGAAGATTATCAACATAATTGTCTACATAGGCTTTCTTGTTTTTCTGAGTCAAAGGAACTTCTCGGCCGTTCTCCATAACAAAAGCTTCGAAAATATCCCCAATGTCATCTTCCTCGTATTGGAGAATATATGCCAAACTTTGAGCCTGCACTGGGTCAAAGTCCCAGAGGTCAGCAAAACGGCCTTTGCCCCCAATTAACTTCCGATAGAAGATCTTGGGGAAAGGGATGCTGATGGGAACCTGGTTGTAAATGGCTAGGGCGAAAACAAGCCCCACCATAAAAAAATCTTGTTTTGACCTTTTGGATTCACACTTTGGCCAAAAGAACCGCCCATTATATACAAACATGTCAAATTCTGGACTTAGGATTTCCTCAAATGCCAAGTCAAACATTTCGTTTTTCAAACCTCCTTCATCGATTCCATTCTCTCCTTCGAAAATTACTCTCATGTTCAAATATGAAATATCACTTAACATAATCGATTCCAATTGGGAAAATAGGTCTTTTAAAATATTGCACCTTCTAACCGTCAGATAATATTCCACGGGTTCATTTTTGGCAATGAACTTTTCCTGTGTTATTTCCATATATAATTCCATGTATTGGTTCAGCAAAGTGAATCTGGATGTAGAGTTAATACCAATAAATCTGCAACCTGCTTGATATGAAGGATCTTCGATAAATGAAGTTACAGAATCATTATCAAATCTATTTAATGGTATTTTGGGTCGAATGCATTGATTCGTGTTGATGTTTAGAAATATTTCAAATTTGCTTGTTCCACAGATATTAGACCACAACTGACTCCCATCTCGATCAACCCCATAGATATTTGTCAGATAGAGAATATAAATCATGGCGCGAATTGACGCTAATTCAGTCTCTTCAAGTTGTAACGGGAAAAGCATTTCCAAAAATTTTAGGAATTTTTTAACAATCTCTTCAAATATATCGGGAGGATACTGAGAAACAACCTTCACAAATTCTGCTTGGCACTCTTTTCCTGCATATAAAAATACTTTGGCAAGACGAAGGAAAAGCTTGCATTCTTCCTGGTAACCATGAAATGGAAATTCGAGAACCGCAATCATATTATTCAATTTAATTTTCTTATCAGCAGTATGATCGCAAGAATCCAGAAATTTGTTTAGTACACGTACAGTTTCCAATATCCTTTCTTTGTTTTGGGTTGTTTCGAGATAGTGATAAAATTGTCTGAGTCTATCTAAATCAATGTCCAGTGAGGTGAAGCTATCAGAACTGGAGCATTCTTCCATCTTGTTATTTAATGCTCGGTGTAACAGTTCCTCAATATGGTCGGCTGAATACATTTGTTGATCCATTATGATAAATTTTCAAATTGAATCAATATTTATATTTAGGTTAGATTAAAAGAGAAAGAGGTAAAAAAAATAAATAATGAAAAGCGATATTAAAACTCGCAATAATCTGTTTCTGAAAATATATTAAAATATATATATTAAAAATAATATGGGCATATCCTCACCGGGAGTACATGTGCTTTTTAGATGGCAGAGCGCCATTTGGTAGAACAGAAATCAACTAAACATTGATTTAACCTGTTCCCTGATATTTGGCCAACCCAATTTCTTGATAAATCAAGAAAAGCCAACCACGAAGGCGTTTCGCGCTGTTGGCGCTCGTCAGCGTGGAGCAGGCTGTACTAGAAAGCGCTCTGCTATTTGAAAAATATTTGAATGGTCAGGATATGCTTCCATTATTTTTAATATATATAAATATTGAAAATATAGCAATCCATAAATAAATCTTTAAGTGTGTAAAGTGTGTTATCAACAAACTCAGCGCCACATAATTACAACATTTATTTCTGTCCATAATATAAATTTAAATATCAATTTTTTTCCCCCATTAAATATAAACAAAATTATTTTTAAAATTAATTCTATTGACTTTATGGGGCTCTGAGTTTGTTGTTTAGACACTTCAAAAATGTCATAATACCTTGATAAAATTTGCGCTCAGCCAACTGAAATATTGGTAAAATAAATGATATTTTTGATCCAATATATGCGTTTATATTTAAAATGCCCATTAATTTCGTCATAATTAGAATGTTAAAATGTAAATACAAATTCATCCATCTATAAATCTGTACAAAATAAACGTGGGAGCCAGCGCGCGCGGGCGAATGCTACGGCACGCCGCCGCGTGCGAGCGCTCATGAAGGTGGAACAAATTCTTTTCGAAGCTTACATGCACAACGGCTGCGCCCTTACATTCGACGACGACGGATACGACATATATCTGACTAACGAGGGTCATTAGCCCAAAACCATGGTCTCTTGGTGGACGCTTCTCAGTTTACCAAAGCTGGTGTTGTGGCTTTATTACCGACCCGAGGTCGCTAGTTGCGGCGACGGTCAATAGATGGCGTCAGATTCTGACGTTTATTTTGACGGGAGAAGCGCCCAATGCTTCTATGGATTAATTTCCTCCCGGAAAATTTTCCGTCTATATATATATATTTGTAACATAACATATATACAGTTAAACCTGTCTATAGCGCCCCCTCTGAATAGCGTCTCCCTCTCTATAATACCTTATTTTGGTGAATCCCAAGAGAGGGCGCTATAAACAGGGTTAACTGTATAATATATATACATATGGTTTTAGGAATGGCTGTCGTTTTAGACCCGTTTGTAGAACGGGATAATGATCTAGTTCTTAATCTACATCTAGACCCACTTTAAATTCTAGTATTTTATAGGCTATTTTATACCCGCTCGAACAAAATAAAAGTTGATTTTTCCAACTTCTAGGTGGCCATTGTGGCAATAGAAATTGCATAGCTTCCCTTACAAATAAAGCTGTTTCTGAGGTTTAAAAGCGGACAGCATTCTATAAACACGTAATCGGGAATAGACAAATTTGAACGCTTCTTTTAAATTTTTCTGATCAAATTTTAATATAATCCCTACCACATAAATTTCAAATTTTTCATACTTACTTAAGACAGATTATAAAGCAAAGATAAGAAATATCAAACTTCTAGCTGACCGTGCTGGCCAGGTATATGAAGAATATAAAATTGAATTTTCTATTTTCTTCAAAATGAATAAATAGGTGCAGCCGTTTCTGTAGCGCAATGAGCAGCTGCTATCCCGAATATTTAGCATTCAAAGTAGAAACCCTCGTTATTTAGGCAGCTAAATCTAGGCCAGATTTTCCAGAGAGAAAACTTTCTAATTGCCTCAAACTGCCAATTGACTCTTTGTCATTTGTACTCCACTATACTGTACACCCAAATTTCAACTATGCTGTGTCAAAGGTCACAGCGCTATTCTTGCAAATGACCTAGCAGACCAAAAAGCTAAGCCTGCTGCACTTTCTAGCTTATATACTCTCTTTCAAAATCTTTTCACAAGCGCTGCCCACAATAAAAGAACTCAGCTCACAGAGAATATATAAACAGATCTATGCATTATGGATAAAACAACCAGAAATCACAGAAGATTTACCACAACATCAAGAATTTTGTTCTCAAAACTTCCAAGAATCTAACATGAGTGTACATCAACAACCATCCTAACTGGCCATGGCCCCGCACAAGCATACTACCCAAAATTCTGAAAGAGGATCCAATTTAACATATTTGAAAGAATGATGATCAAACAGTCGGTCAACTCTAACTCATCTACTCAGATTTCAGATAACAAATAATTCAAACGGCCAATCTTCTATGAATTATAAATCTAAACCCGGAATTAATGAAAAACTGTTGGAATATTACATAGAGTAGTGAAATATGAGCTCTCGTGTTTGTAAAACATCTACTGTATATAATAATACTTGTTATTTATTTCATATATACTAGGTTTGTTTTGTATCCTTATTGTTGATTATATATAACTAGCGGATGTGTACCCGGCTTCGCCCGGGTTTTATCCGGGTGAAAGTTTGCCGAACGAATATTATTGATAATAATATTCCGGAACACACATAATATTATGATAATAAAATTCGTTGCATTATATATTTATATAAT
Organism: Cordylochernes scorpioides; assembly: GCA_030710605.1. Classification (NCBI taxonomy): domain Eukaryota; kingdom Metazoa; phylum Arthropoda; class Arachnida; order Pseudoscorpiones; family Chernetidae; genus Cordylochernes; species Cordylochernes scorpioides. Next base: position 18,778,430 of record CP092883.1, on the reverse strand, counting down.
ATAAAAAATATATTTTTCGAGTAAACATATCCTCTCTCTCTACTGAATAGATTTTTAAAAAGATATATATATAAATAAAAATATCTAGAGATATACTACATGATCTTAGCCAAAAGGCCGAGAAAAATATTTTATATATAGAGATGACCTGGCTTTGTGTGTTTTCTGCTCGAGTAAATGTTACGCTGGTAGATTTTGTTCCTGCCTACTAAAAATATTGTCTGGCTCCCCTAAATAATTTTGTTTATTGCAATCAAGCATGATACAGCTATATTGTCACCATCATTTCTGACAAAAAATATTGTTGCTCAGTACTTGGTTAATTATATTTTTTCTTGGTTAAAAGTGTGACAAAAACGCTTCCAGATTTAATTCTCTGTCCTGTTCAAATTTCAGCGAGATTAGTTACATACTGAAGGGCGTGCATAGCAGACAAACATATATATATATTAAAAAACGAAATAAAAAAATAAAAGATAAAAAGATCAGGTGTTGAAATCAATATAAAAAATGGCATATCCTGACCAGGAGCACATGTGCTTTACAGAAGGCAGAGCGCCATCTGGTGGAACAGAAATCAACTAAACATTGATTTAGCCTGTTCCCTGATATTTGGCCAACCCAATTTCTTGATAAATCAAGAAAAGCCATCCACGAACGCGTTTCGCGCTTTTTGGCGCTCGTCAGCGTGGAATAGGCTGAACCATTGAGACCAAAAAAGATTTTTTGATCCCAATGGCTTCCCGAAAAACCAAGAAATGGGTATTTAAGGCCAAACTTGCGTAAATACGCTTAGCACATTAAAAAACGAAATAAAAAAATAAAAGATAAAAAGATCAGGTGTTGAAATCAATATAAAAAATGGCATATCCTGACCAGGAGCACATGTGCTTTACAGAAGGCAGAGCGCCATCTGGTGGAACAGAAATCAACTAAACATTGATTTAGCCTGTTCCCTGATATTTGGCCAACCCAATTTCTTGATAAATCAAGAAAAGCCATCCACGAACGCGTTTCGCGCTTTTTGGCGCTCGTCAGCGTGGAATAGGCTGAACCATTGAGACCAAAAAAGATTTTTTGATCCCAATGGCTTCCCGAAAAACCAAGAAATGGGTATTTAAGGCCAAACTTGCGTAAATACGCTTAGCACATTAAAAAACGAAATAAAAAAATAAAAGATAAAAAGATCAGGTGTTGAAATCAATATAAAAAATGGCATATCCTGACCAGGAGCACATGTGCTTTACAGAAGGCAGAGCGCCATCTGGTGGAACAGAAATCAACTAAACATTGATTTAGCCTGTTCCCTGATATTTGGCCAACCCAATTTCTTGATAAATCAAGAAAAGCCATCCACGAACGCGTTTCGCGCTTTTTGGCGCTCGTCAGCGTGGAATAGGCTGAACCATTGAGACCAAAAAAGATTTTTTGATCCCAATGGCTTCCCGAAAAACCAAGAAATGGGTATTTAAGGCCAAACTTGCGTAAATACGCTTAGCACATTAAAAAACGAAATAAAAAAATAAAAGATAAAAAGATCAGGTGTTGAAATCAATATAAAAAATGGCATATCCTGACCAGGAGCACATGTGCTTTACAGAAGGCAGAGCGCCATCTGGTGGAACAGAAATCAACTAAACATTGATTTAGCCTGTTCCCTGATATTTGGCCAACCCAATTTCTTGATAAATCAAGAAAAGCCATCCACGAACGCGTTTCGCGCTTTTTGGCGCTCGTCAGCGTGGAATAGGCTGAACCATTGAGACCAAAAAAGATTTTTTGATCCCAATGGCTTCCCGAAAAACCAAGAAATGGGTATTTAAGGCCAAACTTGCGTAAATACGCTTAGCACATTAAAAAACGAAATAAAAAAATAAAAGATAAAAAGATCAGGTGTTGAAATCAATATAAAAAATGGCATATCCTGACCAGGAGCACATGTGCTTTACAGAAGGCAGAGCGCCATCTGGTGGAACAGAAATCAACTAAACATTGATTTAGCCTGTTCCCTGATATTTGGCCAACCCAATTTCTTGATAAATCAAGAAAAGCCATCCACGAACGCGTTTCGCGCTTTTTGGCGCTCGTCAGCGTGGAATAGGCTGAACCATTGAGACCAAAAAAGATTTTTTGATCCCAATGGCTTCCCGAAAAACCAAGAAATGGGTATTTAAGGCCAAACTTGCGTAAATACGCTTAGCACATTAAAAAACGAAATAAAAAAATAAAAGATAAAAAGATCAGGTGTTGAAATCAATATAAAAAATGGCATATCCTGACCAGGAGCACATGTGCTTTACAGAAGGCAGAGCGCCATCTGGTGGAACAGAAATCAACTAAACATTGATTTAGCCTGTTCCCTGATATTTGGCCAACCCAATTTCTTGATAAATCAAGAAAAGCCATCCACGAACGCGTTTCGCGCTTTTTGGCGCTCGTCAGCGTGGAATAGGCTGAACCATTGAGACCAAAAAAGATTTTTTGATCCCAATGGCTTCCCGAAAAACCAAGAAATGGGTATTTAAGGCCAAACTTGCGTAAATACGCTTAGCACATTAAAAAACGAAATAAAAAAATAAAAGATAAAAAAATAAAAGATAAAAAGATCAGGTGTTGAAATCAATATAAAAAATGGCATATCCTGACCAGGAGCACATGTGCTTTACAGAAGGCAGAGCGCCATCTGGTGGAACAGAAATCAACTAAACATTGATTTAGCCTGTTCCCTGATATTTGGCCAACCCAATTTCTTGATAAATCAAGAAAAGCCATCCACGAACGCGTTTCGCGCTTTTTGGCGCTCGTCAGCGTGGAATAGGCTGAACCATTGAGACCAAAAAAGATTTTTTGATCCCAATGGCTTCCCGAAAAAACCAAGAAATGGGTATTTAAGGCCAAACTTGCGTAAATACGCTTAGCACATTAAAAAACGAAATAAAAAAATAAAAGATAAAAAGATCAGGTGTTGAAATCAATATAAAAAATGGCATATCCTGACCAGGAGCACATGTGCTTTACAGAAGGCAGAGCGCCATCTGGTGGAACAGAAATCAACTAAACATTGATTTAGCCTGTTCCCTGATATTTGGCCAACCCAATTTCTTGATAAATCAAGAAAAGCCATCCACGAACGCGTTTCGCGCTTTTTGGCGCTCGTCAGCGTGGAATAGGCTGAACCATTGAGACCAAAAAAGATTTTTTGATCCCAATGGCTTCCCGAAAAACCAAGAAATGGGTATTTAAGGCCAAACTTGCGTAAATACGCTTAGCACATTAAAAAACGAAATAAAAAAATAAAAGATAAAAAGATCAGGTGTTGAAATCAATATAAAAAATGGCATATCCTGACCAGGAGCACATGTGCTTTACAGAAGGCAGAGCGCCATCTGGTGGAACAGAAATCAACTAAACATTGATTTAGCCTGTTCCCTGATATTTGGCCAACCCAATTTCTTGATAAATCAAGAAAAGCCATCCACGAACGCGTTTCGCGCTTTTTGGCGCTCGTCAGCGTGGAATAGGCTGAACCATTGAGACCAAAAAAGATTTTTTGATCCCAATGGCTTCCCGAAAAACCAAGAAATGGGTATTTAAGGCCAAACTTGCGTAAATACGCTTAGCACATTAAAAAACGAAATAAAAAAATAAAAGATAAAAAGATCAGGTGTTGAAATCAATATAAAAAATGGCATATCCTGACCAGGAGCACATGTGCTTTACAGAAGGCAGAGCGCCATCTGGTGGAACAGAAATCAACTAAACATTGATTTAGCCTGTTCCCTGATATTTGGCCAACCCAATTTCTTGATAAATCAAGAAAAGCCATCCACGAACGCGTTTCGCGCTTTTTGGCGCTCGTCAGCGTGGAATAGGCTGAACCATTGAGACCAAAAAAGATTTTTTGATCCCAATGGCTTCCCGAAAAACCAAGAAATGGGTATTTAAGGCCAAACTTGCGTAAATACGCTTAGCACATTAAAAAACGAAATAAAAAAATAAAAGATAAAAAGATCAGGTGTTGAAATCAATATAAAAAATGGCATATCCTGACCAGGAGCACATGTGCTTTACAGAAGGCAGAGCGCCATCTGGTGGAACAGAAATCAACTAAACATTGATTTAGCCTGTTCCCTGATATTTGGCCAACCCAATTTCTTGATAAATCAAGAAAAGCCATCCACGAACGCGTTTCGCGCTTTTTGGCGCTCGTCAGCGTGGAATAGGCTGAACCATTGAGACCAAAAAAGATTTTTTGATCCCAATGGCTTCCCGAAAAACCAAGAAATGGGTATTTAAGGCCAAACTTGCGTAAATACGCTTAGCACATTAAAAAACGAAATAAAAAAATAAAAGATAAAAAGATCAGGTGTTGAAATCAATATAAAAAATGGCATATCCTGACCAGGAGCACATGTGCTTTACAGAAGGCAGAGCGCCATCTGGTGGAACAGAAATCAACTAAACATTGATTTAGCCTGTTCCCTGATATTTGGCCAACCCAATTTCTTGATAAATCAAGAAAAGCCATCCACGATTGATTGCGCGATTGAGCCATCCATTGATTTCAACACCTGATCTTTTTATCTTTTATTTTTTTATTTCGTTTTTTAATGTGCTAAGCGTATTTACGCAAGTTTGGCCTTAAATACCCATTTCTTGGTTTTTCGGGAAGCCATTGGGATCAAAAAATCTTTTTTGGTCTCAATGGTTCAGCCTATTCCACGCTGACGAGCGCCAAAAAGCGCGAAACGCGTTCGTGGATGGCTTTTCTTGATTTATCAAGAAATTGGGTTGGCCAAATATCAGGGAACAGGCTAAATCAATGTTTAGTTGATTTCTGTTCCACCAGATGGCGCTCTGCCTTCTGTAAAGCACATGTGCTCCTGGTCAGGATATGCCATTTTTTATATTGATTTCAACACCTGATCTTTTTATCTTTTATTTTTTTATTTCGTTTTTTAATGTGCTAAGCGTATTTACGCAAGTTTGGCCTTAAATACCCATTTCTTGGTTTTTCGGGAAGCCATTGGGATCAAAAAATCTTTTTTGGTCTCAATGGTTCAGCCTATTCCACGCTGACGAGCGCCAAAAAGCGCGAAACGCGTTCGTGGATGGCTTTTCTTGATTTATCAAGAAATTGGGTTGGCCAAATATCAGGGAACAGGCTAAATCAATGTTTAGTTGATTTCTGTTCCACCAGATGGCGCTCTGCCTTCTGTAAAGCACATGTGCTCCTGGTCAGGATATGCCATTTTTTATATTGATTTCAACACCTGATCTTTTTATCTTTTATTTTTTTATTTCGTTTTTTAATGTGCTAAGCGTATTTACGCAAGTTTGGCCTTAAATACCCATTTCTTGGTTTTTCGGGAAGCCATTGGGATCAAAAAATCTTTTTTGGTCTCAATGGTTCAGCCTATTCCACGCTGACGAGCGCCAAAAAGCGCGAAACGCGTTCGTGGATGGCTTTTCTTGATTTATCAAGAAATTGGGTTGGCCAAATATCAGGGAACAGGCTAAATCAATGTTTAGTTGATTTCTGTTCCACCAGATGGCGCTCTGCCTTCTGTAAAGCACATGTGCTCCTGGTCAGGATATGCCATTTTTTATATTGATTTCAACACCTGATCTTTTTATCTTTTATTTTTTTATTTCGTTTTTTAATGTGCTAAGCGTATTTACGCAAGTTTGGCCTTAAATACCCATTTCTTGGTTTTTCGGGAAGCCATTGGGATCAAAAAATCTTTTTTGGTCTCAATGGTTCAGCCTATTCCACGCTGACGAGCGCCAAAAAGCGCGAAACGCGTTCGTGGATGGCTTTTCTTGATTTATCAAGAAATTGGGTTGGCCAAATATCAGGGAACAGGCTAAATCAATGTTTAGTTGATTTCTGTTCCACCAGATGGCGCTCTGCCTTCTGTAAAGCACATGTGCTCCTGGTCAGGATATGCCATTTTTTATATTGATTTCAACACCTGATCTTTTTATCTTTTATTTTTTTATTTCGTTTTTTAATGTGCTAAGCGTATTTACGCAAGTTTGGCCTTAAATACCCATTTCTTGGTTTTTCGGGAAGCCATTGGGATCAAAAAATCTTTTTTGGTCTCAATGGTTCAGCCTATTCCACGCTGACGAGCGCCAAAAAGCGCGAAACGCGTTCGTGGATGGCTTTTCTTGATTTATCAAGAAATTGGGTTGGCCAAATATCAGGGAACAGGCTAAATCAATGTTTAGTTGATTTCTGTTCCACCAGATGGCGCTCTGCCTTCTGTAAAGCACATGTGCTCCTGGTCAGGATATGCCATTTTTTATATATATATATATATATATGTTCCCGGCTTCGCCCGGTTTTTACCCGAGTAAAAGTTTGCCTAACGACCATTTGTTAAAACGATTCTAGCAAACATCCAATCCACCTATATATAAATTTATAAACGTATATAAATATTGTTATATGCGTTTAAATATATGTCATAATTTGTATATAATTGTATGCACCCCGACCCACTATGCATGTACAATGTATGATTTTCAAAGATTTAATAAAGAATAAGGTAACTGGAGGAAAGAAAGTAACAAAAAGACATAGGAAGTAGATCTAGAAGAGAACATAATTATTAATAACGTCACAGTTAACCTTCTGACCCCGGAAACCCTGCGAGCTAAGTTTAAACCAATATTTCCGGACAAGACAGGACGTATCTGGTGACCAGAAGTTATAAAAGTTTGAGAGACGCCCAATTTCCGGAACAAGACCGGACGTATTTGATACCGCGGAAGTAAAATAGAGTCGAACTAACACGATACTTCCTGACCCAGGCCGGGCGTATCTTCCATCAAAGCAGCCGCCGGTCCAATTAGGAAGCAACCACTAAGTAGGTCAACCAATAGGAAAACGGGCACGTTCTATCCCTCGACCAATGGGAAAGAAGCCAACTCGTGGTGTTAAATCGAAAAGCAAGAATTGTCAGTAGTGACTTGGCTCCCACCGAGTTCAAATCAGTAGTGATTTGGCTTCCAACAAGGTGACATCGGCCCTGGACCTCTCTCCCTCTGCTCATCCCGTAGCTAAGTACAATCACCACCATGTGATCAGATAATTAACAATCAAAACTCGCTCCGCCTTCTCAAGCTTTCTTTCCTCCAACCCAGTTGCCTTTTATTTTCAAACCCCATCATGTGTCCTGATTATTCCTAACTGTGTGCTTCACTTGCCACTCAACGACTGCGTTTCAACCAATCCTCACCATTCAAATCGAACAACAAGAAATTCCGCAACGATATTGTCACAGATCGGTTAAGTCGACAGGATTCTACAACAGTGTAATACATCAAATATTGCAGTGTAATAACTTTGGCCATATTACATATATTTTTGAAAAACATAATTTTTTTCGAAAACATTTATTAAATTTCAAATAAGATATTTTCTCTAAATATATATTAATATTGGAATGTAAAGTTTTTTTACATCATTGGAATAACTTCCTAAAGTTTCACGGAAATTGGATAATCTTACCTTTTAAAAACATTCACGTGTAAACAAACTAACAAACTACGTGTAAAATTATTAACCAATCAAATTCATTTATCGTCGCGACCAGTGCGGCGCCAAGCGGTAAAAGGCTGGAACTAACGCTTTTTGGTTTTACATTTAAAAAAAGCACATAACTTTTTAGTTTTTGAATAGCCTATATGTTAAACGAAATCATCAGCTACCTACATGCGAAATTTCATAATGATTGATTCTGTAGAATTTGCTCGAGGTGATAACAAACATCGATTTTGGATTCCATTTTTATATATATATGAGGATGGTTTTAGGAATGGCTGTCGTTTTAGACCCGTTCGTAGAACGGGATAATGATCTAGTTCTTAATCTACATCTAGGTCACTTTGAAGTCTAGAATTTTATAGGCTATTTTATTCCTGCTTAACCAAAATAAGAGTTGAATTTTCCAACTTCTAGGTGGCCATTGTGGCAATAGAAACACTTTTCCAATGTGGATGTCAGAGAAATATAAAAAAATCCGTCTCACTGAATACCTTTATTAGATTGAAAAAATTGTGCAGCAGTTTCAGTAGCGCAATGAGCGGCTGTTTTCCCGAATATTTAGCATTCCAAGAAGAAACGCTCGTTCTTTAGGTGACTAAAGCTAACCAAATTTTCCCGCGAGAAAACTTTCTAATTGCTTCAAACTGCCAATTGAATCTTTACCATTTTCAGTCCACCATACTGCACACCCAATTTTCAACTTGCACTTCAATAATATTATAAAATTAGAAATTATATTTTATAATATGCATACTGTTGAAAGCCAGTGTATATATTTTTTTTGTCTTGCCTCTTGTGATTTGTTTATGTACTTTTTAAAAATATTTGACTTTATTATAGGCTAATTATCTTTGATTTATATTCGTTGGCGGATGTTAATTTAGAAGAATTTTGATGATTTGCATTTGTTTAGGTAGATTCTTTTAAAAATTATTTTTTCAATCGGTGTAGTTAGTTCAGTTTATAAATAAAGGTCTTATGGTTCAGTCGCTGTGTGGTTGTTGCTAAGTTCTAATTTAGGCTTTCTTATAATACAACGCGGCTTGTGATTGTAAAACGACATTTGAAAATTATACCGCATGTGTTTCTTTTCAACGAAAAATCAAAAATTTATTTTGAGGAGAAATGACGATTATTTCTAACCTTAGGGATGAAGTATGAAAAGATAAATTGTGAAGAGTAATGATAAACGGAAAAATAAAGTATCCATCATGGATCCATCCCTGGACACTTTTTATTTTTCCGTTTATCATTACCCTTCACAATTCATCCTCTCATACTTCATCCCTAAGGTTAGAAATAATCGTTATTTCTCCTTAAAATAAATTTCGATATTTCGTTCAAAAGAAACATATGCGGTATAATTTTCAAATGTCGTTTTAGGCTTCCTTCTTAAGGAAGACGTGAACCCAACCCCTGGAAAGTTGCGTGCGTATTACATTGGATCTACGCGGTCGTAACACATACACAAACACTTTTCCAATGTGGATGTCAGAGAAACATAAATAAAAAAATCCGTCTCATTGAATACCTTTATTAGATTATTCTATTCGGACTGATAATTAAAAACTAACTATAAAATAAATTTTGTATTTGAATTTTTAAAATATTTTTTTTCTTAAACTTGATTCAAATTATAATCCTAAAAATTTAAGTAACACAGTAGAATTTAAAAAATAAAATTCCCCTATTTTTTCTGACTCAACATTAATTTTAATAAAATAAAATCAATAATAGAAACAAGAGTATATATAAAATGAGGAGGGGACACATTACTTAGTATCTAAACGTTATTTTAGATGTGAGATTGGGTTAGGAATAAAGAAAAATCCAAATTATTGGAAAATTCCCCACATAAAATCAAGAAAAACCTAATAAAGAATTAATTTTGGCCTTCTGATCTGCTCCATGGACAAGACACCTCAGTTGGCCGGTATTGTAATCAGGGTGAACGGACCTATCTGATCTGCTCCATGGACAGGACACCTCAGTTGGCCGGTATTGTGATCAGGGTGCACGGACCGATCTGATCTACTCCATGGATAAGACACCTCAGTTGACCGGTATTGTGATCAGGGTGCACGGACCGATCTGATCTGCTCCATGGACAAGACACCTCAGTTGGCCGGTATTGTAATCAGGGTGTACGGACTGATCTTATCTGCTCCATCGACAAGACACCTCAGTTGGCCGGTATTGTGATCAGGGTGCACGGACCGATCTGATCTGCTCCATGGACAAGACACCTCAGTTGGCCGGTATTGTGATCAGGGTGAACAGACCGATCTGATCTGCTCCATGGACAAGACACCTCAGTTGACCGGTATTGTGATCAGGGTGCACGGACCGATCTGATCCATGGACAAGACACCTCAGTTGGCCGGTATTGTAATCAGGGTGAACGGACCGATCTGATCTGCTCCATGGACAAGACAACTCAGTTGGCCGGTATTGTGATCAGGGTGCACGGACCGATCTGATCCATGGACAAGACACCTCAGTTGGCCGGAATTGTGATCAGGGTGCACGGACCGATCTGATCCATGGACAAGACACCTCAGTTGGCCGGTATTGTGATCAGGGTGCACGGACTGATCTGATCCATGGACAAGACACCTCAGTTGGCCGGTATTGTGATCAGGGTGCACGGACCGATCTGATCCATGGACAAGACACCTCAGTTGGCCGGAATTGTGATCAGGGTGCACGGACCGATCTGATCCATGGACAAGACACCTCAGTTGGCCGGTATTGTGATCAGGGTGCACGGACCGATCTGATCAATGGACAAGACACCTCAGTTGGCCGGTATTGTGATCAGAGTGCACGGACCGATCTGATCCATGGACAAGACACCTCAGTTGGCCGGAATTGTGATCAGGGTGCACGGACCGATCTGATCCATGGACAAGACACCTCAGTTGGCCGGTATTGTGATCAGGGTGCACGGACCGATCTGATCCATGGACAAGACACCTCAGTTGGCCGGTATTGTGATCAGGGTGCACGGACCGATCTGATCCATGGACAAGACACCTCAGTTGGCCGGTATTGTGATCAGGGTGCACGGACCGATCTGATCCATGGACAAGACACCTCCACCAATTGAAACGAAAGAAATAAATCTTTAGAAAAATGGCCCTAGGTTCTAAACGGTCACATGGCAAGTGACTATATAAAAATAAAGAGAAAATATAAATTTAAAATTGGCTAACTAATACAACACAGTAGAACCTCCATGAGAGGACACTCACTCTAGAGGACACCTCTCTATAAAGGACAATTTTCACTTGAAAAAATTACCATTTTTGCTATTTAATAACTCTCTGGTAAGAGGAAACCTCTCCCTAAAGGAAATTTTGGCTCTTCAATTAGCTTTCCTTTATAGGGAGGTTCTACTGTACCATTTATGGTTGAAATTTTGGAAATAAAATTGGCACTAAAAGTGATTTCTAGAAAATAATTAACCTAAAACAATTCAAGGGGTAATATGAGTTATGTGGAAATTTTAATGACATTTAGTACAGTAATTAGATGTTTATCGATAAACAAACGGACAGAAAAAAAATGATTTTCATGCATTCCAAGTTTCAAAATCACTTTATTGGGTACAGTTCAACAAGAGCAACCTAGTTAATGATAATTACAACAATGATTAATATGTGAAGGTTATTCACATATTAAACAAATTTTAACGCGGGATTCGATCCCGGTTCATGACTGTCGGGAATCGAGGGTGTTACCTACTCTTCCTCTTGATTTTCATACGCTGGTTCAAATCACATTAATAGGTACCGCTCAGCAAGAGCAACCTAGTTTATGATAATTGAACAATGGATAATATGTGAAGGCCATTCACATATTAAACAATTTTTAACGCGGGATTCAATCCCGGTTCATGACTGTCGGGAATCGAGTGGGTTTCCCACTCGTACACCGACTTTTTTTTATGATTTTCATACGAATAAAGATTTATATTCAAACACATTAATAGATAAGAGAGGAAATTATTTGAGCACCCAAGTTTCTTTTAAGCATAAACCAGACTTCTACTGTCCTTACTGCAATGAAAAATATATTGGGAGGGCTTGGTTGTTGAGTCAAACCCTCTTAATATTTTTTTTTATCGCAGTAAGGACAGTAGAAGTTTGGTAATGTTTAAAAAACTTGCATGCTCAAATCTTTTCTTTTCTTATCTATAAATGGCACGTTATATTGCCCTACATTAATAGATATTTAATTCTTAAATTCCTCTCTCTCTTTTTAAATATGTTAAAAAATTATAAAAAGGAACTCATTGCGAGAAATTTTTTTTTTTTTGTATTTTAAACGTTCTTCACAATTGTATCATGAATTGAAATAATATAAATGTAAAAAATAATTTGCCTAAATATCAAATCAAAAATAATTCCTAAAATTTGTAATTTATATTTTTAAAAAGATTTTAATTAAAAAATATAAATATATTATTTTTTTGTCAGAAAATATATTTTAATAGAATTCTATACCTTTCTCTCTTGTGTGAATTCTACCATTATCTCTCTATGAAATAAACCTTTAAAAATAATTTCTTCATTTTTTTAACTTTCCCTTTAATACCAGATTATATTTCTGAGAGAATATATATTAAAAAGGATTAATTTATATTTAAATTACAAAAGAGTGATTCTTTAATTAAAAATAACTAATTTAAAAACGTCGAGATTTCACCAGAGACACTAAAAAATTCAAATTTTTCTCCTCAGCTTAAAATCTAACGTTTTTTAAACCCTTAAAGATAGATTTTAAATGTGTGTTTTTGGAGTATTTATTTTATTTAAATAAATACAAGTGTAATGTGTATATATAATATATATAAATAGAAAATATTTTGATTTTATTCTTATATAAAATTCACTATACATAAAATTATATTTTTTGTTAATATTTTCTTTAGTATGTGTTGTGAATAGTTTTTAACATTAATTAATTATAAAGATAAAGCGAAAAAAAGCAAATAATTTATTAAAATATAAGAAGGTGTATGCTGAGTTTTCAATATTATATTTTGAATATTTATATTTATAGATTTTATTGCCATTCATCGATAAAATTTGTAACAAATAAATTTACTGGAAATGTGTTTCTTTTCATCAAATATTATCTCTATAGACCTTACTTTTGTCAAAACCAATCCAATACAATAGTAGAGACGTTTAAAGATTAATTTGGCGAAACCAGAGAGGGTTCACTAATGATGAGTCAAGCCCTCTAATTCAACAACCTTTATCATGATAGTAAGGTCTGTATAGATAATATTTGATGATATTGTTGAACCAAAAGCCCTCTCACATTCAATAACTTATATCATTGCAGTGAGGTTTGTAGAGATAATATTTCATGATATTATTGAAACATATTTCGCGTTAATTTATTGGTTACAAATTTTATATTTGGAATATTTTTATGAAAATGAAGAACATATATATTGTGAACGCTTATTTTTCATTTGCATTGTGTGCGTTATTTCAAATTTTAACAACTTCATGAGATTGTTTTAAGAGTTGGCGGACAAAAGGCAATGTTCCTTAATAAAACAATTGTATTTTTTCCATATAATTGTACTAGAATCTACTTCTTCAGATAGGAATTTACACAGCACAATGTCACAATATTCCGAGTGGAAGATAAAGTGTGCAGTAATTGTGCAGTAATTGAATGAAGAGATTTGTGATGTAATGGTTCTATACAGCCCTGAGAGTGAAGATTTCCCCGATGAACTCTCGCCTTGAAACAGGAAAATTCTGTACGAATTCCTCGGCGGTGCAATTGAGCAAGTTGGGGTCAAAAATCCCTTTATAAGCAAAAGCCTTTACAAAATTAGGGCGATTTTTAACATTTGACATAGTCCAGATGTCCCTTCAGAGAAGACTTGTGTCCGATGTAGATATATATATGTGGTGAGGTAAGTCGATCCTGTAGGATGACTGTAGTGTGTTGGTCAAATGCAGTCGTTGTGGCCTCAATGTTTGAGTGGGTTCAGGCGTGGATGTATTGCACCAAAGAACGAGACATGGTAGATGTCACCACGGAGATGGCAAGAAGTGAGTCCAGCCGACACCAGTTTAGGGGAGAACTGTCTAGAGGCGTCTGCCAGTCTCGTTCCCCCAGCCCGACTAACTGTGTTTATAAAAAGGGGGGGCTGCGTGGGGACCGACTGGAATGTCGCACCCCACCGCCGGCGAGACAAGAATGCAGACGGTCGTAAATTTCCAGGACTGCGGGGAATCTAGCGGGGCCCTTCTGGCATCGGCTGACGCTCACTCGAAATTTTATTTGTCACACTTTGGCAATTACATTATACATTTACACAATACATGGAGACATAGATGTATTGGGATATATTACAACAGTTTATGCCCCGGTTGATGAAAATTAGGTTATGGTGATTATATATGAAATCATAAGATAATTAAAATTGGGGAAAATAATTTGTATACAAATTGGTTTAATAATAATGATTAATAATAAAAGAGAAATGTTAACAAATAATAATGTTAAGCTCAACGTGTAAAAATATATGAAAAAGGATTTTAAAAATGTAAATTTGGGTGACTATATACAGCGTTGAATGTTGGAATTAATATTTGAAAGTGCATTGAATTATAGGGTCTAGATAGGTGGACATAGAATAGATTCTGTTACTGCGATGCAATGCGACTTTATGGGATCGTAGGCATTGGTCCATCTACAGTATGCTGAAGGTATTCGACATGGGCTGTCCTATCAGACGGATTTGGGAATAGGTGGTGGAAACTTTGGTCGAGAAAAAAGAGTGATAGAATGTGTGGCAGAGAGAGAGTCGTTCTGTCGCAAAAAAAAAAAATAATAATAAAATATCGATTTGGCCGCGGTAAGGCAGTGAAAGTGAGGTGATTGAATAATAATAAAAAATTGCCCGAATGTGAAAAAAAAAATAAAAAAAAATAAGGGGCGTTGATGCTCGAACCGGGCCGTGAATGAAAGACAAAAAAAAAAAATAATAAAAAACTCATCTAACTAGCTGCTCAAGTTCGACTGTTGGGAAGGTTACAGCGAAGAAGCGTTTGTAGTTAAGATGGAATAAATGTGAGAAATCAATGTTTCAGCGGATAGTAACGACCTCTCTGAGAAGGTATGGGCTGTGATGCCATGAGAATTTTGTGGGTAATGCTCTCGATTCATTTTCTAAAATTTTAACTTAAAAATCTAAAGATAGGATTTAAATATTGAAGTTGAGAAAACAAATTTAAAATTAAAAATTGTGTGTGATTAATGTTTGTACAATAGTATAAAAATAAAAAGACAAAAGTTAAAAATAACAAAAGATTTGAGATATAATTAACATAAGTAAATAATAAATATGCGAAATATTAAAAAGTAGAATAGATGATATAGGTGGGCTGTTTATAAAATTATGATTTTAACGAAACATAGGTCAATTAGGGTGTTAAAAGTCTTTAAAAGTGTCTGGTGTTAAATGAAGGAACGGTTCACTAGATCTGGGGGGAACGTGGCGGTTAGTTGAATTGTCGAAAAGGTCTGGAGGGAAGTGGTTGTATGGAGATAGATTGGTAGGTTTTCTATTATTTTTATTCGGAAGGGAATATTTTTGGGGTGGTGCGATATAAAGGACCTCTTCAGTGTAATATTTTAATTTGTTCACATGTACTGTGTCGTTGTCTCTGTTTAAGGGCTGATTGGCTCTATTTATACGAACAACGTTGGGAGAAATTATTTCTAATATAGTATATGGACCTGTAAAGTAGGGAAGTAATTTACCGCTGTTCGGGTGATGGTAGGCCTTGACTAAAACTATATCTCCGACTTCAAATTGGGGCGTTCTATGTTTGCTGTCGTACTTCATTTTTTCCTTGGCGTGCCTATCGAGTGTGCGTTTAATGGCTATTTTCCTAGTTTCTTCGACAGGAGGATAGGGATCGATGTGGGAACTTAACTCTGTTGGAATTATATTATACATAAGAAACGAAGGGGGGAACCCAGTGATTGTGTGGGGTGTTTGGTTATATTTATCTGTTACGGTTTTTATTAATTTGATCCAGGATACTTTGGGGTTTTCTAGATGGAGGATTCTAAGCTTGCCTGTGAGTGTCGCATTTAGACGTTCACAGAGGCCGTTGGCCTGCGGGTTGTTACTAGTTGTGAGAAGGGGTTGTATACCATGTCTTAGTAAAAATCTCCTAAACTTGGGTGAGGTAAACGCAGGTGCTCTATCCGAAAGGAGGCATTTGGGTGTATTGCTCTGCATTACCTTTTTTAAACACTGTAAGTATGTAAGTGTGCTGGTTGACTTAGAGGGGAAGGTCCATGCGTAACGGCTTAGATGGTCGACGATCACATGGAGATAAGTTTTCGAACTGCCATATTTTGAAAATCCGGCTATGGTGTCTATAGATAATGTGTCAAAGGGTTGTGAAACGAGAGGAAGTTGTCCTAGCGTACCGTAATTGGGACCTTTGGGTCTTTTAATTAATTGGCATGTGGGACAAGATTTAACATATTTGACAATCGAGTGTGTCATTCCACGCCAAGTGTATTGGGTGGAAATGATTCTCGTCATCTGTGAAACACCAGGGTGATTATATTCTACATGTACCTTATTTATTAGTGTGTGTTGGAGCGAGGGAGGAACGATGACTTTCGTCACGCCTTTTCGAGTTAGAGTGTGAAGGCCTTCTGGATTTATGGTGGCGTTTGGATAGGGAAGCTCAAGGGGTTGTTTTTCCTTTATTTGTGCAGCGCTGAGGAATCCACAGAAAGGATTGCGCGATAGAAGGTCCGCCTCATGCTGTTTCGATCCTTTTATGTAACGGATCTCGTACTCGTATGTGGACATCTTTAGACTCCACCGAAATAGTCGTCCAGTTGGATTTTTTATGGTCTTAAGCCACTGTAAGGCATGGTGGTCGGTGAAAATGGTGAATTTAACGCCGGTTAAATACACACGGAATTTGTCCACACATTCTATGATGGCGAGACATTCCAGTTCGGAAATCGTGTAATTTTTCTCGTGTGGCCTAAGCGCGCGGCTGTAAAATTGTACTGGATATAGAGTCCCATCTGGGTATTGTTGTTTGAGAACACCGGCTATGCCTAAAAGTGAGGCGTCACAATAAAGTTGGCACGGCAGTCCTTCTTTAAAAAGATGTAAGATTGGTTGTGAGGTCAGACTCTCTTTGAGAGCTTCGAAAGAGGTTTGGCATTGATTGTCCCATTCCCATGTGGTGTCCTTCTTAAGTAACTTATTAAGGGGGGTTCTGAGTTGTGCATAATTAGGTATAAATTTATTGTACACATTAATGGCACCTAAAAACGATTGGAGTGTTTTTAGATTAGTTGGAACCTTAATAGCGTTGATTACATCAAGATTTTTAATTTGGGGCGTGTAGGTGCCCGATTTTATCGTATATCCTAAAAATTCAATTTGGGTCTTGAAAAATTCGCATTTATTATAATTTAATTTAATATTTTCTTCCTGGCACACTAAGAAGAATTTTTGTATATGTTGAGCATGCTCTTCTATGGTATTAGAGAATATAACAAAGTCATCAAAATAATGGGCTATGAAATCTAACTCATACTTTTGTATTACTTGACTTAGAGCACGTTCATATATTTGTGGTGAATTTCTCAGACCGAAAGGTAATCGAGAAAACTGGTACTGCCCTTCGAGAGTTACAAAGGCTAAAAGATTTCGGGAACTAGGTTCGATTTCAACTTGCCAGAATGCTGAACTTATGTCTACATTTGTAAAAATTTTGGCGTGTGCTAACTTATCCAAAACTGTTTCTATTAAGGGGAGAGGGTGTACATCGGGGCAAATTATCTCGTTTAATTTACGGAAATCTACGCAAAATCTTTTCGTTTTATCCTTTTTAGTTACAAGGGTGACTGGGCTAGCATAAGGAGAAAAAGAAGGTTCTATTATGCCGAATTTAAGCATTTGGTTGACCTGCTCTTGTATTTCTCGTTGATCAACTAGAGAAGCACGATAAGGTCTCAAAGCAATAATTTTATCGGATAAAGTATGAATCTTAACTGGGGGTATCTTCAATTTAGGTACATCAAATTTGTTACTAGAAAAAAATATGAGAATATCTATTAATTATATCTAAAAAGCTTAAAGGGATGTTGGAATTTGAACAAGATTGGGATGCGGGTATCTGACATACATTAGTAGTATAATTAGGAATGCAATCATTAAAAACGTTATTTTGTGGCATATCAACAGGTTTTTTAGGCGAGGTGAAGTCACAATTAGAAATGGTTTCATGTGAAGGAGACATATAGCTAAGACCATGCCTAGAAGTGTCCGACACATGCATCGATGGGTTGTGCTGATAGGTGGCAATGTTAGCCATTTTGCTGGAATTTTCAAGGCTTTTACCATAGTTGCATGAGTCGTTCACAAGCGAAAAATGGTACATGGTAGTTGGCAGGGGAGCTTCGTTTTGGAAGACCAAAAAGTTACATAAATCTATTTTCAATTTGAAATTGCTTAATGTATTAAGAGATAATATGCCAAATGGTAATTTGGAATCTATAACATAAAATTTTGTTAATTTAGTTAAACAGCCTATAGTGACATTTAAATATAAAAATCCCATTGTTGAAATGTCATTGGAAACAGAACTAAGAGTAACATTGTCATCATATATTTTAAAAGTACAACCTAAATTGTTTTCAAGAAAGGTAAGTATTGTTATATTAATTATATTGACCGAAGCTCCTGTATCTGCCAAGAACGGTAAACAAAATTTTTTGCATAGTCCCAGTTTAAATATTAAATTATGGAGGGCAACGAAAATTACCTCCTATTTCCTCGCTTCGGGGAGTGGTCTGGACTGTGGTATCAGATGACGGGGCTGACCGTGCTGGCTGTGACCTGGCGGTGGAGGGAGATGTCCTCGGCTGACGCCCCGTAGTTTCTTGGTAAAACACATTGTTTCGACCAGATGGTTGTCGGCGCGGACACTGGGCGTTCCAGTGATTTCCCCGACAGTAGTGGCATGGTGACGGGGGTTGCGATGGCACACTTGAATCTGCATGGCGAGGCAGTCTAGGGGTGCTGAAGAAACGCGGCGGCATGTTATAGGGCCGGCTTGGTTGTTCCCTGGCCAAAGTAATATGGCCATCGTGCCTCGAAGAGGTGGGTTCTGGTGTTGGGCGCGCTGGCGTGGGTACACTCGAACCCTTTATTCTGGCCATTAAATCGTGCCAGTCTTTCAATGTGTTTGGCGACACGGTTCGCACCAAACGCTGGTCAGCTGTGGGAAGGCCTTCAGTCAGGGATTCGAGAATGATTTCGGTAGGCAGGTTCAGTTGTAGGCCCATTGCGGTTTTTTCCTTATAATAGCCTTGTAGGATGGTTTGAGGAGTTAGCTTCAATGCTAAAAATTTGGAAAATGAAACTTCTACTGTGCCAGGGTACAGGTCTATTAAGATTTGTCTGGCCTGGTCGTAGGACTTATTGGCTAAGTCAAGTTGGCGAAAAAAGGTAAGGGGCTCACCTTGGAGTTGTGCCGGAAGTTTTTGGAGGCGCTTCGTCTCTGTCAGGTAGGCGCGGCCGGCGATGTCGTCGTATTGTTGGAAGAAATTGGCAGCGGGGTACGTTCCATCGTACCGGGGTAGGTCGCTATCTCTTTGGCCGGGGTTTATGATGTCGCGAAGAGCTGCTGCTAACTGCGCTACGATGTCGGTCACGATTGAAGGCGTGGTATTTCCCTCCGAGGTGGCGTCACTCCTTGCCTGGTTCTCCATCTTCGGATGTCTTGTCTTTGGTAGGTAATCCTGTCGGCTCCGCTGTGGTGAGGTAAGTCGATCCTGTAGGATGACTGTAGTGTGTTGGTCAAATGCAGTCGTTGTGGCCTCAATGTTAGAGTGGGTTCAGGCGTGGATGTATTGCACCAAAGAACGAGACATGGTAGATGTCACCACGGAGATGGCAAGAAGTGAGTCCAGCCGACACCAGTTTAGGGGAGAACTGTCTAGAGGCGTCTGCCAGTCTCGTTCCCCCAGCCCGACTAACTGTGTTTATAAAAAGGGGGGGCTGCGTGGGGACCGACTGGAATGTCGCACCCCACCGCCGGCGAGACAAGAATGCAGACGGTCGTAAATTTCCAGGACTGCGGGGAATCTAGCGGGGCCCTTCTGGCATCGGCTGACGCTCACTCGAAATTTTATTTGTCACACTTTGGCAATTACATTATACATTTACACAATACATGGAGACATAGATGTATTGGGATATATTACAACATATACATTTCTATCGTTTTGAAAATAGAGCAATCCATAAATACATCTTTCAAAAAAGGCATATATTGGATTGAAATATCATTTATTTTACCAATATTTCAGTTGGCTGAACGCCAACCTTTATCATGGTATTATAACATTTTAAAGGGTGACAAAATGTTATAATACCTTGATAAAGGTTGGCGCTCAGCCAACTGAAATATTGGTAATAAAAATGATATTTGATCCAATATATGCCTTTTTTATTTAAATATTTATACATTTATATATTTAAAATGAAAGGATTTAAAAGCACGAATGTTTCTTTTATACATAATACAAACTTCTACTGTCCTTACTGCGATGAAAAAATATATTGGGAGGGCTTGGCTCATCAGTGGTGAACCCTCCCAGCGGTTTCGCCAATTTAATCAACCAGACCGCTTATCAGAGCTCTAATACTGTATTGGATCATTCTGTTTATATACGCAGCACTGAAGGGTGGAATCTCAGAAATTGTTTTCAAGAAGACTATGGACATAAGCTTATAGGACAGTAGAATTACATTCAAATATTTGCATCGAGCAATGCTCTTCCGCAAACAACAAAGACAAGGCTAGTCAGGCATAAATCAACGTAAGCTTATACGACAGTAGAATTACATTCAAATACTTGCATGTTCATAGTCTTCTTGAAACCCTTTTCTGAGATTCCACCCTTCAGTGCTGCGTATATAAGCAGAATCGTCCAATACAGTATTAGAGCTCTGATAAGCGGTCTGGTGGATTAAATTGGCAAAACCGCTGGGAGGGTTCACCACTGATGAGCCAAGCCCTCCCAATATATTTTTTTCATCGCAGTAAGGACAGTAGAAGTTTGTATTGTGTATAAAAGAATCATTCGTGCTTTTATAAATTTTCATTTTATATGTATGGATGGCGCGTTGTTGCTTTGTATACATTTATATATATTTATTATTATTTTTTTTAATATAACACTGTATTAAATTTTGAATTTGTCACTACATAATATTATATGAACGATCAATAGAGATAGTTTCAATCTATTCACGCTACCTTAGTAATTATACCTATCAAAAGGCTATTACACCCTAAAAGCTTGTAATATCATGATAGAAGAAAACTCTTCCCTAGAGAATTGTATTTTATTTTTAATATCACCCAAAGGATTATAATATTAACAAAATGGTTAACTATCTAAAAGATATTCACAGAAAAAGTTTATTCCTTGGAATTCTTTCAATTTAAACAATGGATTCCACATTTTATCGAATGTTTTAGTATTGTACCCGGTTCTCCGACATTCTTTGGCTCAATAAACTATTTAGTTTATTATTGTAAGATGGCGTATCTTGAATTACAACTCTTTTTTATTCACTTGTTCAAAGGAAGCTTTCAGGAAAGCCCTTCAGCTAACCTATGTACCATAATTACATATATTCCTCTTTTAAAAATACTATATAAAATTTCTTTCTATTGTCTTGTTTATAGGTTCTAGTTAGTTGAAGAAGGGCTTGTCCGAAAGATTCCTTTGATCAGATGAATAATAAAAAAAGAGTTGTTACATGATTTTTGTATTTTGTAAACTATTTAGGTTTTCTCTTAGCTCTTAAATCCATCATCGGCCGGCCGCCGGACCTGCAGTCCTGGATCTTTCCAGTTGGTCTCGAGGACCACGCCATCACCATCTCCTCAGCGGCGAAGTACGCGATCTACGTATCCTTCGTAGATCGCGAAATGCGTGGTGTCGCTGGAGACCCACTGGCGATTCTCCACCAAACTCCGCAGCGCTGGCAGAGGCGCCATATTCATTGTACATAGTTAATATATTCCATATCTTTTTTTTTTTAAATAGTGCAGACTGTGCACTTTGTATGTATTGACAATATGTCAATAAAATTATTTTAATTGTTTTAGCTCTTAAAATTAAAGGCCAGGCAGCCACTATCTTTACGATATTTATTTTTTATCATTAAGGGTTTTTTTTACCTCTCCTAATGGCTACCACAAGACTATATATTTCTTTTATGATCCTCAATAAAGGTTTATATTACACGAATAGCCTTCTACATTCTATTAATATAAAATACACTTCAATGTAGACAGAAAGGGTATCATGCTGGTAATTTATAAATTTAGAGACATATCTAGATAACCTACCGTTTGTTGTAGCAACATTATGTCCGTTGTAAAGACTCTTGAAACGCCGGGTCCTGAAAACATCAAATTCTTGTTTAAAAATACATTGGATAGCACAACATAGTTGTTGATGGCTTGCGACATCTATCGGAACACAATATATGTTAAAAAAGAAGTAAAAACTATAGAAAGAAGGGTATAAAAGCATAGGTCACCTATACCATCAAAATAGACGCCAAATACACTCATGAACCTAAGGAAGTTTTACCTTTCAGTATGTATATTGGAATTCAGATAACTCTGAAAGATATTTGATATACAATGATCTTATTGAAGATACACGAGATAACTAAGTATGAACAAAATTGCCTTTGTATCCTTAAAAAAATAGATGATCTCTTTCCTAAGTTTTAAGAATATAAAAGCAAAGGTAACCTATACCATCAAAATAGACGCCAAATACACTCATGAACATAAGGAAGTTTTACCTTTCAGTATGTATATCGGGATTCAAATAACTCTGAAAGATATTTGATATACAATGATCTTATTGAAGATACACGAGATAACTAAGTATGAACAAAATTGCCTTTGTATCCTTAAAAAAATAGATGATCTCTTTCCTAAGTTTTAAGAATATAAAAGCAAAGGTTGCCTATACCGTCAAAATAGACGTCAAATACACTCATAAACCTAAGAAAGTTGTACCTTTTAGCATGTATATCGGGATTCAGATAACTCTGAAAAATATTTGATACATAGTGACTTTCATTGAATATACACGATATAACGAATTACAAACAAAATTGCCTTTGTATCCTTGAAAAAAATAGAAGACTGGCGAAAAATACTTTATTCTTAAGTTTTAAAAGCATAGGTCGCCTATACAATCAAAATAGACGTTAAATACACTCATGAATCTAAGGAAGTATTACCTTTCAGTATGTATATCGGGATTCAAATAACTCTGAAAGATATTTGATAAATAGTGACTTTCATTGAATATACACGATATAACGAATTATAAACAAAATTGCCTTTGTATCCTTTAAAAAATAGAAGACTGGCGAAAAATACTTTCTTCTTAAGTTTTAAAAGCATAGGTCGCCTATACAATCAAAATAGACGTCAAATACACTTATGAACAAAACTTAGGTTTTACCTTTTAGCATGTATATCGGGATTCAGACAATAACTCTGAAAGATATTCGATACACAATGACCTTATTGAAGACACACAAGAAAACAAAGTGTGAACAAAATTGCCTCTATATCCTTAAAAAAAGAGACGACTGGCCTAAAAGACTTTTTACTTTCTTAATTTCTATCCATGAGTGTATATTTGAGATAAAAATATGAAGAATAATTACACAATATCCTTATGTTGTTACCTTTTGGGATGTAGATGCTTTTGTTCATTGGTATATTCGTAGAAGGGCCCAGAATAAATTATCATTAAAGGATAAAGCATTATTACTAAAGTAACAAGAAAGATCAGCGCAAAATAAACAATTTATATCTAAAAATTATCATACTTGATAATAATAGTCAAAACATTATTTAGTTGTTTAAAATTGAAATGTATTATACAAATATTTACATAATTCTATGAATGGAAGCAATGGCTGCCTGGGTGGCATTCATAGTTCTTCAAATTAAAGATACTTCGGCCAGTAAAAGAGAATAATTTTTTAACGCTTTGCCAAATGTTTTAAATTTTGTTCGCTCCTGACGAGAACAAAAGATTTTTGTCGAAACGTCGAGGTAATAAAAAGATTTACTGGCCGAAGTATCTTTAATTTGAAGAAATATTTGAGAAATGCAACTATTAAAGGCATAAATTTATATTTTCAAATGAAACACAGCTCCTATTATCCTAAACTTTGCATATGGAAAACCTTTAGCTTAATATTTGATCATGGTCTTACATTAATCTATTATTGACATTTTAAATAAATTTCAAAATAAATTAAATGTATATATGTCAAAGAGGTGTTCAAAATATGAAAATAAGAAACACGCATATATGAAGCTTTTACATTTACATAAGTTTCCCAATTCAAATATTTATTTTAAAATAGAATTCTAAATCGATATTTAGTATTCTTATTCATCATTATCCGCCAAAAGCGGTCCCAAGCCTGGATGAAAAAGGAGGAGGGGGAGCAGTAACAAGCTCCCTAAAAAACCTGGGTTCAGCTGGCCCGGCTGATAGTACCCTGTAAGGGCTCCAGGGATACAGGATGAGCAGCGTTTGTACTCCATGTTAGGAGTGGCTGCACAGGGCGTCTGTTCCTCATGTCAGAGACGGCAATTTCATATTGGAGCTAAGTCGGCCTGCCACTGAGTAGTGCTCTCAGTCTTAATGACAAAGGCAGACACTTTCCACTTCACCCAATCATGATGGTTGTCAAACAAGCTTGATACCCTGATATGATTGAGTGGAGATGAGAAAGAAGAAGAAGAAGATTCATCGTAAAGATAGAGGCTGCCTGGCCGGCATTCATAGTTCTTAAATTAAAGATACTTCGACCAGTAAATCTTTTTATTATATCGACGTTTCGACAAAAATATTTTGTTTTCGTCATATAAGACCTCGTCTTATACATCAGAAAAGATAAATTACCGTTTGTCCAATTTCAGTCAAATATAGTTAAATAAATCTCGGAGGGCTTGGCTCATCAGTGGTGAAACCCCCCAGCGGTTTCGCCAATTTAATCTACCAGACCGCTTCTTTAGGGCTCTTGAATGTAATTCTACTGTCCTAAAAGCTTATATCCTTAGTTTGCTAAATACCATTTCTAAGATTCCACCCTTCAGTGTAGCATATAAAAGCAGAATTATCCAATACAGTATTAGAGCTCTAAAGAAGCGGTCTGGTAGATTAGATTGGCGAAACCGCTGGGAGGGTTCATCACTGATGAGCCAAGTCCTCCCAATATATTTATTCATCGCAGTAAAGACAGTAGAAGTTTGATTTATTTGTGAAAATAAACATTTGCGTTTTGGTGTTTTCATTTGTATTATATAGATGGCGCGTTATTGCTATGTATTAATAGTTAAAAATGTAGTCTAACATGTAGGCCTGTCAAAAACTTTTTAAAAATGATATAGTAAAATTCTAATAAATTGAAAAGCAATTTCGTATAATTCTGCTTTTCGCCACTAAAGACAGCACTGATAGATCTAATAAATGAATCTTATTTGTTTTTATATTTTTTGCATAATGTTTTTGAAACTGAAATCATTGAATTGATTAAATGTTCTAATGAAATATGGTTTAAAAAACACCTAAATAAATTTCGGGTAGAAGTCAGTTTCGTGTTTATCTAGTACTAGCCGAATGACCTGGGCAACGCCCGGGTTTTACCCGATTAAATGTTTTTATTCAAATACTATTCGTTACAATTATAAATTGGAGCCGTGGATGTCACTCTTGTGAAACGTCCCGCTCCAAACTTTACATGTACATTAGGTCAGCTGGTATTACCCCCCATTTTCACCGCTAGAGGCGCGAGCGAAAGAGCACATTTGCAAATAACACGACGGATATTCGGGATAGAGACCTGAAATTTTCACTAAGAGTTTTTCCAGATTCTACTTTATATACTGTTAAAATATCAGTCAGATTAGTTACGTATTGTGGACGTGTATAGTTGACAAACATACATACATACGCTGACTTTTATATATATAGGGATAATAATATAAATGAGTTTTAAAAATTGTAAAAAGAAAAAAATGCATCGGCCGGGAATCGAACCCAGGCCGCCCTCGTGGCAGGCGAGCATTCTACCACTGAACCACCGATGCTTATAAGAAATGGCCCTATTTGGGTATTTATTCCATTCACAAGAGCAAACGATGACAGAATTGTTGATGACTCTGATACTTGTATTTATAATTATGTTAGCATAATGAATTAGTCAGTATTCCCATGGTCTCCAGCGAAGAGGTGTGAATTGACTTTTAGAAAATATACATAATTATAAAGATAGAAGCTTCTATAGAAATAACTAAAATAAGCCGAAATAGCTCGGTTAGGAGAGCGTTAGACTGAATATCTAAAGGTCCCTGGTTCGATCCCGGGTTTCGGCATATTTTTTTAATTTTTATATTTTTACTTACCGTAACTTGACAGAGAGAGAGAAGAGAGGGGTAAATACAATAGGTTAGCGCTTGCCGCGGTGACGTCTAGTCTTGGGAGTCAATGTAACAACTCAACCAGGAGGGTGAAAAAGAAATATTTACATTTGACAGTTGTCAGGAATCAAGGCATCGCCGCCTAAGACTGGCCAAATCGGAGCTAACATCGGGATGGTTGCCCCGAGCCGGTTCTATGGCCGCGCTGAGGAACTCAGCGAGGACTCCCCTCATCGCAGGTGTCAGTCTCGCCATGAGGGACTCTCTTTCATCGATGAAGAGAATGGCATCCTTGAGGTCATTCGGTTAGATCCCTGATTGATATAAGGGCCTTAGGCAGGTTAAGTGCTTGACACGTGACTTAACGTGACAGAATTGTGCATGACGCTGATAACTGTATTAAATATGATACAGCAATATTTTCATCATCATTTTCTGAATAAAAAACAACTACTTTTTCCCTGAACCTGTCAATTTATTTTTCTTGACTAAAAATCCGAAAAATATATTTTCCAGATTTTTCTCTATGTCCTGTTAAAACACGTTTTACATGTCCATTAGGTCAGCTGATATTACCTCTCATCTTCACCGCTAGAGGCGCTGCTTGCGAGCGAAAGGGCAAATTTGCCACGCAATTTGCAAATAACTTGTATACATACTTGTATACTTGTGTACATAGACCATAAATCTGTACATAGACAGGGAAAGCACATATTTTTTAATAATATAAATGAGTTTTAAAAATTGTAGAAAAAAAATAAAAATGCATCGGCCGGGAATCGAACCCGGGGCGCCCGCATGGCAGGCGAGCATTCTACCACTGAACCAAAAGCAAACGGTGACAGAATTAAGAAAGAATTGTGCATGACGCTGATAACTGTATATATTAATAGTATATAAAATTACACATACAAACACGGGTTTATATTTCAAATTTGATACCAATAGAATAGAATGAAGGGGTCGGTGGAAGGATGATCTAAACCGTTTGTTTTCGACCGCTAAGACCCAGGTTCGATTCCCGCATTTGCACTTTTTTTGCTAATTAAAAGAAATGCTCCAATGGCCCCCGATTCTTGAAAAAGTCCAACCCCACCAGCGAGTGCAAGTAAATAAAACGGATACATTTGTAAGTTCAAATGTCAAATTGCTTTTCACATGTGTAGACATATGGTGCACATAAAGTAAAAGCAATCACCAAATTCTACCCACCATGATTATCATGGCTATACCACGTGTACTAAGGATATTAATAATAATAATAAAGAATCTAACTATAAGGTGAAAATAACATTAATCTGTTTCATTATTACAATTGTTAATTAGTGTATACTATAAAGATTTTGAAAAAGAATTGACAAATATAAATTGAAATAGTCATCAAAAGAAAGTTTTAAAACTGCTAAATGACACGTGTACACACAATATTCAAAAGATTAACAAAAAGTTCGTAATTTGGTTAGATGCTTAATTAGTTGATTAGGTAAAAATAGTTATTCATTTATTGATTTCCCAGAGAGATATTTTTACCAAAAATTGACACGTGTTCATTTGCATTCTGTAAATATTATTAAACAGAGTCGTCTGCTAATTTATTTAATAAGATAAAAAGGCTTTATTTGTATTATTGTCAATTTTGGCAAAATATTTTCTCTTAACAGTTCTATATAAATGGAGCCGCTTTCAAAACTACTTATATTTAAATTTATTTATTTATTTCAACACACAAAACGCGATATATCTGCTAGGGATAATTGCGTCGATTTACATTTTTAAACAGAAACAGTTAATAGCTCATTATACAAGTAAAAATATTAATAATAATAAAAAAAGAAAATATAAGATAGATTATGAAACTGATCCTTTCAGGCTAGAAAGATATTTGAAAATTGGAAACTATTATAGACGCGTATGATTATTATGATAAACAACTATTGCCCTTTCTGCAAACTTAAACTGGCGAAACCGCTGGGAAGGTTCACCACTGATGAGCCAAGCCCTCCCATTAATTTTTCCATTGCAGTAAAGGCAGTAGAAATTGTTTAATTTCTAAAAGAATCATACGCGTCTATAATAGTTTCGAATAATCCATATATATATATATGAAAAATGGTACAAAAGTGAAATTGTACTGGGATCAGGTGGATAAATTAAGAAATGAGTTGCTGAAAAGTCGTTCAGTAAAATTTTACAAACTAATTTTGCCAGTATTCTATCTATCAATTCCAAAAACTACAACTATCATTTTCATTCTCAAATCTATAAATGCCTAAAACACACTCCCTTCTGAATATAGTAGAACCTCATTAAGAGGACATTCCCTCTAGAGAACACCTCTCTACAAAGGACAGGTTTTCATTACCAAAATGTCCACTTTTACTAATTGCAACCCTCCAGTAAGAAGACAACTCTACCTAAAGAAATTGTTGGTTCGGAAACTTGGTGTTGTCCTACACAGAGATGCTCTTCTGGGCTGAATTTCATCAATATATTAATGACAAAAGTAAATTATACTGATTAACGTATTTGACCAAGGTTATTGTAAATTAAAAAGAATTGGTTCATTAGGTAATTTTGAAGTTTTCTGACGTTTATTAGCAATACAAGTTCTTAATTACACAAACACCTTTAGGCTTTAACTGTATGAGTATTTGATGGTACAACAGAGATTTGGAACACTATTCAATTGAATAGCCTTTTTTATGTCACAAATCTTTGTCTATGTTCCGCGCATTTTATACTCATGGACAAACCTCAAGGAAGTTGTACCTTTTTCGTGTATATCGAGATTCAGATAATAACTCTGAAAGATATAATAGGGACCTTTATTGAAAACACACGAGATAACCACGTGTGAACAATATTGCTTTGTCTCCTTAAAAATATATACAGTTAAACCTGTCTATAGCGCCCCTCTTGGGACTCACCAAAATAGGGTGTTATAGAGAGGGGATGCTATAGACAGGTCACTTTTAATGTAAATCGCATCGTACTACGTATTTAAAATCGGGCGCTATAGATAGGAAGCCGCTATTTAGAGGGGGCGCTATAGACAGGTTTAATTGTATATATATATATATATATATATATATGACTGGCGATATCAATCAAAAGCTTTCCACTACCTTAACCTTTGTCCATGAGTGTAAAAATATCAGATCATTCAAAACTTGGCTACAAGTGTGTTCTATCAAAATGAATAAATATAATTTGTGCAACTAAAATTTGCTGAAGGATTGCGTCATCTGTTGGAATAAATATTAAATTTTGAAATTCATTCTGACAGATGGCGCAAGCCATCAGTAACCTCCATTTTCACGATCAATAGATGTTTTTATTCTTAATTTATCAACCGGATTCCATTAAAATTCCACGTTTTTACTTTTTATCGAAATATTATTCCTTGAATAGAACGACAGCGAGTATTTTCCAAACTTCGGAATAAATTTTTTTAAAAAGAGTTGAAGTAATTCATTTTTAATATTCAAAATCAAAGACTGTGTATTTATTATAAAATAAATAAAGCTTCCAGGGTTAAGTTTCTTGTGGTAACTTTTTATTTTCAAACTTTCGGACTTGTCAGTCCTTTAACAGGATTATCACGTTAAAACTTAATAATAAATACAATTTTATGTATACATTATTATATACATATTATAAATACTTATGATATATTGAGAGAAAATATATTACATTATTTCAGTTTGAAGTATTTGACCAACAAGACTAATAACAGAAACTCCACCAGAATGTCTCTCTCTCTCACACAGAATAAATTATAAAATACAAATTCCATAGAATGACATACGACTACTTCTCTCTTCTTTTTTTTTTTATACAAAACTAATAAATTTTATAAAAATAATACAACAGAGGCAATAAGGAACATAAACATTAGAGCAAAATATAAATTACAAAATTGATAATTTGAGTCAAAAGGCGATCCATCAAATAAGTTTATATAAAAAGAACGTACCTGGATCTGTAAAGAAAGAAAAAAAAAACTACTAATAATAAAAATTAAAAAAATTTGATATTAAATGCTTTTGTAAAATTACTAATACAGTATTTTATATTATATATTTTGAAACAAAATGTAAGGAAACAAAAATAGAAACAAATGAAGTTGCGATTATTAAAAAATAATAATAAAAAAGAGGAACACCAGAGGAAGTTCCTGGAGGCCACAGCATCAATGAAGGACCCAGCTAGTGTAAATAGATACGAAGAAATCCCTGAACCTTATGTGTCTCTTTTAACTTAATTTTTTTTCTAATAATTGCAGTCAACTTCATTTGTTTCTATTTTTTAATTCCTTACATTTTGTTTCAAAGTGCATTATATAAAATACTACATTACTAATTTTACAAAACCTTTAATATATTCATACAAATATTTATTTTATTATTATTTTCAATTTTAATTTTTAATGTATTATTATCATTAATTATTTTTGACCAATGACAAATTTGTTTTCATGTGTTCTACAAGAATTTGTAAATTAAGTTGATTGTACAATAAATTGATAAAGAGGAAGCAATCTCTCGAAATATTTTGAGAAAAAAAAATGTTTTTTTTTACAGATCTAGATACACCCTTTTTATATAGAATTGATAATATTGTAGCAAAGTATTTATTATTTTATTAACAAAATATCTCTATTTTGATATTTATATATTCTGCTACTATGTCAACTTCCCTTACTTATATTTATAAATTTCAACTTGTTATTGTACCTTTTTAAATAAATTGTTGTGTTAGCCTGAATTTTTGTCTTTCCTAATTTTCCACCTGACAATATGTTAATAAAATAATACCTATTTTGATACAAAATTAAACAATTAATACACTCTTCTACAATTATATTCATTTTACATATAATATGTTATAATACCTTGATAAAGGTTGGCGTATAGCCAACTGAAATATTGGTAAAATAAATGATATTTTGATCCAATATATGCCTTTTTATTTAAAGATTTATTTATGGATTGCTCTATTTTTAAAATAAATAGAATTTTATATCACATATTCAACACGATTTCAGAAAATTAAAAAATGTAATACGTTTGTGTGTATATAAATAAAATTATAATAGATATGGAGGTTATTACACACACGCAATACACACACACGCGTGCGCACGGTTTTTAGTTAAAACCAAATGTGTGTGTGTATTTGTAGAACGACATTTAAAAATTATCCCGCATGTGTTTCTTTTAAACGAAAATTCAAAATTTATTTTAAGGAGAAATAACAATTATTTCTAACCTTAGGGATGAAATATGAAAGGATGAATTGTGAAGAGTAATGATAAACGGGAAAAAAAAAGTGTCCAGGGATGGGAATGTGTGTATATTTGCCTTAAATAGTTTAAAGAAATAAATATGACAGATATATTAATAGACTTGTTTTATTCTATATGGAAGAGAGAGAGACCAATATAGAACTATGTTTAGTTGAAATATAGTTTAAGATATATATAAATCAAATTTATGATATTTGAAACTACTTTACTATATTGGAATAGAGTCCCATATATATATATATATATATATATTATCTATTTGTGTTACAATTGGATAGAAAAAATAGGTTTATAGAATGTTTTACGAAGAAATAACCAAATATTGATACATGAGAAAATCCACTTTATAACAACTTTTTCCCGTCAACTCTTGTATCAATACAAGATGTCAATTCTATCAAAATGACAAGGCTTTATTCTTTTATATCCATTTCATTGAGAGAATTCTGGCTGAAAAAGTTTTATTTGATAAAATTTTGGATTCTTACAAAACTTTTTGATTATTTATAAGTTATATTTTATTTGAAAAATGACAGCTAGAATTCTAAACAAATATAAATAATGCTGTTTTATATAAACAGTAAAGCATTTCTAAAACAAACTAAAGATAATAGGAAACTTTGCCTTAATAAAGACTTAGAATAATTTTTCCAAATTGCATTTAATTGAAGGTTACAATGGTTGTAAGAAACTTTACTAAAACGAACAATCTCTATTACAATCACAATTATAAAAGTAAAACAATAGTAAAAAAGGCTAAATTGTACTGGGCTCAGGTGGATAAATTAAGAAAAAAAGACATCTCCTGATCTTGCAAATAAAAGTTGTTGATGGCTTGCGAACGGAATAATTATCAAATAAGCGTGGATGTTTAATTATTCCAGAATTGGCCAAATACATCAGAAATTGGCTTGTACCACGCTGAGAGCCAACAGCCCGAATCGCGTACGTGATTGGCTTCTATTGATTAATCAGGAATAATTAAAAATCAACCGTTAGTTGATAATTATTCCGACAAATGGTGCAAACCATCAGCAACCTTTAGTTGCACGATATCAAGAGATATATATATTTTCCACAATTTTAAAAGCTGCAAATATTTATAATCAATGAACCTAATGTCTAGTCCCATTGAAAGTTGCTAAAGAGACGTTATAAGAAGTAATGCTTATATAATATTTGCAATACTTTTTTAATTATTATTCCTAGTACACGTAGCACTGGCTATTATAATCATGGTGGGTAGAAGTTTTGTGGCGTGTGATTGGCCACTGTAGAAAGGTTCATAGTCACACGGTGTCACTTGACTGGCCACTGAAGAAAGGCTCGTAGTCACACGATGTCATGTGATTGGTCAATGAAGAAAAGCTCATAGTCATACCCTGGTGCGTGATTGGTTACTGAAGAAAGACTCATAGTCACACGCTGTCGTGTGATTGGCCACTGAAAAATGGCTCATAGTAAAACGATGGCATGTGATTGACCAATGAAGAAAGGCTCGTAGTCACACGGTGGCATGTAATTGGCCACTGAAGAAAGGCTCATAGCCACAAACTGGGATGTGATTGGCCACTGAAGAAAGGCTCATAGTCACACGCTGATAAGTAATTGGTCACTGAAGAAAGGTTCATAGTCAAACACTGGCATGTGATTGGTCACTGAAGAAAAGCTCCTAGTCACACGCTGCCGTGTGATTGGCAACTGAAAAAAGGCTCATAGTCACACGGTGATTTGTGATTGCCCACTGAAAAAAAGGCTCATAGTAAAACGATGGCATGTGATTGACCAATGAAGAAAGGCTCGTAGTCACACGGTGGCATGTGATTGGCCACTGAAGAAAGGCTCATAGCCACAAACTGGGATGTGATTGGCCACTGAAGAAAGGCTCATAGTCACACGCTGCTGTGTAATTGGCCACTGAAGAAAGGCTCATAGTCACACGCTGCTGTGTAATTGGCCACTGAAGGAAGGCTCAAAGTCACACACTGGAGTGTGATTGGCCACTGAAGGAAAGCTCAAGGTCACACGCTGGAGTGTGATTGGCTACTGAAGGAAGGCTCAAAGTCACACACTGGAGTGTGATTGGCCACTGAAGAAAGGTTTATAGCCAAACGCTGCCGTGTGATGGGCCACTGAAGAAAGGATCATAGCTACACCCTAGAGTGTGATTGGCCACTGAAAAAAGGTTCATAGCCCCACGCTAGCATGTGTTTGGCCCCTGAACAAAGCTCATAGTAACATGCTCGCGTGTTATTGGCAGAAAAATAGTGTTATGTCAAAAATAACAGGAAATAATACATATTACAGTTTTCTCTCTCTCTATATACTAGACGGGTGACCCTGGCATCGCCCCGGGATTGACCCGTGTGCATATCTACCCGAGTGATATATATTTAGATAAGAAATTTTAAATAATTGATTGTTATTAGCATTATCTATTTGTTTGCATCAGCATAATTTAATCTAATCTTTGATAGAGGGCGCTGTTCGTGAGCTAAGTAGAATAATTTGAATATATAGTTTTAATAATTGATTTATATATTTTTTAAAATAGCCTATCGTCTTCCCCGTATCTTTTTACCTATGTATGAAAATTTTGGTTTGAATAAGTGAACTACTGCGAATTTGTATACCGGACATACAAACAAACATACAAACATTGATTTATATATATATAGATATCGCCTTCTAATAAAGTAGAAACGCAAACAACCTATAACTAAATATTATTCGCTTATATGAATAATTGACTTTTTCTAAAATATATTTCAAAGTGAAAACTTACATAAACAAAATTTCATATTCTTAATATATTTCCATATAATATATGTAAAATATATTCGCGATTATGTTATTTTTATACCTATATCATACCAAAGAATCAATATTTGTTTTAAATTAAAATTTGTGTATGCGTACATTCCTTTTTATGTCTTTGAATAGATATTTTAAAATAAAATATTTGGACCACAAGATTTTCATTGTGTGTGTGTTTTCATTTTCACTAGGTTTTATGTTTTTTCAAGAAAAATAGAAATTTTATAAATTTATTTCTATAAATAGAGTGACCTAGTTTTCAATTTTGTTTCCCTTTTATATTTTATGAAAATATAAAATTTGTATTTTATTTGTGTCTGAACCATTTTCTTAAAAATCAATAATGAATTTATTTTTTCTTTGAATATTATAAGATATCAACTTTTTCTTAATAATATATATATTTTTTAAAACGTTTTTTGGAAAAATTTTCCAAATTGTATATAAGAATAACAAATTGATCAAAATAATTATTTTCAGATTATCGTTTTTTTTTTCAATAAATTGCTGCAAAACTTTATTTATTTTTATATAAGTCAAAATAAAATATAGAGAATGTATAAAATGAGGGACAAAACTTAAGGAAGTGGAAAGACTTTGTTGTCGCCGGTTGTCTGTTTATTTTAAGGAGACAGAGAAAATTTTGTTTCACATTTGATTATATTGTGTGTCTTCAATAAAGGTCACTGTAATATATTTCAGAGTTATTGTCTGAATCCCGATATACATGCTAAAAGGCACAACTTCCTTGAGTTTTGTCCCTGAGTGTATATTGTTTATCTTGTGTGTCTTCAATAAAGGTCACTGTAATATCTTTCAGAGTTTTTGTCTGAATCCCGATATACATGCTAAAAGTTACTTCCTTAAGTTTTGTTCCTGAGTGTATATTGTTTATCTCGTGTGTCTTCAATAAAGGTCACTGTAATATTATTGCACCAAGTGGCGGCTTGGCAGACTCTTCAGCCTTGATTCTCTCCTGTGTTGGGTCTTGCATCTTACCAGAGCGTGTTTCAACCATCCTGCAACTTTATAAAAGGGAATAACGAGATAAGTCTCCTTTAAGTAGCCTCCAGAATCCTTTTTTTATTTTCTCACATCAAAGAGAGCTGTGAAGTCACAGTGTACCTAAATACAAATGATTATAATCTAAATAATCTGTTTTAAATAAATATCATAGAATATAAAAATAAATAAATATATAATTTAAATTTCAAATATATTAAAAATAATATAAGAAATACGCCATTAATCATGATGTAACACTTCCCCCTCTCCAGAGGTCGTCACGTCCTCGTGAGTTACCTCATCAATTCTCTCAAAATAGGGTTTGAGTCTTGAGACATGGACAATCAATGGGTCTTGGCCAGGATAATCTTTCGGCTCAATTAAGTAATTTACGTTAGACAGCTTCTTTAATATTCGATATGGGCCAAAATATTTTCTCAATAGTTTTTCACATTTTCCGATTTTCCTGACTGGTGTCCAAACTGCCACTAAATGTCCTGGTTCATAGATTCTCTCGTTATGTTTTTTGTCATAGTTTCTCTTCATTCTTTCCTGAGTCTTCTCTGTGTTGTTAATGACTACCTGTTTCGTCCTTGCTATTTTATCTAAGTAATTTTCTATATATTCATCATAATCGTTCATGTTACTGTCAATTGGGATATTATCGTCGTCTAAGAGGGACATGGGCTCCCTCCCAAATAACAGGAAAAATGGAGAGTAGCCTGTGGTTTCTTGAATCGTGGTATTGTACGCGTGGGTGACGAAAGGGAGGATTTCGTCCCAGTTCTTCTGGTCTGTATTTACATACATGCTTATCATGTTGATTAGCGTTCTATTTAGCCGTTCCGTTAGTCCGTTAGTCTGGGGATGGTAGCTCGTCGTGAAGCAGTGTTTAACTTTGCATATTTTCATAACCTCCTTCATCAAATTGCTAGTGAACTGTGAACCTCTGTCACTAATAAGAAACCTTGGGGCCCCGTGACGTAAAAAAATTTGTTCGATTAAAAATGTAGAGACTTCTTTCACTGTTGCTTCTGAGACTGCCTTTGTTTCAGCGTACCTGGTATAATAATCAGTCAACACAATTATCCACTTCCTTCTTCTTTTCGTTGATGGCAAGGGACCAACAAAGTCAATCCCGATTCTTTCAAAAGGGTAGTTAGCTGGGGGAATGGGTTGCAAAAGTCCAGAGGGCGACTGATTTGAACCTTTCCGACTTTGGCAAAGATGGCACGTCTTTACAAATTCTGAAACATCTTTCAGCATGGAAGGCCAATGATATTTATTCTTCAAACGGTATGTGGTTCTGGAGACGCCTAGATGGCCATTCAGCATATGGTTGTGGAATTCACTCATGATTTCTTTCCTTCTCTTCTTCGGCACTACCAGCAACCATGCTCTGCCTTCAGGGTTTGGGTTCTTCTTATATAGACATCCATTTTCCTCTTTAAAATTCTGTGTGATTGCTCGTTTGCTTCCTTTAAGGCTTTTCTTAACATTTTCTATGAATTCATCCTCTTCATTTATTATCTGATTCAAAAATAGTCGTTCATAATCTTCGACCCAATCCGTTTCAGGTAGGGGTCCTCTAAATAAGCCATCAGCATCCATATGTTTTTTACCCGATTTGTGTATTATGTCAAAATCGTATTCCTGAATTTTCAGTGCCCACCTTGCAAGTCTACCTGTTGGATCTTTAAGATTTTTCAGCCAGCACAATGCGTGATGGTCTGTAATTATCTTGAAGTGTCTTCCATATAGGTAGGGTCGTAGTTTTGATATCGCCCACACCACAGCCAAACATTCCTTTTCGGTGGTTGAGTAATTTTGCTCAGCTTTACTTAGAGTTCGACTCAAATATGATATCACCTTCTCTTCCCCACAGATAATTTGGACCAGTGTTGCACCTAAGCCGATGTTAGAGGCGTCTGTGTGAATGTAGGTGGCTGCGTTTGGATCAAAGTGACCTAAAATTGGCGGATTTATCAGAGCTTTTTTAAGGTTTTGAAATGCTTCCTCTTGTTTTTCTGTCCAGGTAAATTGCGCATTTTTCCTGATGAGTCCTGTCAATGGGTCAGCAATTAATGAGAAATCTTTAATGAATTTTCTATAATAGGAACACATTCCTAGGAACGATTGTACTTCTTTGACCTTCTTGGGCTGAGGAAAATCCCTAACGGCTTTGATATTATATTCGGCCGGTTTTATACCCTGTTGGTTGGTTATATGACCAAGGATCTCAAGTTCTTCAAAAGCAAATCTGCATTTCTTGTCGTTCAGTTTCAAATTAGATTCACTAAAACATTTTAAGACAGCTTCAAGTCTTTTAAGGTGGGTTGGAAAGTCTGAGCTGTATATAATAACGT
Source organism: Cordylochernes scorpioides (assembly GCA_030710605.1). NCBI lineage: Eukaryota > Metazoa > Arthropoda > Arachnida > Pseudoscorpiones > Chernetidae > Cordylochernes > Cordylochernes scorpioides. The sequence goes on along the minus strand of CP092883.1, from coordinate 18,740,801 downwards.
CGTCCAGATAACAAAGGCAAATCTGCCATCTTAGATTTCCAAGCACATTGTCCATATTCCTCTCAAAAGTAGCAGGGGCGTTGCATAGTCCAAAGGGCATGACGTTGAATTCGTATAAACCGTGGGTCGTAGTGAAAGCTGTCTTCTCCTTGTCTTTCTCTTCAATTTCGACTTGCCAATATCCCGATCTAAGGTCTATTGCTGAGAAGTACTTCGATCCTTGGAGAGTATCCATTACGTCATCAATTCTTGGGATTGGATAAACATCCTTTACTGTTACCTCATTCAATTTTCTATAGTCTACACAAAATCTGAACTTACCATCTCTCTTCTTGACCAGTATTACAGGGAAAGACCAGGGACTTGAAGATGGTCTAATTATGCCTTCTTTGAGCATTTCATCAATTTGATCTTTTATAATGTCCCGTTCTTTGGGGCTCACCCTATATGGCTTGTGCTTTATCGGTTTTGCATCTTCTGTATCGATCCGGTGTTTTGCCAAATTGGTCCTGCCTAACCTCGGCGAAAACAAATCAGCATACTTAATCAAAATTTGTTTCAAATCCTCTTTTTCTTTAGGTGATAGATTTTTGTTTATCTGAAATTGGATTTCGTCATTATTAATTTGCTCTAACTTCTCTATGAACTTTACCTCTGCAGGAAGGCTTCCATGAGCCAATGTTTGGTCTTTCATGATTTTTAAAGGTCGAGGATAAGGGTTCGTTATCCAGATATGAGTTTTCCTATCCGTGACAGTAAGCAAACTTCTTGCCAATCGAAGGCCATTTGTTTGAATCATTTTGTTGTTCTCTTCGATGATATATTCGCCATCCTCTGCTTCTATTGAGGCCTTAATTAATCTAATAGACAGTTCAGGTATAACAGTATCTTCAACGCTTTTTATTTTTTTCAGTTCATAATTGCTTATGTCATTATTATTCGTCAGATCGTATTTTATTATTTCTTTTTTGCAATCTATTTTCGCGTTCATTTTCTTAAGGAAATCTCTTCCAAAAATTAATGTCCGTAAATGCGTTTTCAAAATCACAAATTTGTGCGATAATGCTTTGTCATCAATTTTTATATTTAACAATATACTTCCTACTATGTCTAATTTTTTTCCATCGGGTCCTGCACAAGTTTTTGCGAGTTTACTTATACCATGGCCTGTATCGAGGGCCGTTCTGAGGTCGACCACTGAGAGGTCGGCGCCTGTATCAACCAAAGCTTCAAAAGTTCCTATCTTGTCCACATGAATTTTTAATTTGTATTTAGGGTCCAACTTTTTGATTCCATTTATGGTCGACTTGCTTTGATTGACATATTCAGGCGCGACGCTTAGTTTAAATCTTCCAACACGGAATATCTATTCCGGGTAGGAATATTTGTCTGTGTGCTATGACATACATCAGCATAAAGCCGAGGTCCTGATTTATCTGATATTTCATTCATTTGGCATTTCTCTTCGATCTTCTCTTGGGTAGCTGCTGGATCCTCTTCTAGGATTCTTATAAACTTGACCCTACAATAACGGGCCACGTGCCCTGGCTTGTTACACTTGAAGCAGATTGGTCTTCCATCTTCCGTCCTATTTTTGCTCACTTCTTGACTTTTATTGTAGGTGTTTCTCTGGAGGTTTGGTTTAGGCACAAAGTTTGGATTATAAGGACGTCTCGGGGTAAAGGGCTGGGTCAAGTTGTTTCGATGCTGCCTGGGAGTAGGAGGGAAGTCGTTCTTGTAATTATTGGAAACAGGGGCTTGGGGCCTGGAAGGGGTCTGGTAGTTTCGTGTGGCAGTCGGCGGCACGTACCTCGATTGTTGTTGGGGTCTAGAATAGCGTGGGCCGTTATATAGGTTTCTGGATTTCTCCACACGTTCCCGATACTTCTTTTCAAAAGAATCCATTTTCTTGCACACGAAAAGAAGTTCATCGGTCGTTTTAGGAGGGTTCAGGTAGAGCGCGAATGAGTACTCTTTTTTCAGTCCTCCAATAACATGATCGATTTTTGTTTCTTCTTCCATTGCGGGGTCAACCTTGTTGCACAACACTAGGATGTCTTCCGCGAACCTGATTGCTGGTTCATTCCAGTGTTGCATTCTGTTGAGCTTCATTCTTAGTTCTTCTTTATTGGCGTCCAGAGAAAAATCCTGAATGAGGCGGATTTTAATATTTTCCCAGCTCGTGAAACTGGCTTTGTGTAAATTCAACCAGGTTTTAGCGCTTCCCGTCATGTTCATGGCGGCATAACGGGCAATTATGTAGTCTGCCCAATGATAGAGGAAACCAATCTCTTCGAGGGATTCTATCCATGGGCGAGGGTCTTCTGTTCCATCATACTTGGGGATGTCGATGTTGGGATTCAGGACAACTGGGTCGGAACTAGCATCTCCACCAATTATTGCACCAAGTGGCGGCTTGGCAGACTCTTCAGCCTTGATTCTCTCCTGTGTTGGGTCTTGCATCTTACCAGAGCGTGTTTCAACCATCCTGCAACTTTATAAAAGGGAATAACGAGATAAGTCTCCTTTAAGTAGCCTCCAGAATCCTTTTTTTATTTTCTCACATCAAAGAGAGCTGTGAAGTCACAGTGTACCTAAATACAAATGATTATAATCTAAATAATCTGTTTTAAATAAATATCATAGAATATAAAAATAAATAAATATATAATTTAAATTTCAAATATATTAAAAATAATATAAGAAATACGCCATTAATCATGATGTAACAATATATTTCAGAGTTATTGTCTGAATCCCTATATACATGCTAAAATTTACTTCCTTAAGTTTTGTCCCTGAGTGTATATTGTTTATCTCGTGTGTCTTCAATAAAGGTCACTGTAATATCTTTCAGCGTTATTGTCTGAATCCCGATATGCATGCTAAAAGTTACTTCCTTAAGTTTTGTTCCTGAGTGTATATTGTTTATCTCGTGTGTCTTCAATAAAGGTCACTGTAATATCTTTCAGAGTTATTGTCTGAATCCCTATATACATGCTAAAAGTTACTTCCTTAAGTTTTGTCCCTGAGTGTATATTGTTTATCTCGTGTGTCTTCAATAAAGGTCACTGTAATATCTTTCAGAGTTATTATCTGAATCCCGATATACATGCTAAAAGTTACTTCCTTAAGTTTTGTCCCTGAGTGTATATTGTTTATCTCGTGTGTCTTCAATAAAGGTCACTGTAATATCTTTCAGAGTTATTGTCTGAATCCCTATATACATGCTAAAAGCTACTTCCTTAAGTTTTGTCCCTGAGTGTATATTGTTTATCTCGTGTGTCTTCAATAAAGGTCACTGTAATATCTTTCAGAGTTATTATCTGAATCCCGATATACATGCTAAAAGGTACAACTTCCTTTAGTTTTGTCCATGAGTGTATAATGTTTATCTCGTGTGTCATCAATAAAGGTCACTGTAATATCTTTCAGAGTTATTATCTGAATCCCGATATACATGCTAAAAGGTACAACTTCCTTTAGTTTTGTCCATGAGTGTATAATGTTTATCTCGTGTGTCATCAATAAAGGTCACTGTAATATCTTTCAGAGTTATTATCTGAATCCCTATATACATGCTAAAAGCTACTTCCTTAAGTTTTGTCCCTGAGTGTATATTGTTTATCTCGTGTGTCTTCAATAAAGGTCACTGTAATATCTTTCAGAGTTATTATCTGAATCCCGATATACATGCTAAAAGGTACAACTTCCTTTAGTTTTGTCCATGAGTGTATAATGTTTATCTCGTGTGTCATCAATAAAGGTCACTGTAATATCTTTCAGAGTTATTATCTGAATCCCTATATACATGCTAAAAGCTACTTCCATCAGTTTTGTCCCTGAGTGTATATTGTTTATCTCGTGTGTTTTCAATAAAGGTCACTGTAATATCTTTCAGAGTTATTGTCTGAATCTCGATATACATGCTAAAAGGTACAACTTCCTTTAGTTTTGTCCATGAGTGTATAATGGTTATCTCGTGTGTCTTCAATAAAGGTCACTGTAATATCTTTCAGAGTTATTATCTGAATCCCGATATACATGCTAAAAGTTACTTCCTTAAGTTTTGTCCCTGAGTGTATATTGTTTATCTCGTGTGTCTTCAATAAAGGTCACTGTAATATCTTTCAGAGTTATTGTCTGAATCCCTATATACATGCTAAAATTTACTTCCTTAAGTTTTGTCCATGAGTTGTATATTCCAACCTATTCTACTATATCCAAAAATTTTGTTCGAGCCCGTAGCAAACAGTATTCACTCCAACTCCAGAAGGAACTTTATGCTACAAATCACTCCACAAGAAACCTCAGGATAAATGCTCCATCCCCAAACACTCTCATTGCGATCCTACTCAAAATAAAATGTTGCGACACCGCCGCTACAATCCTCACAGGTCACGTCTTTGTCAAAGCCGATGCTGCAAAAATATCTAAAGATAATCCTACCTGTCCACACTGTCACCAGGAAGACCAAACCGCCGACCACCACAGATGTCCCACCATCATAGGTTCTAAACAGCCACCACCCTCCTAGGAATATTTACCCCTGTACAGAACCAAGTACAGTACATCTGATCCTATCCAGAAGTACAACCCTTCCTCTACGTGGCGGGCGGGATAAGCAATACAAGTAAGAGACTGTCCTGTAGGACGGTGTCGTGAGCCGCTACGGTAACCGTGAACAGGGAACTCTGAAATATGGCTGACTAACAGGGCAATGGTATCCCTTTCCATGGAGCAACAAAATCAGATATTGACAATCCATGCTACTGCGTCCGATGGACAAGACACCACCACATCGGATAAACTGGATGTCCACCATTAGACGTGTCAACCCGAATAGTTAGTGACTTTAGTACGTGATGACTCCAGGAATCCGGGGTACCTCAAGATAGAGAGATATATAATTGTATATTAGTAAATTAAATTTAATTGCCATCTATCGTTAAAACTTTACACAAATAAATTTACTGGCAATGCGTTCCTTTTAAATATCATCAAATATTATCTCTACAGTATCTCTACACACATAAGTGTATATGTTGAAATTTCAAAAAAGAATTAATAATAAATTTATTTTTTATAATTTAACTAGACGAATGACCCGGGCAACGCCCGGGTTTACATGATTAAATGTATAATTCAAACACATTAAACATGTGCCCGTTGGCTGGCAGCGAGTAAATATCTGCGCTCGTTGACTCCCGGCGAGCAAGTGACTGCTCCCGTCGGCTGCCGGCGAGCAAGTGGCTTCCCGGCGCATGCGCGCGCACAGGGAAGCCACGTGCTCGCAGGCGGCCAATGGGCGCGCCCCGCCATCAGATCCACCGCGTTCTAAAGGGCGCTGCTCGTGAGCTATTTAGAATAATTTGAATATATAGTTTTAATAATTGATTTATATATTTTTTAAAATAGCCTATCGTCATCCTCGTTCTTTTTTACCTATGTATGGAAATTTTGGTTTGTATTAGTGAACTACTGCGAATTTGTATTCCGGACATACAGACCAACCAACAGACAAACATACAAACATTCATTTTTATATATATAGATATGATAAAAATGATTTTAAGTGTCACATCAAGGGATGACTTTCTTTCGAAATTTTATTTACTATCTCTAGCTTTCATTCTTAGAGGTCCAGTCTCTTCAAAATTATAATATATTATATATTACCTTACAATAATAATAAAACAAAAATATTTTGCTATATGAAAAAAGAGTGAAATTGGATAAGATGGATAAATGAAGAAAAATGCATCTCCTGATCATTCAGATAAATGTTCCTGATAGCTTGTGCCACCTGTCGGCAAAAATATAAACTATTCCTTAATTTACAAAACTATTTTAGAGGCGTAATATTCTTTTTAAAATAAAACAATTTCTACTGTCCTTACTGCAATGGAAAAATTAAAGGGAGGGCCTGGCTCATCAGTGGTGAACCCTCCCAGCGGTTTCGCCAGTTTAATCTACCACGGGGAGGGTTCACCACTGATGAGCCAGGCCCTCCCTTTAATTTTTCCATTGCAGTAAGGACAGTAGAAATTGTTTTATTTTAAAAAGAATATTAGGCCTCTAAAATAGTTTTGTAATTTGATAACAGATGGCGCGCTAGTGCATCGTAATATTCGTTAATTTATCTGGAATAATTAAAAATCCTCGTATAGTTGATATATATTCAGATAGATGGCGTAAGCCATCAGCAATTCTTTGCAAATATAGAAGTAAGGGATATCGCGGTGACAGAGGAGAGACGACTTGATGACACTGTAAACTGTGTTCTCATTTATAGAGACAGTGAATCTCTGCTTTTATCTTCTACATTTTTATATTTATTGTTTGAGAGAAATAAGCAAAGTCGTTTTTCTAGTTCTCAATCAAAGATATGAAAAGAAAGATTACATACACTCATGGACAAAACATAAGGAAGTTGTACCTTCTACCATGTATATCGGGATTGAGATATTAACTCAAGTTATAAACAATAACAAGTGACCTTTATTAAATACACACGAGTATATACAAAATTGACTTTTATAAAAACGACAGGCGATATCAAAGACTTTCCATTACATTATGTTTTGTCCATGATTGTATATGAACATAAATTTTGAGTACAGTATAATTACATTAAAAAATATATATGATACTTCCTTTATTTCGACTTAGAGCGCTATGTTCCCCTAGGGACACTTGCACTTTAAACATAAACAAAAAATTTGAAAGAAAATAAAGATATTTATATATGTACAGAATTATTATGCAAGTTAGTTAGATGAAACGATATGATGAGATGAAATTAATCGAGCAATGCTCTTTCGGAAATCATTCGACACTCTACCTTTTTTTTTCAATGTTGGAAAGTGGTTCAGAAAAGGTTCTTGATGCCAGTGAAGATAACAGTAAATAATCCACTTAACAGCATACTGCTATAACAATTTATTATATGATAAAACAGTACAAAAGTGAAATTGTACCGGGATCTGGTGGATAAATTAGAAAAAAAGCATTTCCTGATTGTTAAACTAAAAGTTGCTGATGGCTTGCTACATCTATCGGAATAAATATAAATTAATCGTTGATTTTTAATTATTACATAATTGTTCAAATATCCTATCTTAATTAATCAAGAAAATCTAACCACGTACGCGTTTTGGGCTGTTGGCCCTCATCAGCGTGGTGCAAGCTGTACCTCAACGACCAGAAAAGATAGTCGTTGTAGCATTCTGAAAAATTCATTGCGTTCTCACGCACCTCTGGCCTTAAATAACCATTTTATATAGCTTTCAGGATGCTACTATAACCAGCTTTTTTGGTCGTTGAGGTACAGCTTGCACCACGCTGATGAGGACCAACAGTCCGAAATGCTTACATGGTTAGCTTTTCTTGATTAATCAAGAATGGGTATTTGACCAATTCTGGAATAATTAAAAACATCAACGATTAGTTGATATTCATTCCGATAGATTGCGTAGGCTATCAATATCTTCTAGTAGCACGATCAGGTGATGCCTTTTTCTTAATATATTATTTATTTTAAATAATTCAAATATAGATACAGTGGACCCTCGGTTTGCGAGCATAATCCGTTCCAGAGCCATGCTCGTACTAAAAACGCTCGTAGTGCGAAACTAATTTCTTATTTTTAATAATTGAAACTCGGGCAATTATTCCATGAATTTTAGTTTAATTAGAGTCGGTAAACACTTCGTGATAAGTATAAGAGAAGCTTGTACTCCATTCAATATTTGAAATCATAGCTATCATTGCTCGCGAGTTGCTCGTAATGCGAAATTTCACTCGTAATCCGAGGTAAAATTTTCAAAATATTTTGCTCGTACTGCGAAAAGCTCGTACTCCAAGGTGCTCGTAAACGGAGGGTCCACTGTAACATCTAGTTTTGACATCTATTTTGACGTTAGAGTCGAACTTTATTTTTATAATTGTCAAATAGTATTAATAGAAATACACATAAAATAGTTGCATATACAGTAAAACCTCCCTGAAAAGGAAACCCAATTGCAGAGCCAAAGTGTCCTTTAGGGAAAGGTGTCCTCTTACCGGAGAACTGCTACATAGTAAAAATCGAAATTTTGTAAATGAAAAATGTCCTTTATTGAGAGGTTTCCTCTAGCGCGAATGTCCTCTCATGGATGTTCTACTGTATGTATATTCGCGCGAATAAAAAAAAAATAAATCTAACAAAATAATAAACCCTCCAAATGTATGAGTATTTATATTTTAATTTCTTTCAAAATATTCCTATAGAAAAATAAATTACCTTAAAATCGTCCATTGTTAACATTTGATTATTTAAAATTACAAAATAGTTTTGAAAAAAAAAACTTTAATGGAAAATGTAAATTTATCAAGGAGTAAATTAAAATTTTAATTAAGCTGACTAAAGGTTTGGTAATAGCCAATAGCTTTCCTCTCTACAAACATTTAACATTCTTTCACGCCTAGGGAGATAGGACGAACCTGGAGAGTTGTTTATATTTATTTTTGTCATCACTTGTGTCATTGCACAATGTCATTGAGATTATTTACATGTAAAAGGCAATCCATCTATATACAACAAATGAAAACACCAAAACGCGAATGTTTCTTTTCACAAATAGATCACACTTAGGATCACACTGAATGTAATTCTACTGTCCTATAAGCTTATGTCCATAGTTTTCTTTAAAACCATTTCTGAGATTCCATCCTTCAGTGCTACGTATATAAGCAGAATCGTCCAATACAGTATTAGAGCTCTTATAAGCGGTGGATTAAATTGGCGAAACCGCTGGAAGGATTCACCACTGATGAACCAAGCCCTCCCAATATATTTTTCATCGCAGTAAGGACAGTAGAAGTTTGTATTATGTATAAAAGAAACATTTGTGCTTTTAAATCCTTTCATTTCACACTTATACTGTCCTTACTGCGATGAAAAAATATTGGGAGGGCTTGGCTATCAGTGGAGTGTGATAGTTGTTTCATTTGTTATATATGGAGGGCGCGTTATTGCTTTGTATTGAGGTCTTTCATGTCCTAAAGGTAGAGATTTGAGTACTTAAAATATTTTAAAATAAACTTATCTTTGGAAACGCCTGATGTTTACACTTTAATATTGATACAAGAGAATATGTTTATTGAACTGGAGTGTTGTATTTAATACACCGATATTTCTGGAGTCGGATTATAAATTGTACGTTCAGATATTAATTATAGTCTTCATACCTTTCTGTATATTTTAGAAGATTCAACACAATATATATTTTTAGACGTCTATTTTGACGGGAGAGGCGACCCTTCCCACTTTAAATCAATTTCCTCACGGCAATATTTCCATCTATTTATATATATATGGTAATTTAAGCCAACAACCCCATATTGTATATAACTTATAACAAGATTTTCATGTTGTATAATAGAAACACATCTGTAAATGACTATACGCATGATTGACATGTACCATTACTTCATCATATGTAATGTACTTTGTACAAACTGAGGATAAATAAATAAAACTCTGTAATAGATTAAGAGTTGAGCTAAAGAGAAAGAAGTCATAACGTCTAAAATCGAGATAGATTTAGAATTCCCACAACAAGCTCTAAAAATGGAAACTGCCACGGCGCCAGTGTACAATTTCACCAGACGATCCACGCCCCTGTCGCATAAGGCCCCCGTCTTAAATACAAGTCACTTTACATTCACTTGACAGTTTCTTCACCATCAGCGTGGGCTCACGTCGGTTGTACCCCAGGTCCACCTCACCGACCATGTAGTCAGTAAGAACTCTTCTATCTCCATCTTTCGCTCCTAGCTCAACTTTTATCTGTTCACGGAACTTTCTTAGTGCAACTGTGTCTTCGTTTTTTTGTATGGACATTCCCAAGCTTTCCACTCTGCCTCGACCACGACTGCCTGTTCTTTGTGAGAACTGCAAAAAATTTTCCAAGGTGCAGAGAGGTACTGGAAAACTCCTCATCCTGACTGTTCCTCTCGGTCAACACAGTATAGCGAGAGTTACAGGGACTCACACCATAGGTTAAGTCGACTGGATACCTCACCACATTTTTAGTCGACAGGATTCTACATGAGTCAACAGCAACTCATTGCATATATATATATGTTGTAATATATTCTAATATATACTTATATATCATATGTAATATAGTATAATAACCAAAACTGTAGAGACAATTTAAATCGCCAGTTCGGCCATCATGTAATGCACGACAAAATAAAATTAGATTGAGTGACAGCCGGCGCCTGGACAGGAAAAAGGTCCGGGAAACATGTCAGGGTTACCAGGTGTGACCCCTTCTTGCTCAAACAGTGCAGTCCGTTTTGAGACACGATGATTGACAGACCCCTCTCTACAGATCTCCCCTGACCGGTGTCAGCTTCACCTACTCTCTCGCCATCTCTGTGATGACATCTAGCATGTCTCGTCCCAATCACGCCTGAACCCACTCTAAACATTGTGTCCACCACGACTGCAACCAACATGCCACACTACATTCATCCTACAGCAATAACTACATTACTACATATATACAAGTATATTTACTTATATATACTTTTTCCATTACTATTCCCATCCCTGGACACTTTTATTTTTCCGTTTATCATTACTCTACACAATTCATCCATTCATACTTCATCTCTAAGGATAGAAATAGTCGTTATTTCTCCTTAAAATAAATTACGATTTTTCCTTCAAAAGAAACATTTGCGGTAAAATTGTCAATCGTCGTTTTACAATCATAAGCCACATTATATTGTATTATATACTTGTATATTGGAAATATAAACTATTTTGGCTCGTATGTTTCTTTTAATATAAAATAATTATTTAATAACTACCCTTACTGCAATGACAATACACACGCATCAAAAATAATTAAAATTTCCAATCATATTTATGGAAATTTTGCCGGTAAATGATTAAACAATAATACCTGGTCTATCCATGTAATAGGCGATCTCTCCTGGAAGGCAATGAATTAATGATAGAAATTTATCTCTTCGAATCAAAATAAGATTATTTTATGTGAGCAATAGTTACCCAGAAATTATTTGAAAAAAGAAAAATAAAAATCAGGTGAAAAGTGTCATTTAATTTTAAAATTTCAAGCTTTCGAGCAAATATACTATCAGCCCGTTGAAGAGCAGTATATTTGCTCGAAAGCTTGAAAATTCAAAATTAAAAGAAACTTTTTACCTGATTTTTATTTTTCCACTTCCAAATAAGATTATTTATTAAAAGTTTCCAATATTTTAACAACACGGCTGGTTACCGGTATATTTCCAGAAGGACTTCGCTAGAAACACTCTTGTCACCCAGCGTGGTACGCTAAGAAGAAGACGGGTCGACCATCCGCATCGAAATAACGTAAATTTTTAATATACTCATGGCCAAAACTTAAGGAAGTGAAAAGTCTTTGATATAGCTGGACGTATTCTTTTTTAAGTAGAAAGAACCAATATTTTTTCATACTTGGTTATCGCGTGTGTCCTCAATAAAGGTTACTCTGTATCAAATATCTTTAAGAGTTATTGTCTGAATCCCGATATATATGATAAAAGATATAACTTCCTTAAGTTTTGTCTCTCAATCTCCATGAGTCTAATCCTATTTAATAAATCAATCCCCGTATAGGTAAAAGGACACTTGAAGTTACACCGCACGAGTTTCTTTCAAACGAAAAATCAAAATTTTATTTCAAGGTGAAATATCGACTATTTCTATCCTTTTTGGATGAGGTATGAAAGGGTGAATTATGAAGAGTAATGACGAACGGAAAAATAAAAGTGTCCAGGGATGGGAATCGAACCCACAATGTTCCGCTTACCGGGCAGATGCCATGTCCACTAGGCTATCCTGGACGTATATTTCCGTTCGTAAATGAAAGATAAAGTAACTTAAAATACAATATAATACGATTTTTCGTTTGAAAGAAACTCATGCGGTGTAACCTCAAGTGTCGTTTTACAATCACAGGCCGCAGTGTATTATATTATATATAAAGATATACATATGCAGGGATAACCTTATTTGAAATTATATTTTTTTCATATTTTTATAATTAAAAGAGACTGCTATTACTATAAGTCTGATGTTGTTATCGTAAATAATTCTATTTTGAAGGATCCAAGACAAGTGCTTCATAAATAATGTATTTTATATAGATTGCTCCCTCTCTGACAATATACAAATATGTAAACAATATAAAACGTATATATTATTACAGACAAATATTTATTATATATCTGAATATCTTTCCACACAATTCTAAAAAACAATGACTGCCATAAAAACAAAATGTATACCATATATATATTATATTGGCATAAAATATGTTTTTATAACAACCACTGTGTTTGGAATTATGTAGGAGTACATCCAAAGAAAGAAAGCGAATTAAGCGAAGTTCTCAGATTCTATTGCAATCTATAGTCGTCTGACATTTATTTTTACCATTTTATCATTTCGATTCTTAATGGTTAGAGAAGGTTCAAATATATATAAAAATGTATATATATATATGTTATATTAAAATATTATTTTATTCGAAATTATATTTCATAGATACAAATACTCTATTAAATCGACCGCCAGAGGTCACGCTTCCCCTATAAAAACTCATTGTTTTTTCCCGCTGGCCGGCTCAATCCTTTTGGACATTATGTAAATAAGTTTTTCTTTTTTTTAATTATTACGCCTTAAGTCAGGCATACCTTTCTCAAATTATGTTTTTATATATTCTTTTAGTTCAATTAAAGCAATATCTGATCAAAACTATTTTTATTATTATTATTATTTCAAGATTTTTAACCACGACTGCATTACCATAATCCTCAACATGATCAAAAATCAAGCAGAAAATCTTATTCTTATTTATATAACATATATATAAAAATTCTTATAAAAACAAATTCTAATAAATTATACAATAATGTACTATATTTATTATTAAAGAAGTAAATTTATATAAAAGGGGCGTATCTAAAAGAATACCTATAAAATGTACGCCCTTTTATGTAAACCTATTTGATGGATCACCTTTGATTCAAAGAAGTAAATATTATTATTATATAGAGATAAATAACAAAAGTAAAATATCAATTTATATATATCGTGTATAGATATATACCGTAATTTAAACAATGTGATATGTAAGTAATAAAGTATGACGTCTTTTCTAGTCGTCTCAAAGTGACACCAGCTTGCCACCGAACACCCGGGGGATTCAGAGAGGGACAAAAAAGGGGCGTTGGTCCGGATGTAGACAGTGGATATTTCAGACAGGCCCGCTGAGTACTAGGTCCGTTTGCATCTCACGGCGGCCCTCGTGGCCGCCGTTTTAGTTCCTCCCTGCCTCCGCGGCTTCATGCAGGACGCCGAGCTTTCCTCAGTTAATCCTCAACTTTCCCTTGGTCCTGGTGCCACGTGAGAGGTACTAGGAGAGCGTCTTTTGATCCCAAACTTTGTCCTTACTGTCCCGTGTGGACTTCCCACTCTGCACGCCTTGCCACTCAACCCCGACTGCTTCCAACTCACTTGTTGTCTTACCCGGGTTTACGACATATATATATTTATTTATTTATTTATTTTAATAGAACAATCCATAAATAAATCTTTAAATAAAAAGGCATTGGATCAAAATATCATTTATATTACCAATATTTCAGTTAGCTGAACGCCAACCTTTATCAAGGTATTATAACAATGTTGACAAACATTAAAATGTTATAATACCTTGATAAAGGTTGGCGTTCAGCCAACTGTAATATTGGTAAAATAAATGATATTTTGATCCAATATATGTATTTTTATTTGAAGATATATATATATAAATAACTTAATTGAAAAGGCATATTTTGGATCAAAATATGATTTACTAAAATAATAATCATAACTAAATTATATCATAATTTAATTATCATAACTAAAATAAATTTTCGATTTCTATATCTCGCGCATACATATTTCAACAAAAGACGAATAAATTTGGTTTCTCAATTGTCAATTCTTTCTAATTTTTATTACTTTTTTTCGTCTTCAATTTTAACAAATATTTTCATAAGATATTTTCTCTCTCAAAAAGTGGTTAAAAATAAGTATTTTTATTTTCCTGGGATATATCGATTGTGGTCTTATCAGGTATTAAATTGATTTTTAAAAGTTTTGTGTTTGATCCTTGAATATGATAGAAATATAGAACTATTGGAAAATTTGATTATTTTTTAAAAATCCAAAATGGAACTTTATTCTAAGAATAATTGAGTATGGATTGGTGAGTAATGCTAACATATGGCTAAATAGAGTTCCCTGTAGGCTAAACATAATGAAAAGAATCAAGAAATTGGGCTGGCCAAATATCAGAGAACAGTCTAAATAAATATAGAAGGAAAATATGCCGGGGGGAAATTGATCCATAGAAGCCTAGGGCGCTTCTCCCGTCAAAACAGTCCGCCCTAGACTGACGAGGGCCATTAGCCCGAAACCATGGTTTCCAGGTGGATGCTTCTCAGTTTGCCAAAGCTGGTATTGTGGCTTTGTCACCGACCCGAGGCCGCTAGTTTGCGGCGACGGTCAATAGATGGCGTCAGGTTTTGACGTTTATTTTGACGGGAGAAGCGCCCTATGCTTCTTTAGAGTCTAAATCAATGTTTAGTTGATTTCTGTTCCACTAGATGGCGTTCTGCCATCTAAAAAGCACATGTGCTCCTGGTCAGGTTATGCCTTTTTTATTCTTAATATATATCTATACAAAAATATATTAACATGGGATAGTTTTTAAACTGTTATTTTAGACCTTTTATATCATAGTCTATAAAGGCTATCGACCCCACCTACTTCTATAAATAAATCTAACCAAATTGTTTCCTACCCAATGTTAAAAGAGATATTGAATAATTCACAAGATAAAATTGACAAAGAGAGGGCAATACACTTTGACAATAGTTATCCAACAAACATTATTTGGGAATGAAATAGTTGTGTAATGAAACAATTCATTGAGAGTTAAGCCTAACTTTTATTACTATCTAAAATAAATCCTCAATAACACATTCAAATAAAATATTCAATTTGTTCAAGAATTCCTGAAATCTTGTTAACTCTGGGCTGATAAAGGTCAACAACCTGAAATATTGTACAAATTATGAAATTGGAACACTGTGGGTTCGATTCCCATCCCTGGACACTTTTATTTTTCCATTTATCATTACTTTTCACAATTCATTCTTTCATACTTCATCCCTAAGGTTAGAAATAATCGATTTTTTTTGGGATGTGTTTCGATTTCAAAGGAAACACATGCGGGATATTTTCAAAGGTCGTTCTACAATCATAGGCCGCATTGTATTTGTATAAAAATCAGAATATGAAATACCGCGTGAGAACGCCTTTGCAGCCTTAGAATAATTTCTAACGCTTTGCCCAATTTTTTAATTTTAGTTCGTTCCTTACACGAGGACAAAAGATTTTTGTCGAAACGTCGAAACAATAATAAAGATTTACTGACCGAAGTATCTTTAATTTGAAGAACTATGAATGCCGGCCAGGCAGCCTCTGTCTTTATGATAACCTGAAATATATCACGTTTGTTGTGGTCACGATAGATAATATTTAACTGCTCTATCAACGTTACAACTCAACAATTTTTAACTTCAAAATGTTAAGTAAAAAATAATGAATATCAATTAACCTGAAAATAATACAAACGCCAATATTCTGGAACTAGCCGAGTGACCCGGGCAACGCCTCGGGTTTACCCGAAGGACCCGCAGGTGAGAAACTATAGAAGAAAAATTTTAACAAATCCGAAAATGAAATTGCAAACAACAGAACTACACTTCTTTAAGGACATGAGAGCACATGCACTGTATCACCATACGTGTACCATTTTCAAAGACCCTGCTTAGGATTAAAACTTCTCAGAAGCATAACAATAGTACCAACCTAGAGGTTAACTGGTGTGGATGCATTCCTCTCGGAGTAAGACTATTGAGAAATTCAGTAGGGAGTTATTTTGCTTCTCCGCATTCTAACACTCCAACTGTTAACACTGTGGAAACACTGACTCATGTTTGGTAGGCAATTTCAGGGAAGAAACTATAGACATTGGATTAAATAAATTATTAATCAAATTGCATTAAATAAAAATTATTAGATTTAAATAAATATTATTAGAGTGAAAAAAAAAAGAAAAAATTAACAAATTAGAAAATAAAATTTCGAAAAATACAACTATATTGCAGATAAGATAAGAGGACCTTATTAAAAAATAAATAAACAAACTGTAATACGACACTATCGATAATTCGACACTTTCGATAATTCGACACTTTCGATAATTCGACCATTTTAAAAATCAAATTTACAAGGTTGATTGTTGTTTAAATACAACTTTGATTTTGCATGCATAAACACAGGCTCTTGTAGCAAGAACCCAAATATTATTTATAGTCATAGCAAAAGCCAACTTTAGTGAAAACTGATGCCTCTTCAGAATGAATGGAAGACTGAAATCTGAAGGAGCAGAAGATATGGGTCATCTTTACATGTATGCTATCCAATGTTCGCACACTTGAAAAAGCCACATATAAAGTTGTCCGTGCGTAAACACAGGCTCTTGTAGCCAAGGTTTGGCCTTGAGCCTTATTTATAGTCATAGCAAAAGCCAACCTTAGTGAAAACTAACGCCTCTCTAGAATGAAGCGAAGGTTGGTATCCGAAGGGGCCAAAGATATTTCAGACACTATACAGTGTGTTCAACTTTGGGCACTGTCAGTATATGTGCTTCAAGGACATGAGAGCACATGCGCTGAAACACCATACGTGTGCCATCGCAAAGATCCTAAAGGCATTGGTGAAAGTATAAATAAATATTTTGGAAATGAAAAGAAAATACATATATATATATAAGAAAATAAATTGGAATAAAAATTTACAAACTATATTTCAGAGTGGATACATATTTGAAAGGAAAAAAAAAGAAAATTGCAAACAACAAAACTATATTACAAATATGACATGAAAACTAACGCCTCTCTAGAATGAAGCGAAGGTTGGTATCCGAAGGGGCCAAAGATATTTCAGACACTATACAGTGTGTTCAACTTTGGGCACTGTCAGTATATGTGCTTCAAGGACATGAGAGCACATGCGCTGAAACACCATACGCGTTCCATCGCAAAGATCCTAAAGGCATTGGTGAAAGTATAAATGACCCATATCTTCTGCTCCTTCAGATTTCAGTCTTCCATTCATTCTGAAGAGGCATCAGTTTTCACTTAGTTGGCTTTTGCTATGACTATAAATAATATTTGGGTTCTTGCTACAAGAGCCTGTGTTTATGCATGCAAAAGCAAAGTTGTATTTAAACAACAATCAACCTTGTAAATTTGATTTTTAAAATGGTCGAATTATCGAAAGTGTCGAATTATCGAGTGTCGAATTACAGTTTGTTTATGTATTTTTTAATAAGGTTCTCTTATCTTATCTGCAATATAGTTGCATTTTTCGAAATTTTATTTTCTAATTTGTTAATTTCTGTCTTTTTTTTTTCACTCTAATAATATTTATTTAAATCTAATAATTTTTATTTAATGCAATTTAATTAATAATTTATTTAATCCAATGTCTATAGTTTCTTCCCTGAAATTGCTTACCAAACATGAGTCAGTGTTTCCACAGTGTTAACAGTTGGAGTGTTAGAATGCGGAGAAGCAAAATAACTCCCTACTGAATTTCTCAATAGTCTCACTCCCAGAGGAATGCATCCACAGCAGTTAACCTCTAGGTTGGTACTATTGTTATTGTCTGAGAAGTTTTAATCCTAAGCAGGGTCTTTGAAAATGGTACACGTATGGTGATACAGTGCATGTGCTCTCATGTCCTTAAAGTAGTGTAGTTCTGTTGTTAGTATGTATATAAAAAAGCAAAGCCCAATTCTAAACCCAAATATTTTTTTTTATGAGAAGAACATCAACATATTGCATGATTACGGCAGTCCATAGCTTCCCTGACAAAAATTCACCAAGAAAGTTAAATATTCCAAAACTTTTCTGTGTGTAAATTGCTAAATATGTAAAAAACATGTATACAAAAAAGCAAAGCCCAATTCCAAACCCAAATATTTTTTTTTATGAGAAGAACATCAACATAATGCATGATTACGGCAGTTCATAGCTTCCCTGACAAAAATTCACCAAAAAAGTTAAATATTCCAAAAATATTTCTGTGTATATATTGCTAAATGTGTAAATAACATGTATATAAAAAAGCAAAGCTTAATTTTAAATTTCATTATCCTTTCCACAGGAAAAGCATCAAAATACTGCATAAGTACGGCACTTTTGCAGCCGCATGATTACGGCAGTCCATAGCTTCCCTGACAAAAATTCACCAAGAAAGTTAAATATTCCAAAATTTTTCTGTGTGTAAATTGCTAAATATGTAAAAAACATGTATACAAAAAAGCAAAGCCCAATTCCAAACCCAAATATTTTTTTTATGAGAAGAACATCAACATAATGCATGATTACGGCAGTCCATAGCTTCCCTGACAAAAATTCACCAAAAAAGTTAAATATTCCAAAAATATTTCTGTGTATATATTGCTAAATGTGTAAATAACATGTATATAAAAAAGCAAAGCTTAATTTTAAATTTCATTATCCTTTCCACAGGAAAAGCATCAAAATACTGCATAAGTACGGCACTTTTGCAGCCGCATGATTACGGCAGTCCATAGCTTCCCTGACAAAAATTCACCAAGAAAGTTAAATATTCAAAAAATTTTCTGTGTGTAAATTGCTAAATATGTAAAAAACATGTATACAAAAAAGCAAAGCCCAATTCCAAACCCAAATATTTTTTTTATGAGAAGAACATCAACATAATGCATGATTACGGCAGTCCATAGCTTCCCTGACAAAAATTCACCAAAAAAGTTAAATATTCCAAAAATATTTCTGTGTATATATTGCTAAATGTGTAAATAACATGTATATAAAAAAGCAAAGCTTAATTTTAAATTTCATTATCCTTTCCACAGGAAAAGCATCAAAATACTGCATAAGTACGGCACTTTTGCAGCCGCATGATTACGGCAGTCCATAGCTTCCCTGACAAAAATTCACCAAGAAAGTTAAATATTCCAAAATTTTTCTGTGTGTAAATTGCTAAATATGTAAAAAACATGTATACAAAAAAGCAAAGCCCAATTCCAAACCCAAATATTTTTTTTATGAGAAGAACATCAACATAATGCATGATTACGGCAGTCCATAGCTTCCCTGACAAAAATTCACCAAAAAAGTTAAATATTTCAAAAATATTTCTGTGTATATATTGCTAAATGTGTAAATAACATGTATATAAAAAAGCAAAGCTTAATTTTAAATTTCATTATCCTTTTCACAGGAAAAGCATCAAAATACTGCATAAGTACGGCACTTTTGTAGCCCCCCTGACAAAAATTCACTAAAAGAGGTAAGTATTCAAAAAGATATTTTGGTATATATATTGCTAAATGTGTAACAAACATGTATATAAAAAAGCAAAGCTTAATTCTAAGTTCTAATATTTTTTTTATAAGAAAAGCTACAAAAGCAAATAGGGAGAAGTGAAGCCATTTAGCCATTTTCAAAATCTGATTGTGAAAGAGTAAAAAAATGAGTAAATAAGAGCAAATTTAAAGAAAAAGTATTGCTAAATGTGTAATAAACATTTATATAAAAAAGCAAAGCTTAATTCTAAGTTTTAATATAAAGAAGAAATAAGACACAAAAATGGAGCTAAATTCAAATGGAAAAACTATAACAAATTAATAAAAAAAAATAAGACCTAATTCAAATGCCACCATCATCAGACAAAAGAAAAAATGAGATTCTTTAGTTCATTTATTCTTCTGTCTGATGCTGTTGCTGAAACGTCACACACTATTGAAGACACTATAAAAGATAGATTAAAAGTAATAATTCAATCTACAATTCGAAAAATAATATAACCTGGTGAGTTCCCAGAAAAGGTTAACTTTGGTAGGCGGCGCTGTACGTTGACACCGCCGTACCTTGGAGCCGTTTTACACGAGTTAGAGCGAAGATTTTGGACATAGTGATTTTTACATTTCGATCTTTTATATTAATATATATACTTACTATTTCGAAATATTTTTCTAAAAACGAACATTATTTTTTTTAATTATCTGAAACTAACCTAATTCAACTTATCTAAAACTAACCTTATTTAGCGATTAAACTAACATAATTTAACCTATTTGAATCTAACCTCATATACACTTTTACACTACCTTTTCATTTCAAAATTAAATTAAAATAAGTTTATATTAAATAATAACATTTTTAAAAATCGACTTTCTGGTTCACACTTTTGTATCTAATCAATTATGTATTTCTTTATTTCTCTCTATAAAAGTACGCAATTGTAAACAAAAGAATTGATGATGATAAATGCAAAAAATCTACGATTGTAAAATAGATTAAATTAAAAAATAAAAATAACTGTTAACATTAGGAAAATAAAAACAGGCCTATCATACGAAGAAAAAAATAACGAAAATTTTGGTATATAGATCGTTATGTGTAGTTCAGAATCTTCGGAGGAGATAGCTCACGACTTTACAATGGAAAACTCTGTTACGGTATTATCTATATAGATAATTAAAAATCAATGATTTGTTGATATTTATTCCGATAGATGGCGCAAGCCATTAGCAAATTTTAGTTGTACCACGATCAGGTTTTTATCAATATATAAATTATTATATTGTTCCGTATTTTGATCGTTCTGTATTTTAATGTAAATTATTCCAATCTCAACAAAGGTATATCTTCCCTCAACAATCCCTACAGAGAATTCACGATGGCATTGCCGAAAGATGAAATAAAAATGCCGATATCCCATCGATTGCATCCTGAAGGGAGATTATCCCGTAAAAAAGAGATTATCCCATAATCTCCACCACCCAGCTGTTGACGATATATAGCCTCGTCCTCAGCTTCCATTTCCTTACCACGATCTTTTGATTTCTAACCAACACATCCCCGTTAACTATTATTTACTGATGATTTTAGGAGTGTGGTATAATATGGTTATGGAATGGTTTGGATGAGATGAAATTAGAAACAACATTCTGAAAGAAAATAATGCAAGAATGCATCTGTTATCATCTATCCAGATATTTCTTCATCCATTGCTACCGTTCCTTATAGTCCTGAATAACCAATACCTACTTCTTGTTCTTGTTCCAAAATCACTTTATTAGGTACCACTCAAAAAGAGTAACCTAGTTTATGATATTTGCAATAATAAATAATATCTGAAGGTTATTCATATATTAAAACAATATGTTCAACGCGGGATTAGATCCCGGTTCATGACTGTCGAAAATCGAGAGTTTTAACCACTCGTCCATTGACTCTTCAATAGCTACTCCAGTTCCAAATAACTTTATTAGGTGCCGCTCAAAAAGAGAAACCTAGATGAGCCAAGCCCTCTCATTCATTAAATCATATCATTGCAGTAAGGTCTGTAGAGATTTAAAAAAGAAACGCATTGCCAGTAAAACTAGATCGTCATATTTACAATATACTGAGGGGGATGTACAGGGTTTGTTCATTTACAATTATAATTTATACTAGGCGAATGACCCGGCTCCGCCCGAGAAATCCCTTGGGTGCAATTTCCTTCATACTAAAAGTATATCAATAATAAATATTAGAAGTGCCATAGAATAGCAATACAGAAGTAACACATAAACTACAGGAAAAAAGTGTGTGTGATGGCATAAATTGTATTATCTTAGTGTTTAGGTATTTGATTAATTAATATAGTTGATATAATAATATATATTTATATTATATATAATATAAATGAGTTTTAAAAATTGTAAAAAAAAAATGCATCGGCCGGGAATCGAACACGGGCCGCCCGCGTGGCAGGCGAGAATTCTACCACTGAACCACCGATGCTTTAAAAAAATGGCCATATTTGGGTATTCATTCCATTCCGGATTAGTCCGCGTAAAAAAAGTTCTTCAAATGAAAAAAAGAAATAGCCAAAAATACTAATCAAAATGCAGCCGAAAATTTTCCTCATGTTTATAAAAAGCGACATGCAAAATTTGGTACCAATTGGTTCAGTAGTTTTTGAGTTTATCGCGAAACAGGCAGACGTTGACTTTTATATATATATAGATTGATGTCGTTGGGTCCTCAGGTCCTTGGGGATATTGTTCTTGAGAAGGTTTTGTCTGGCTTGCTTGATATTCAAGGTGGGTTTATTTTTCCTTTTCTTTTTCCACTTTTCGTCATTCTGGCTTAATTGATGTAGAATTTGTCTAGGTTTTAATTTCAATAGCTACTTCGCCTAAGAAACGCCCATCTACAATATTACAGAGCAGTAATCAGAGGATGAAGACAGCTTTGAAGACAAAGAATAATTAATGAGAGATAAGAAGACACACATCGAAACTTTCATAGCAAAAATGATGTGGATAACTTAATTAGACGCCTAGATCATAAAATTCAAAGTGAGACCTTCTTACACCCAGACTCAAGCAGTGGATTCTGTTGTATGAAAGTGTGAATAGAATGCGTTATGAGCCAGAAAGCTGTGCTCCTCCATAACGGCAAAAAAAATGCTGTTTTATTCCCCTAGCTCACTCAGCAAACTAGAAGTAAGATTACATACGTGTGAAGAATCTTCAGAATGCTTTACAGTTTCACAAATATAATTGGGAGATCGTTGGAGATTTCAAAATAATCACCTTCTTGATGGGACTCCAGGGTAGGTTTACAAAATTTCTTGTTACCTTTGTTTTTGGGACAGTAGAGATACTAAGGCGCTTTACCTCAGACGTGAGTGGCCCTCACGATTCAACTTCTCTGTAAGACAAGATACGTCAAATAGCAGCGATTATTCGACTCTCAAAAGGTTTTATTGCCACCACTCCACATCAAGTTGGTTCTTATGAAACAATCCATCACAGCCTTAGATAAATTGTCGACTGAATTTATGTTGCTCCGTGATATTTTCATAATTTATCGAAGACCAAAGTTAAGACAGGTGTCTTTGTGGGACCACAGACAAAGGAAATAACAGAATATAAGTAATTCTCGAAGAAACTCGTTAAATTGCAGAAGACAGCTTGGAACAGCTTTATTCAAGTAATTCCTGGCTTCCTGGGTAACAACAAAACTGATAATTATGTCGAGTTGAAATTCTGGTCGCTTGTTATGGTGCCATGGGGTGCCGAATGTCCCACATGCTGGACACCCATCTTGACGCATTCAAGGACAACATGGAAGCATACTTAGAAGATCAAGGTGAGCGCTTCCATTAAGATATTGCGGCCTCACGCTACAATGATCCGTATACTGTGAACATGATGGAAGACTATATATGGAATTTAATTCGTGAAATCAATTTGAAAATTATAATCGAAAAATTCTTACCAAAAATAATTTTTAAATATTTTGTAAATTTAGGCGTGTGAATAAAATTATTTTAACTCTACGCTTTAACTATATTTTGAAAACCTTTTTTGTTTACTTCAATCTCAAATTGAATTTTTTTAAATACAGTTAAACCTGTCTAAAGCGCCCCCTTTAAATAGCGCCTTCCTCTTTATAGCACCCGATTTTAAACATTAAAATGTAAACATTTTACATTAAAAGTGACCTGTCTATAGCACCCCCTCTCTATAGCACCCTATTTTGGTGAGCCCCAAGAGGGGGGAGCTATAGACAGGTTTAACTGTATTGAGGTCCTCGACACAAAACCGAAGTTTAAAGAGTATAATTATTATGTATTATCTTATTATACGAGTCCTAAAACACTATTAGGTAACTTGTTATTTATCATTATTAACCGCATAGAGCTTATTTTTAAAAAGCTTTATTTAACTTGCAACATGTCTGTTAAGGAATTTTGAAACCTGTTTTGGCATACTTCCAGACCACGTAGAAGCCTAAAAATGTATACACTCGCTCAATCTCGATGAAGATGCAAGCCTACAAAACTTCAGACTTCTAGCAAGTCAGGAAGCATGTTTACTAGAAAGGAGTACCAGAATGTTGTAAACGAATTTAATATACTTGCAGACCACCTAGAAGCCAATAATTTGTACACTTGCTTAATCCTGATGACAATGCAAGTATGCAAAATATCAGACGCTTAGATCAACGGGAAGTCGTTAATATTAATTTTAATATCGTTTTTTTTTCAAATTCATTAGCAATCTTTATTACTTTATTCCACAATGCCATCGTGAAGTCTCTGTGTGGGTTGTGAGGAAAGTTATACCTTTGTTTAGTTTGGAACTATTCAAAGCTCTTTCTTTTTTTAAAATATGAAACGCATTTTTTCAATTGGTGAACTGCATTTAAAAGTTTATAGTAATTTAGTTTTCTATCACCATATTCCCCCTTGTTAAATCCTATAGAAAAGGTATTTTCAAAAATAAAATTGTCTGCACGAAATTTGCTGGCCGATCCACAAAATAATCAAAATTTGGTACAGATTATTGAAGTGACCACTTCTACTGATTGCAACAATGTTGATATGTCTACCGCTGGCTGTAGTACCGTTGCATTAAATGCTTTGTCCAAATTGCTTTATTTAACTTTTTTTATTCTTATTCTTGTTAGTATTCATTTTTTATTGTAAATATTCAATATTACATTAATAAACTTTAATTTTTAATTAAAAACTTCAATTTGAATTTTAAAAAAAATAATTTGAAATAAAAAACTTTAATTTGAAATAAAAAATCTTAAATTTGAATTTGAAAAAATTAATTTGAAATTAAAAAACTTTAATTTGAAGTTAAAAACCTATATATATTTCTGTTACGATTTTTGTAAAAATAATTATTTTTAAAGGAAGGTTTCTTGTGTCCTTCTTGCTTTTTTCAAGTAAATAAATGTCCTATACTCAAAATCGAAGTTTGAAGTAAATAATTTCTATTTTTATAAATAGTGTTTGTCCTAATATATCCGAAAAACATAATAATAAATGAGAAACAAAGAGAAAAATATATTAATTGTAATTGAAGATTTTCCATCGCGTCTTCTATTAAACGACGCTCGAATTGATTTAAGGAAGTGTTGATAATAATGAATTGGCGACAAAATACCTGGAAGAAAGGAAATTATTTCCGTGCTCTTAAGTTCTATTTCTGTGAAGAAAACGACAAAAGAAATAATTGGCTGATTCAAATTTATGGAGGGTTGGCAATTGTCGTCCTTTATTTTCATTTGATTCGTTCAGAGAGATTCAGCCAAACAGAATAATCAATCACCAACAATAGTAACAACGACAAATGCAACAACAATGAAAATAAGAACAGTCACACTTACAACAACATTGGCAACAAAAATAGCAACAATGAAAGCCGCAACATTTAAAACAACAATTCAACAACCATAGCAACAAAAATGACAACAGCAACAATAAAAGCAACGATAACAACAATTACAACAATAATATTAAAATCAACAATAAATTCAGCAACAAACACAACAACAATGATAGCAACAACAACAACGAACAACAATGATAGCAACACACACACACAATTTTAACAACAATTCAACAACACTAGCAACGAAATTCAAAACAGCAATAATTACAACAACAATGCTAGCAAAAAAAAAGCAACAATTAAAAAAATGTCAACAACAATGATGACAACAATAATAACATTAACACAAAGCAAAAACGCGCCATCTATACATATAAAATAAAAGGATTTAAAAGCGCGTATGTTTCTTTTATACATAAAACGAACTTCTACTGTCCATACTGCGATTTTTAAATCCTTTTATTTTATATGTATAGATGGCGCGTTATTGCTTTGTGTTAATTTATTCCTAACTGGCCTTGTCTTTATAGTTTGCTGAAGAGCATTGCTCGAAGCAAATATTTGAATGTAATTCTACTGTCCTATAAGCTTATGTCCATAGTATACTTGAAAAACATTTCTAAGATTCCATCCTTCAGTGTAGCATATAAAAGCAGAATGATCCAATACAGTATTAGAGCTCTGAGAAGCGGTCTGGTGGATTAAATTGGCGAAACCGCTGGGAGGGTTCACCACTGATGAGCCAAGCCCTCCCAATATATTTTTTCATCGCAGTAAGGACAGTAGAAGTTCGTTTTATGTATAAAAGAAACATTCGCGCTTTTAAATCCTTTTATTTTATATGTATAGATGGCGCGTTATTGCTTTGTGTTAATTTATTCCTAACTGGCCTTGTCTTTATAGTTTGCTGAAGAGCATTGCTCGAAGCAAATATTTGAATGTAATTCTACTGTCCTATAAGCTTATGTCCATAGTTTACTTGAAAAACATTTCTAAGATTCCATCCTTCAGTGTAGCATATAAAAAGCAGAATGATCCAATACAGTATTAGAGCTCTGAGAAGCGGTCTGGTGGATTAAATTGGCGAAACCGCTGGGAGGGTTCACCACTGATGAGCCAAGCCCTCCCAATATATTTTTTCATCGCAGTAAGGACAGTAGAAGTTCGTTTTATGTATAAAAGAAACATTCGCGCTTTTAAATCCTTTTATTTTATATGTATAGATGGCGCGTTATTGCTTTATGTTAATTTATTCCTAACTGGCCTTGTCTTTATAGTTTGCTGAAGAGCATTGCTCGAAGCAAATATTTGAATGTAATTCTACTGTCCTATAAGCTTATGTCCATAGTTTACTTGAAAAACATTTCTAATATTCCATCCTTCAGTGTAGCATATAAAAGCAGAATGATCCAATACAGTATTAGAGCTCTGAGAAGCGGTCTGGTGGATTAAATTGGCGAAACCGCTGGGAGGGTTCACCACTGATGAGCCAAGCCCTCCCAATATATTTTTTCATCGCAGTAAGGACAGTAGAAGTTCGTTTTATGTTTAAAAGAAACATTCGCGCTTTTAAATCCTTTTATTTTATATGTATAGATGGCGCGTTATTGCTTTGTGTTAATTTATTCCTAACTGGCCTTGTCTTTATAGTTTGCTGAAGAGCATTGCTCGAAGCAAATATTTGAATGTAATTCTACTGTCCTATAAGCTTATGTCCATAGTTTACTTGAAAAACATTTCTAAGATTCCATCCTTCAGTGTAGCATATAAAAAGCAGAATGATCCAATACAGTATTAGAGCTCTGAGAAGCGGTCTGGTGGATTAAATTGGCGAAACCGCTGGGAGGGTTCACCACTGATGAGCCAAGCCCTCCCAATATATTTTTTCATCGCAGTAAGGACAGTAGAAGTTCGTTTTATGTATAAAAGAAACATTCGCGCTTTTAAATCCTTTTATTTTATAAATAATAACATTATCAATGAAATCAACAACAAACAGATCAACAATAATAACAAAATGCCTGCAACAATTAGAGAAACAATAAACAATAGCAACAATGACAATAGCAACAACAACAAACAACAATGGAAGCAATATCACCAACAATAATTAAAACAACAACAATGGGAACAATAGCATTAACAATAACATCAATAACAGCAACAACGAAGACAATAGAAACAATAACAACAAACACACATTTATATTATTTCCGGAAGATCAAAAAAACTCTAATGAAAGTCAGAAATATTGAAAAGATTTGGTTCATCAGAGATGAATTCCCACAGAGAATTCTCCAATTAGTTCTATAATACAGCTGCTATACATAGAGAAAGATAATACGATATTTATGTAGCCGTCCTTGTAGATAATATTGGCAACACTGCTGAGAACAATTATCACTGATGCCCTATAAGCCTACTTAAAATTTTTTAGGCTTTCATCTTGAAGAAAGAACAAAAGTTAACTGCGACGTGTTTCTTTTATTAATTCTGTAAATTCGGCAAGCTTTCGGACTTTGATGTCCTTCGACAGGCTACTTTCCAAGAAACTAGAAGATAATATTTATATACAGGTAAATATTTACATAATTAGAACTTTTCTTAGCGAAATAAATAATTTACATTATTACATTGAAGATAAAATTGTGAAAAGCGTTTAAAAATTACAAATATTTCTAGCCACGTTACGCGTATATATTTGTAAACACTTCTTGAAATAAATAGTCGATGTTTTTTAATCAGGTTTGCTTAAGAGCGATTATTGTTTGAAAACTATCATGTTGAAAATAAAAATAAATTCATTATGTGAAATCTTTATAGTTTAAGATTATATTGCATTCATGGTAAACGGTTTGCGGATTTCGACAAATTAGAAAGAAGGAATCATATATCGCCGCAACTCTTTTTATTATTATAGCGGTTAAGGAAGCTTTCGGGCAAGCCCTTCTTCAGCTAATTATATTGTACAATTAAAGAGATATTATATATCGTTGATAGGGGCGTGGTAAATTTCTTTTCGTTTATTTTGATTTATATTAAAAACGATATATAATATCTCTTTAATTGTACAATATAATTAGCTGAAGAAGGGCTTGCCCGAAAGCTTCCTTAACCGCTATAATAATAAAAAGAGTTGCGGCGATATATGATTCCTTCTTTCTTATTATATTGTATGTTGAAAATTTAGTCTTTCAAATCAAAAATCAAAAATGATTTTACACAGTGTGGCAAATAATTTTTAAGAATGGGTTTGTAAAATAAAATAGAAACAAGCTAATTCAATTTCTACTATTTTTTTATTCAAAACTAGCGGATGTACCCGGCTTCGCCCGAGGTTTTACCCGAGTAAAGGTTTGTCTAACGAACATTTGTTAAAACATTTCTCTATAAACTTATAAAAAGAAAGATATATTTTGATAATTTGAAACTCGTAAATTTGAATCTCTCGATAAAGTGAACATTTTTTCCCGGTCCCTGTGTGCCGTGTCATCCTGAATTTTGTCTTTCCTAATTTTCTACATTACAAAATCATCGTTTTATCTAGTGAACATATTTTCCCGGTCCCTTGAAAAATACTCGATAAGTTGAATAAAATCATGGTCGTGAATCTCTCGATAAAGTGATCATTTTTTCCCGGTCCCTGTGTGCCGTGTCATCCTGAATTTTGTCTTTCCTAATTTTCTACATTACAAAATCATCGTTTTATCTAGTGAACATATTTTCCCGGTCCCTTGAAAAATACCCGAATCATGGTCGTTTATGGAAGAATGGACGTAGTTCCCGGAGGTCACCCGCGAGGCTTTTTTCTTGTTTACTTTTCACAGCTGTGTCACCAACTCTGCCCCCGCGCGCCAGGACCTCTTGATCCCTCTGATTGGTCGGTGGGAACTTGGACTGTCCAACAACCGGCCGGCGGCCGGACGGGGGGGGGGGGGAGATTCCGGGGATCCCTCTGATTGGTCGGTGGGAACTTTGGCCGGCGGCCGGACTACATTTTCTCGGTGGGGGGGGGCAGACCTAAGCCTATCTCCGTCGCAAGGTGGCGCTGCTTGCGAGTTAAAGCTACAAATCTGCAAATAACTCTAAGGATATTTAAGATATTCAAGAAATTATTTTTCGTAAACCTTTCCGGGGATACACCTAATAATATCCCAAAATTTCACGGCGATTGGATGTATGGTTTTTGAATCCATAGAGGACACACACACACACACAGACACACAGACATTCAATTTTATATATATAGATAATCCCCTCTGGATTCAATACATATGTTACAACGATTTAATAAGGAATTAAATGCCTCTTGCAGGCCACTTAGAGGCATCGCCTCCAAAGTGCTCGTCGCAGCTGTCTGGATGGTCGGGATATCATTAAAAAAACAACCTTTTAACTTCAATTTTATTTTTGGGAATAAATAAAAGTCACATGGTTCTAAATCAGGCGAGTACGGAGGATGATTCAACACACAGACGTTATTTTTGGCCAAAATTTAGCACAGACCTTAGTTTTACCCAAATCTTCATGCAGAATGGTTCGAATCGTTTCTTTGTTGATGTGTAAAACCTCTGCCATTATTCTCAGGGATGCACTGCGATTGGTTGCAACAAATTCTCGCACTTTTTCTATACTTTCTGGTGTCTTCGAAGAACTTGGTCGTCCAGTATGCTTATCATCTTCTAGCGTATTTCTTCCATCCGAAAAACGTTTGTGCCAAATGAAAACATTTGATTTACTCAAGCATAACGTACATAAACTTGCTTCATCAAAATATATGTTTCCGATGCACTTCTACCAAGTTTTGCATTAAATTTAATGACCGCTCTCTGTTCCATCTCAGAATTCCGACGAACAAAAATTTTTACTTTTCAAAAATCCCCTGTATGGTTTTAAAGAGTTAACCAAAATGGCTGAAACAAAGCCACGCGCTAGATAAGGCTTCGAATATATATACGCATGCGCAATTTCATAACTGACTCTGCTATTGGCTTTTATCTAGCGCGAGTCTTAAAAATTATTTGCCACACTGTGTATTTCAGAACGGATAATGATGGAAAATTTACATTTATTTTTTATCCAATAGATAACTCCGCCTTTGCCAGTCCCAAGCCCAGATGAAAAAGAAGGAGGGGGAGCAGTAACAAGCTCGGTAAAAAACCTGGGCTCAGCTGGCCCGGCTGATAGTACCCTGTAAGGGCTTCCGGGATACAGGATGTCTGTACTCCATTGTTAGGAGCGGCTGCACATGGCGTCTGTTCTTCATGTCAGAGGCGGCCATTTCTTTTGGAGTTAAGTCGGCCTGCCACTGAGTAGTGCTCCCAGTCTTAATGACAAAGGCAGGCGCATTCTACTCACCCAATCATGGTGGTTGTCAAATCTCAACCACCAAAGTCTAAAGCTTTACAAGCTTGACACCCTAATATGATTGAGTGGAGATAAGAAGAAGAAGATCCAATAGATGGCGCTGTGTGTTGTATACAAATAATAACGTTATTCATCAATTAGAAAAAAATCAACTGAATAAATCAATTCCTCAGAGTCAAAGTAAAAGAATAAAATATTTTGGTTTATTATTTAATTTGTTATAAAATAAATAAAGCTTCGAGGGCTAAGTTTCTTGTGAAACTTTTTATTCTCAAGCTTTCGGACTTGTCAGTCCTTCAACAGGAGTATCACATTAATAAATTATAATGATAAATACTATTTTAAATACAAATTATTATTTACATATTTTAAATACTTATGATATTGAGAGAGAAAAAAATATATATTATTCTGTTTTGAAAATAGAGCAATCCATAAATAAATCTTTAATTAAAAAGGCATATATTGGATCAAAATATCATATCAGGTAAAATAAATGATATTTTTATCCAATATATGCCTTTTTGATTAAATATTATTCGGGGTGAGTGTGAAAAACAACTATTTGAAAATATACGTGCATGTTTAATTTGATTTATATTTATAAAATGTTTATAATAAAATTAGTATGCATTTAAAAATTACTTTATTTGAACACATAAGAGAAAAGTATATTTGGTCAAATATAAATAAAACTAATTCTGTGAAATATTAATTTTATTTAAATAGAATCGTCTGTTATTTTAAGATTTTTGGGAAGTGAACAAGTAATATTTAATTTTGATTTTTAAAGTTTTTGAATATTATTTATCTTTTGATATAAAATGTGGGGGGATATTCATTGATAAAAGAAAGATAAATTTCCTGCAATTCAATCTAGTAAATAGAAGTAGTCATTGAAAAATGAAGGAAAGATTTCTGGAAAAATTAATTTTAATATTAATTAAATTGTAAACAAATAGAACTAAGCCTTTGGTGTTTTAAATAAATATAAATATAATTTTTACTTTGTTCTTTATAGTTTGATTTCCGGAAATTCTAAAGAATTCTTTAAAACTTTGTTTCTAAAGTTTCACTCCAATTTCGAAAATAAAAATTTGAAAAGTGTTAGTTCACAAACTAACTCTATTTTTTATTCCTTTTTAATTTAATATTCTGGATATAATTATAGTTAATGGGAGAATAAAAAGTCCACAATGATTTAATAGCAATAGTGTAGAAATAAATTTACACTCAAGGACAAAACTTAAGGAAGTTATACCTTTTATCATATATATCGGGATTCAAACAATAACTCTGAAAGATATTACAGTGACCTTTATTGAAGAAACACTCATGGACTAAACTTAAGGAAGTTGTATCTTTAAGCATGTTTATCGAGATTTAGACAATAAATCTAAAATATATTAGATGCACAGTAATCTTTATTGAATATACACAAGATAACCAAGTGTGAACAAAATTGCCTTTGTCTTTTTCATCTTCTTCTTCAAGAAAAAAAAAAAAGATGACATCAAAGACGTACCTCTTCCTTTAGTTTTTTTTCTCCATGAGTGTATATTTATATATAATTTACACTATTTTAAGCGCGACTTAATTTAACTTTATTAACACCATATAACACGATATCCCAAACTCAGGGATATTTGCTTCAATACATTTCTTTACGTCATAACAAATTGGCTATATACACGGAGAAAGGAGGGGAAAAAGACAAACATACAAAAGCAATTCTCTCAAAATTAACTTAATATGTACAATGTGTGACAAGGAAATTACTGAAGAACTTCACCATTACCTGCTCAATTATACAGCCCTTAATGCAGAGAGGAAGGCCCTATATAAAAAAATTAAATGTACCAACATTTCACAATACGTATTGCTTTCAAAAATATCAGCAAACAAATCTAAAGCAATAGCTTATTATAAATATTTTAGATTATCATTATGTAAGGACTAGTCAACAAGTGAATGACTTTGAGACGAAGAATAAAGCCAGTTCAATTTCTATGTAAATAACACAAGATGATTATTACCTTACCTAATTGGGAGAATCTGTATGGGGCAAGTCCCTAATAAAGGCTTTTTTGTGTGTGTAATTCTCTCAAAATTTCCTTCCCTCTTTTTCCCAGTTCAAAAGATAGTTGTATATATATCTACAAAACTGATTAAATTTTTATATGTTTTTTTCTCATCTCCGAATTCATGTAGCTATACGATGCCACCAAATTTTCTTTCCCTATAATCCCGAAAGTAAAAGTGAAGAACACGGGAAGGAAAAGAGTAAAACGGTAGTCTGTCAATTAAGATAAATAAAGAAAAAACATTTCTCTCCAATGTAAGTTAGAACCTCATATTTTACAAACCATTACAAGTTAAGATAAAATACCTATTCATCCCCCTTTATAAAAATAAATAGAAAAATAAAACAAGTCCAATATCTCTCCATTTTAAAACAATCTTTTCCACCAGAAATACCGAGTTTAGTTTTAAATCTAATTTCTTTTCAGTTTTATATATAAATATGGAATATATATTTAACAAAAAGACGTTTGAAATTTAGCTTTACTTTAGAATACTCATAGATATTCATGCGGAAAGATAACTACAAATTAGTTTTTTCAAACTTCTGAACAAAAATTTGAAGAAAATGTTAAAAAGTTCGATATTATTTGTTTATATCATTCAACATAATATGTTTACTTTTAACTATATTTTACATAGTTATAAAAAGCACACATATTTTATCTTTTTCATGCATATTTAGTTATAAATACATTTTCCTTTATATATCAAGAAGCCTATATACACTCATGGACAAGACTTAAGGAATTTGTAACTATCGGTATATATATATATGTTTTATTATGATACATTAGTATGTTTTATTATGATACATCTGTTAAGAGAATTCGAAACTATTATAGACGCGTATGATTCTTTTAAAATTAAACATTTTCTACTGCCTTGCTGCAATGAAAAATTAATGGTAGCTTTAAACGGCTACATTTATTGGACTGCCCTCATTCAATGACACTGCCCTATTGAATCTACTAAGAAACAAACCGGCCACTTGGTGAACTTGTTCACTAAGCCTACCAAGATCTAATCTACAGGACAGCCCGGGTAGTTGGTGATCTATGGATACACTCCAGGAGCCTGGGTGTTATGTATTCATAAAGTTAATATAAATATTCTTAATTTCATTGTGTGAATAAGCAGAGCAACATAATCACTTATTATAGTAATTCATCATATTGTAGCGTAGAAATCAAGTCTTGAAATATCCTAAGATGTAAAAGTATTTATTGATGACGTCACAGCGACGAGTCGACAATTATTAACAAGTCAGCCCAAAAAAAAACTATTTACCGCTAGAGAATCTTAAGTAAGTAAGCAAAGAAATATTTTAAGATGATTTCACAAAAACAGATTAATATATATTTTTATAATCTGTTGAATATATTTTCATTGAATAATATTAAATTAAATTAAATAATAAAATATTTCTTCGCCACATAGCCTCCCCCTATAAAGAGCATCGACCCGATGCTCAGAAGGAGACTTACATCCTCAGTCTCAAGGCTCGAGAACGGGTGATAGGGCCTGAGATCTCTTCGCGGGTCTGTGGTTGTTGTGTTCGTTCAGTGGGGATGTCTTCTTCCTGGAAGTTTGTCGAGTCATCTTCTGGGTCCTCTTCTAGCTGGTCCTCCTGGTCCTCTGGGTTTAAATAAGGTTTCATCCTACCAATGTGAACTAAATCTTTTGTTTTACGACGACCTTGCTGGTTTCCGAATGTTTCAACTTCATAGGTCACATCAGATATTTTTCGGGTTACTTTGTATGGGCCGAAGTAACGTCTCATTAGTTTTTCCGAATATCCCACTTTACGCACAGGAATAAAGATCCATACAAGATCTCCAGGCTGATAAATTATATTTCTGTGATGGGCGTCATAGCGATGTTTATTGCTACCTTGAGATCTCATGGAGTGGATACGTGCCAGTTTTCGTGCTTCTTCGGCTCTTGCCCCTAGAGTTTGGATGAAATCGTCGTCTTCTGGCAATAACTTGGGGAATAACACGTCAAGTGGAGTCTCGGCTTCACGCCCGTGTACAAGGAAAAATGGGGTGAACCCAGTAGACTCTTGTTTTGCTGTGTTGTATGCAAATGTAACGAATGGAAGAATCCTGTCCCAATCTTTATGGTTGACATCTACATACATGGACAGCATGTCTGCTATGGTCTTATTCAACCTCTCCGTGAGTCCGTTTGTCTGGGGGTGATAGGCGGTCGTCTTCCGATGGGTTATTCTGCACTGGTTGTTCAGATCACTTATCATTGAAGATGTGAAGTTTCTTCCTCTATCCGTGATTAATTCCCTCGGCGCGCCGTGCTTTAAGATGACATCTTCAATGAAGAATTTGGCGACTTCCATGGATTCACTTGTGGGTAGAGCTTTAGTTATCGCATATTTCGTTAGGTAGTCCGTACATACAATAATCCAACGGTTGCCACCTTCTGATGTTGGAAATCTCCCTAGGAGATCCATTCCTACCTTTTCAAAGGCAACTTCAGGAACAGGTATTGGCTGTAAGTGCCCTGAGGGGAGTTGGGGCTGATGTTTACGCCTCTGATAATCTGAACAGTGTGCCACATACCTTCTAACCGTTCTATACATTCCGGGCCAGTAATACTTTTTTCTTATTCGGTCATAGGTTTTAGTAAATCCGAGGTGACCAGCCGTGAGTGAATCATGGAAATTTTTCAGTAATTCCTGCCTTAAATGGCGTGGAACCACCAAAAGCCATAGTTTCCCCATTGGATCATAATTTTTTCTGTAGAGCGTGTTATCGATTTTTACAAAGGAATTATTAGGAGAACTTTGTAATTTGTCAGCGATTTTTCTAATAGCTTGATCATTCATCTGCTCTTCGCTAAAGTTCTGCAAAGTCACTATGCTTGGAATATCTTCCTCCATATCTTCACTGTATTCTAATGGACTTCTTGATAAGCAGTCTGCGTCCTGATGTTTCCTTCCGCTCTTATACACGACAGTGACGTCAAACTCTTGCAGCCGAAGTGCCCATCTTGCTAACCTCCCACATGGGTCTTTGAGGTTGGTCAGCCAGCACAAAGAGTGGTGGTCTGTAACAATAGTGAACGGCTGTCCAAAGACATATGGTCGGAATTTATTGATAGCCCAAATGATGGCAAGGCATTCCCTTTCTGTGGTTGAATAATTTTTTTCTGCCTTATTTAAGGTTCTGGATGCATAAGCAATGGCTCTTTCCTTTCCCTTTTGTATCTGCACTAATACTGCTCCTATTCCATAGTTGCTTGCGTCAGTGTGTATTTCGGTTGGGGATGAGTAATCAAAATGTCCAAGAGCGGGTTCGGAAATTAACGCTGACTTGAGAGCTTCAAAGGCATTTTGCTCTTCCTGGTTCCAATTAAATGCTGAGTCTTTCTTCAAAAGGTCATTCAAGGGTTGGGCTACGTGGGCATAATTGGGTATGAAGCGGCGGTAGTAGGATGAAAGGCCAAGAAAACTTCTAACTTCCTTCAATGACCTTGGCGTAGCGAAGTCGCGGACTGCTCGAATCTTTTCTTGGTCGGGACGAATTCCATTTTCACTCACCTCATGTCCAAGAACCGTGATAGTTTTTGCACCAAACTTGCATTTCTTGGAATTGAGACATAATCCGGCTTTCTTAAGGCAATTTAATACAAGTTGAAGGCGTCTTAGATGTTCTTCAAAGCCATCTGAAAAAACGATGATGTCGTCGAGGTAACACAAGCAAATGGTCCACTTAAGACCCTTCAGAAGATTATCTATCATTCGTTCAAAGGTAGCTGGAGCATTACATAACCAAAATGGCATTACTTTGAACTCGTACAGTCCATCTGGAGTTATGAATGCTGTCTTCTCACGGTCCGATTCTTCTACGTCGATTTGCCAGTACCCTGATTGGAGGTCCATGGAAGAATAAAATCTAGCTCCCCGTAAGCAGTCTAAAGTGTCGTCGATCCTTGGGAGAGGGTAGACATCCTTTTTTGTTATTTTGTTAAGGCGGCGGTAATCGACGCAGAATCTCCAGCTTCCATCCTTTTTTCTTATCAATACTACAGGCGAGGCCCACGGACTTTCAGAGGGCTGAATGATGTCAAGTTTTTCCATCTTGTTTACCTCATCCTGAATAATTTGGCGTTCTCTTGGTGCAACTCGGTAAGGTCTTTGTTTGGTCGGTAGGTGGTCTCCAGTGTTAATTCGGTGTTTAACATTGACGTCCTTGAATTGTTTTCTTTTACTAAATTCGAAAATATCCGTATAGTTTTTTAACAAATTTCTTAATTTTTCTTTTTGAGATTCATCAAGTGAATCATCTATAAAAAATTCCGAGATTTTTGGGTCTTCAGAATGTTCCGCCTTTGTTTCAACTTGGTTACAATCAGCTAGAGTACATAATTGACTATCTTCGATGACAGCACTATCGGCTACATGCATCCCCTGTGGGATTAGTTTAGGATATGGACTCCAATTCACCACCCAAAGTTTACCTCGGTTATTGGTAAGTGAAATGACAGAGGAGGGAGCCATTAGTTCTCTTTCCAGCAATAGCTCTTTTCGACATTCTGCCACCACAATTGCGTCATTAGGAATGTCACGACTTGCTACTTCTATTAACTGAATAGAGGCGGGTTCGATTCTATATTCCAATTCCGAGTAGAGAGGTGAGCTGTTCTTAGGGGTATCCTCAAAAAGACATTTTTCTAAGAAGAGTGTGTCGTCAGCTGAATCAATTATCGCCCTAGATAACTTCAAAAAGTTCCAACCAAGAATAACTTCGTGACTACAGTCTTCCATAACGACAAATTCAAAGCTTTCCTGTAGTCCATTCAAGTCCAGTTTCAGTGTGCAGCGTCCTTTTGGTCTTACAATTTTACCGTTGGCTACGCGTAATGTGACGTCAGTTTCGGCAAACATTATTTTTCTTAGTTTGAGTCTGAACCTCTCAGAAATGACAGAATATGAAGCTCCTGAGTCGACGAGGGCACGCGTCATTTTTCCTTCTATTTTAATGTCTATGTAATTTTCTTTTAATTCTAATGTGGTCGACAAGGGAGGATTTATAAATTTTGCGGCCTTACCTCCAAAATAGGACGCATATTCTAGTTTTCCTGACGGGAACGGCGAGGCGACTGGCTGGGTCTTCTATCAGGAGACGAATATTGTCCTTTTTGGCCAGTGTAAGGAGAGGGGCTTCGGTAGCGGCGTCTATTTTCTCTTGGCAGGTCGTCGTTGGGCTCTTGGCTGCTCCGAGAATTATAGAATGTTCTAGGTTCTAGCCTATCTCTCTGCTTGTAATTCCAAGTTTGTTCTCCTTCATATTCTCTCCTCCTGTCACGGCAGTAGCGCACGACGTGGCCAGGGCGTCCGCAGTGGAAACAGATTGGCTTACCTTCCGTGGTTCGCCATTCGTTGGTATCGCGTCTTCCGTTTACTTGTTTTGGCTGCTGCGGTCTTATCGTTTGGGCCACATATCTATTATTATAAAACTCTCGGGGTCTTTCCTTCTGTGGGGAACTTCTCCTAGGCTTTGAGATTGGCGCCAGGGTTCTTCCAATCTCCTCCTTTACCATATCTTCGATGGTAGAAATTTTTGGTTCCTCTCGAGTAGAGCCTAATGCCCGCTGTACCTCCTCACGAACAATTTGCCTGATCATAGATGACAGATCTGCCCTGTCATCATAATCACTGAGAGATGCCACATTTGGTAGTCGCTCGTATTTGGTAGGGGTCACTCGCTTACAGTGTAGGCTTTCAATGCGGCGACATTCGGTGACGAATTGCTCAGTGTTATGCACATCCCTTGGGAGAAGTGCCTGGTAGAGCTCCTCAGCTACCCCTTTCATCAGATGGGATATTTTATCTTCCTCATTCATTTGTGGATCTACCTCTTTGCAAAGGCGCAGGACGTCTTGGATGTAATATTCGGTGCTTTCTCCTTTTAATTGTGCGCGAGTTTTGAGTATTTTCTCAGCTCGCAGTCTTGAGCTTTCATTTTTTCCAAATACATTTTCTAATTTTGACATGAACTCCGTCCATGGCTGGATGCTTTCCTCGTTGTTTTCATACCATTTGAGAGCAGTGCCAGTTAGATAGAAATAAACGTTAGCGAGACAAAGGGTTTCATCCCATTGGTTGTGCTTCGCCACACGTTCATACCTTTTAACCAGCTACGGGGATCTTCAACACCCTCACCAGAGAACATTGAGGGGTTTCTAGGTAGATGTTGGACAAAAAATGAACCTACCTGAGTAGTTGCTTCTTTCTTGATGTTCATGGTTTTTTCTTCTTGCTCAACCGAGTCAATTTTCCGTTTTTTTTCTGAATGGGTATCGATCCAGCTTCTTCACCAGTTGTAGCGTAGAAATCAAGTCTTGAAATATCCTAAGATGTAAAAGTATTTATTGATGACGTCACAGCGACGAGTCGACAATTATTAACAAGTCAGCCCAAAAAAAACTATTTACCGCTAGAGAATCTTAAGTAAGTAAGCAAAGAAATATTTTAAGATGATTTCACAAAAACAGATTAATATATATTTTTATAATCTGTTGAATATATTTTCATTGAATAATATTAAATTAAATTAAATAATAAAATATTTCTTCGCCACAATATCATCATAGATGTGTAAATAATAGAGCTTAAAAAGACTATGCAGATTGCTACAATGATAATAAAATTAAATCTTTCATATAAAACCAACGAGCAAACAATTTATTTTCTTAACCTTAAAACTTAACACTGGTTATCTTTATGATACTACTAATACTTGCCTTAAATAAATTGCCGTGTCATTCTTAAGTTTGTCTTTCTCAATTTTCTACGTTACAATTTATAATCCAAAAAGATTAATGTACATTTGATTTATCAGAATGTCTTTTCAATTTTCGAACTTAATACCTCTTCAACGTTTTCTTTCGCTACTTCATTTATTCAAAGAAAAGATTCAAATAAAAGATGTAACATATTCTTCAAAGATATATTTCAACCAAATAAATCTAGAGTAAAAGAAAAGGTAGATTTCTGGAAAAACTTTCTAATTAACCCCATCAATTCCTAATTAGGTAATTATCGATATTACCTGTCATAACACTTTCTCTAGACATCGTAATTATTAACCCAATACCAATTAAAATTGAGAAAGAGTTTGCGATAATTTGAATAGACATCTTTGTAGGAGTTAGAAGTGGTCTGAAAGAAATATTTGGTGTTTTGAAGATCACTTGTTGTTGGAAGTTGAACTAGAAAAACACAGCGTTACATTAACCAATATTTTATTTAATTCTCGAACTTTAAGTGTCTAGCGAAGAGAAGACGGCGAGTCATTGAAACCTCGAGAATTAAGTAAATCATTAGTTGATGTAATATTTTCCAGAAAATATTTAGTTTTATATTAGTTACGAACGGAAAAATATGTCCAGGGTAGCCTAGTGGACATGGCATCTTGCCCGGTAAGCGGAACACTGTGGGTTCGATTCCCATCCCTGGACACTTTATTTTTTCGTTTATCATTACTCTTCATAATTCATCCTGTCATACTTCATCCCCTAAGCTAAGAAATAATCGTTATTTCTCCTTGAAATAAATTTTTGATTTTTCGTTAAAAAGAAACATTTTCGGTATAATTGCTAAAATTTCGTTCTACAATCCAAAGCCGCATTATATTGTATTATATATTTGGTATTGTTTTAAAAAGAAAATTGAACGATTTATATACTGAAGTCAAAAATATAAATCTCACATTTCAATCCTTTCGTTTGCTACTTTTGATTAAAGAATTCATAAATCTAGACCCGTTTAGTTACTTGCACTTGCTGGTGGGGTTGGACTTTTGTAAGAATCGGGGGCCATTTGAGCATTCCTTTTTAATTATAAAAAAAGTGTCAAGTGCGGGATTCGGTCCTGGTTTAGACCAACTAAACCAACGGTTTAGACCAGCCTTCCACAAAATTATTTCCTACTAATGAGTTTAGTTGAGAGAATATATATGTGATTTTATTATTTTTAACCGGTAACTGCAATTTTAACTTGTTTAGGACAACCATGAAATAACCCTTTTTTTTGCATAAATATGTTTTGCCTAAAGTAACCTAACTCTTTTTTTAGTATAAACACAAAGCTTTAAAAGCAGAAATCTCTTATTCTATCACAAGTCTCTTAATATTTTCTGTCTAGTAGAAATAAATCTTGGAGAAGTTGTATGATAATTAGGGAAAGCAATGTAATAGATTCTGAGGTAACTTACCAATGGATTTAAACAATCGTATAGCTACTCCGAGATATCAGAGTGAAGGTTTTATCGAGCTAAAAGAGAATGGTCCATGGGATTTGTTAAAATCCTCCAAATCCCAGGACTCCAGACTTTGTTTCTAGAGTTTATCCATTCGCTTTAACTTTAACTTGTCCATACATAGTTATTAGGTTTATCTATAGGTTTCTTATTGTAAATAAACAATATTGATATCAAATACGTTATAATTAGTTAGCAATACTATTGTAGAAGGACTCCAAAGTCTGGAATATTGAATTTGTACAAGATTCATACAAGAAACCTATTCATTGATGCTTTTCTTCCCAAATAATCTCCTCAAACTATACACCTATCCCCCGATTTACACGGTACTTGTTTTACACGTTTTCGCTTTTACACGGTTTTCCAAATAAGTTTTTTTTTTTTTTATCGCACTATACTAAAATGCTATATTCTACTCTATACTACCTATGTTGAAAAGAATATTGGGAGGCTCTGATTCATAAGGGGGCGAACGCCTATTCAGATTAGACAGTTTAATATACACCTATCCCTCGATTTACACGTTTTTCTCAGGAACGTATCTACCGTGTAAATCGGGGGATAGGTGTATTTATAATATGATACATTATAATATCTCTATTCATGATGAAAATTTGAAAACTTTTAAAATTACAGAATACTTCCTCACAATGAGTTTATTTTTATTTCAAAATGCTAGCTTTCAAGTGATAATCGCTCTTCAACGGGCTTAATAAAAATATCGACTATATCTTACAAGAAATATTTACAAATACAAACGCGCGCAGCGTAGATATTTACACTGAAATTTTAAAATTGAAATGTAATTTAACAATGTTATGGAATATGTCTATTTAAATTTTAAGACATCCAGAACCTATAAAATTGATATATTGATTTCTTCTAAGATATCAAAGGTATTGTGATGGTATCTTCTTGTTTATGCTCTCTATTATATTCTTTGGAAATGAGAGATTCTAAAGTAACCTTTGATATTCGTTCTTAATATTCTTGTAGTGGCATTTGGTTTCTGTTATGTTAAATTGGTGACCGATCTGTGCAATATGTTGATAGATCATAGAACGTTGGTCTCAGTTTTGATATTTCTGATGTGTTCATTAAGTCTAGCTTGTATCGATCTTCCTGTCTCACCTATGTAGATAGCATTGCAATCTTGGCAATATAATACATTAGTGCGCCATCTGTTATGAAAATTCGAAACTATTATTTATATTAATTTTCATTGTAGTCAGGTCAGTAGATTGTTTAAATTTTAAAAGAATCATACATGTCTATAATAGTTTCGAGAAAACTATATTTATGTTTATTTATTTATAGATTATTCCCATCCCAGGACACTTTTATTTTTCCGTTCATCATTACTCTTCATAATTCACCCTTTCATACCTCATCCAAAAAGGTTAGAAATAGTCAATATTTCACTTTCAAATAAATTTTGATTTTTCATTGAAAAGAAACTCATGCGGTGTAACTTCAAGTGTTGTTTTACAATCACAAGCCGCAGTGTATTATATAGATTATTATAACTATGTAATTTATATGAAGTTGCATATTGTCAGGGAAGTTATCATTTCACTCATTAACAAAGCTTTAGGAAGTGGAAAGTCTTTGATGTCGCCTTTCGTTGTGGATATATTATGAAAGTAAAGCATTCCTGATCGTACAACTGAATGTTACTGAAGGCTTGCGTCATCTGCCAGAATAAATTCCAAAATTTAATATTTATTCCGACAGATGGCGCTAGCCATCAGCAACTAATAGTTGCATGATCAAGAGATGCTTTTGTTTCTTTATTTAGATAAAGCTCACTTGTGCCAAGTTTCGAATGATATAATATTTACACTCATGGACAACACTTAAGGAAGTGGAAAGTCTTTAATGTCACCTGTAGTTTTTTTTTTTTTTGGAAGGAGACAGAGGCAATTTTGATCACACTTGGTTATCTCGAGTGTCTTCAATAAAGGTCACTGTAATATCTTTCAGAGTTAATGTCTGAATCCAGATATACATGCTAAAAGGTACAACTTCTTAAAGTTCTGTTTACACTTGGTTATCTTGTGTGTCTCCAATAAAGGCTTCTGTAATATATTTCAGAGTTATTTTCTGAATACAAATACGATATGC
Organism: Cordylochernes scorpioides; assembly: GCA_030710605.1. NCBI lineage: Eukaryota > Metazoa > Arthropoda > Arachnida > Pseudoscorpiones > Chernetidae > Cordylochernes > Cordylochernes scorpioides. The sequence goes on along the minus strand of CP092883.1, from coordinate 18,697,540 downwards.
ATGCTAAAATCGTTCTGAATATAGAGGAATCCATATTTAAATCATTAGATAATAAAAAGGTATATATTGGATTGAATAAAATATTTATTTGCAAATATTTCGGCTGGCTGAACGCCAACCTTTATCAAGGCATCACAATTTTGTATAAACAAACTCAGCGCCGCATAGTGTTATACTATCACAGTTGAAATACATAATAAAATGTACAAATTTCTTAAGTTTGGTCCATGAGTGTATCAAATAGTACTGTGTATCGAATATTTTTCAGAGTTATTGTCTGAATCCCGATATACATGCTAAAAGGTACAACTTTATTAAGTTTTGTCCATGAGTGTATCATTCAGAGTTATTGTCTGAATCAAGATATACATGCTAAAAGGTACAACTTCCTTAAGTTTTGTCCATGAGTGTATCTTTCAGAGTTATTGTCTGAATACAGATATAAATGCTAAATGGTACAACTTAAGTTTTGTCCATGAGTGTATCTTTCAGAGTTATTGTCTGATCCAGATATACATGATAAAAGGTACAACTTCCTTAATTTTTGTCCATGAGTATCTTTCAGAGTTATTGTCTGAATCCAGATATACATGCTAAAAGGTAGAACTTCCTTATGTTTTGTCCATGAGTGTATCTTTCAGAGTTATTGTCTGATCCAGATATACATGATAAAAGGTACAACTTCCTTATGTTTTGTCCATGAGTGTATCTTTCAGAGTTATTGTCTGAATCCAGATATACATGCTAAAAGGTACAACTTCCTTAAGTTTTGTCCATGAGTGTATCTTTCAGAGTTATTGTCTGATCCAGATATACATGATAAAGGTACAACTTAAGTTTTGTCCATGAGTATCTTTCAGAGTTATTGTCTGAATCCAGATATACATGCTAAAAGGTACAACTTCCTTAAGTTTTGTCCATGAGTGTATCTTTCAGAGTTATTGTCTGATCCAGATATACATGATAAAGGTACAACTTAAGTTTTGTCCATGAGTATCTTTCAGAGTTATTGTCTGAATCCAGATATACATGCTAAAAGGTAGAACTTCCTTAAGTTTTGTCCATGAGTGTATCTTTTAGAGTTATTGTCTGAATCCCGATATACATGCTAAAAGGTACAACTTTCTTAAGTTTTGTCCATGAGTGTATCTTTCAGAGTTATTGTCTGAATACAGATATACATGCTAAAAGGTACAACTTCCTTAAGTTTTTTCCATGAGTGTATCTCTCAGAGTAATTGTCTCAATCCCGATATACATGCTAAAAGGTACAACTTCCTTAAGTTTTGTCCATTAGTGTATATTCAACAGGAGTTTTGGTACATGAATGCCATCCTCCCAAGCAACCTTATATGTACAAATGTAACTAAAAGGTAACCTAGATGTTACAACATTGTCACAAGAGTGTCACCCAAATTCTATATGGCCAACTAAAAAAGGGTCACCAGCTGTTATCTCCCACCTGAAGTATCTTACTTGAATAAAACCTGAATTAATGCACAACAACAACTGTTTATTAAAATCATCAAGCGTGAATTACAAAACAAAATTCATTCTTTCGTACAAAACACAAATTTAATTTAGAATTTACTTTTTAAAAATTTACTAGCGTTTTATTTTTCCTCACTGTATTTCTTACTTACAACAATTTAGTTAGTTACCTGGTATATTTCCTGAATTCCTGTTTTAAGAATTGCCCTACAAACACCATATATATATATATATATTAGAACTAATTTATTACTATCGAAAAGATAGAGGCTGCCTGGCCGGCATTCATATTCATATAAAAAATAGACACTTCGGCCAGTTGGAGTTTTTTATTTTCTCAACGTTTCGACAAAATCTTTTGTCTTCGTCAGGAGAAGTAAATAAAAATAAACATTTGGCAAGGCGTTAAAAATTTTAGAGGGATGGGTATCACAAGAATTTGGGAAAAGAACTATAAATACTTTTGAAGATATTCCGCAACACAATATGCTTCATTTTCAAATTTAAAAAGTAGTTAATAAGCTAGATAAAAAATTGGACATAATAGTTATAAATATATATAAGTAATAGTTATAAGTAGTATATAAGTAAAAGTTATAAATATATATAATAATATTTGTGATATTATTATTATATTACTTTATTTATTTATTTTTACTTAATTTATTATAATTTTATTATCATATATTTTTATTCCCAAGATCATAGTCTTTGACGAGTTTAATATTTGTTTTTGACTCACGCTTTAGATGTTGTACTAAATTGGAAGAATCACGTGAGAACGCCCTTGCAAACCTCAGAACAATTTTTAATGCCTTGTCAAATGTTTATTTTTATTTACTTCTCCTGACGAAGACAAAAGATTTTGTCGAAACGTTGAGAAAATAAAAAACTCCAACTGGCCGAAGTGTCTATTTTTTATATAAATAATTTATTACTAATTATTTTTTTTTAATGTACAGATATTGTCTTATATAAATTTGTGTTTATATATTTGAAATTTCAACCACAGAGTGTGTTTTGTAAATATTTTATATTGAAATATAATATATACTTGAAATTGTATCCATTATATATTCCTGTAGAAGGGCAGCTTGCGCCCGAAAGCTCGAATTGATTTTTCAAATAAAGAAACTTATCTTTTTTGAATCTATTCGTTATTATAAATATTTTATATATCGTTGCGTTAAGACATCGCCTTTTTAACCAAAACATTTCAAAAATATTTGAAAAACCTGACGAAGATAGGCTTACAGCCTAGCGAAATATCGGAATTTTGTAATAAATAAAATGTTTTATTTTATTTTTGATCCAATATATGCCTATTAATTAATATATATATATATATATATACCAAAATGGCACCTCTCACTTTAAATTTGAATTAATATCAAAGCCCTTTGATTATCAACCCTTTACAAACGTATTGGTGAAGATGAAGAATGAGCCACAACACCAGTTTAGGCAAATCCAGAAAAAAGGTATGGCAACTCGCAAAATTTCTTCGGGAAACAATATCTATTTTCAAACATATATATATGGAAGCAATGGTCGCCTCTCCCGTCAAAATAAACGTCAGAATCTGACGCCATCTATTGACCGTCGCCGCAACTAGCGGCATCGGGTCGGTGACAACCGGCATGGCGTCAGATTCTGACGTTTATTTTGACGGGAGAGGCAACCATTGCTTCCATGGATTAATTTCCTCCCGGCAAATTTTCATATATGTTTTGTCAATAGATTTGGCCCAGCCACATTGCCAGCAAAACACCTCTTTGGTAGATTGTGAGGATTCCATTAGATCCCGTGTGGATCTCATGGAATAAAGTCCGCCCTAGACTGACGAGGGCCATTAGCCCGAAACCATGGTTTCTAGGTGGACGCTTTTCAGTTTGCCAAAGTTGGTGTTGTGGCTTTGTTACCGACCCGATGCCGCTAGTTGCGGCGACGGTCAATAGATGGCGTCAGATTCTGACGTTTATTTTGACGGGAGAGGCGACCATTGCTTCCATGGATTAATTTCCTCCCGGCAAATTTTCATATATATATATATTTGCGAGATATCTGAGCTGTATCAGAGATAGAAATGTAAGCGATAAATAATTATTGGAGATGCTAAATATTCATCAAATCCGCCCTAGGCCCAGGTCAATATCTGGAGAAATGTAGCTGGAAATATGTTAGTTAGGTGTCTAAGAGATGTAAATTCTCTATATACAGGTAGCTTCTCTATATATAGAGCTTACACGAAATATAAATCATATAAATCAAAGAATATTATATCCTATACTAGATTATGTGAAAAATAGTACAAATGTGACATTGTACTGGGATGCATATATTATGAAAGAGGCATCTCCTTATCGTGAAACTGAAACTGAAACTAGAAACAGAAACTGAAACTAGAACTGAAACTGAAACTAGATAACTAATATTATCCTGAAGATAGAGGCTGCCTGGCCGGCATTCATATTTCTGTGAAAAATGGACACTTCGGCCAGTTAGAGTTTTTTTATTTTCTCAACGTTTCGACAAAAATATTTGGTCTTCGTCAGGAGAAGAAAATAAAAATAAAGCATTTGGCAATGCGTTAAAAAAATTTGTTCTCTTAACGCCTTGCCAAATGCTTTATTTTTATTTAGCCTGACAAGGACAAAAGAATTTTGTCGAAACATTGAAAAAATAAAAACCTTTACTGGCCGAAAGTGTCTATTTTTTACAGAACTAGATTATATTGTAACGTGGGAAAATTAGAGGAGACAAACGTGAGGATAGAAAATCAATTTAACTCTTGATAAATATAATTAATTATTTAACACTAAAAACTCAGAAACAAAACTTTAGGAAATGTAAAGTTTATGATGTCTTCTGTCGTTCACACCTTTTTGTTCACACTTGGTGCCTTCAATAAAAATCACTGAAATATATTTCAGAGTTATTATCTGAATACAGATATACATGCTGAAAGGTACAACTTCCTTAAGTTTTGTCCATGAGTGTATATTGGTTATCTCGTGTCTTCAATAAAGTTCACTGTAATATCTTTCATAGTTATTGTCTAAATCTCGATATACATGCTGAAAGGTACAACTTCCTTAAGTTTTGTCCATGAGGGTATATTGGTTATCTCGTGTGTCTTCAATAAAGGTCACTGTAATATATTTCAGAGTTATTATCTGAATACAGATATACATGCTGAAAGGTACAACTTTCTTAAGTTTTGTCTATGAGTGTGATAGAGAGAAAAAAATGTAAAGTATACTGTGTATAGCAAAATATATCTTCTTCTTTTCAATCTCCACTCAACAATCATATCAGGGTATCAAGCATGTAGAGCTTGTTGATGGTGTCTGCTGGGAATGAGTAGAGCTCATCAATGGATGACTCAATACAGTCAATGATGTGATTTGGGATTGAAGGTTGAGAATTGCACTTAATAATATATCAAAACTCTTTATTGGAAATGACATATTCAGTTACAATATAAATACACGGTATCATTTTAATCTTTTCTTAAATGATTAAACGTCTGTATATATATAATCTTGATTATATTCTAGTATTATTTTTAAATTATATCCAATAACAATTATTATAGAACCATTTATAATATATATTTTTATAAATTACACTAATGAAAAAACTGAAGGAAGTTTTATCTCTTGCCATGTATATCGGGATTCAGACAATAACTCTGGAAGATATTACAGTGACCTTTATTGAAGTCACAGGAGATAATCAAGTGTTATTGCTTGGCTCATCAGTGGTGAACCCTCCCAGCGGTTTCGCCAATTTATTCCACCAGACCGCTTATTTAGAGCTCTAATACTGTAATGGATCATTCTTCTTTTATATGCTACACTATTTAAATGTAATTCTACTGTCCTGAAAGCTTATGTCCATAGTTTACTTAAATACAATTTATAAGATTCCACCCTTCAGTGTAGCATATATAAGCAGAATGATCCAATACAGTATTAGAGCTCTAAAGAAGCGGTCTGGTAGATTAAATTGACGAACCCGCTGAGAGGGTTCACCACTGATGAGCCAAGCCCTCCCAATATTTTTAATCACAGTAAGGAGAGTATGCAAATACTGTAAAAAGTTATGCTTCAAATTCTTATAACCTTCATTTATCAACTGAGTAGAAGTTTCTTTTATTTGTGAAAATAAACATCTGCGTCTTAATTTGTTATATATAGATGGTACGTTATTTTTTGTTTTTAATGATCTATTTATATAATTGTTTCTGTTTAACAATTGTAAATTGACGCAATTATTTCAAGTGGGGATATCGCATTTTGTGTGTGTTGAAATAAATAAATATTAGTAAAAATAATTAATTATTTTCAAGTTTTTCACTAAGTGCAGTCGTTTGGTAAATATTGGTATTTATAATTGGTATTTATAATATGTATTTATAATCTTTCTCAAGTAGTTAGTTAATATAGAATTTTTCTTATGTTAATCCTATATTATTGCAAACGATAAAATGAAGACAATTATTTGCAGATTAATGTTTCAAAAAACATAATTATTATAAAAGAACATAATGGCGTCTTAAAAACAATGGTCTGTATTTTTACAATTATTAAATGAACATAAAATAAATAATTATTTTGAAATTATAGAATATATATTTGAAACTAGCAGTAAGGTTCGTAGAAATTGTTTAATTTTTAAAAAGATCATACGCGACTATAATAGTTTCGAATTTTCATAACAGATGACGCGCTAATGTGTCATAACAAAATATATATATGTCGTGATCGAATGGAAGGGTGCAACCGTTATACTTACAATCCCCAAGAATTAGTTCCAGCCAAGTGAGCAGCGCACCCGCGACGTGCCGTAGCATTCGCCCGCGATGTCTGTCACGTTTATTATTGTACAGTTTTTATAGATGGATGAATTTGCATATTTACATTTTAACACACAAGCTTAACATATTTACATACTTATTTTGGGAAAAAGAAATTATAAATTTCAGATATTATGCAAATTATGACATATATATATATATATAAAATAAAAGGATTTAAAAGCGCGAATGTTTCTTTTATACATAAAACGAACTTCTACTGTCCTTACTGCGATGAAAAAATATATTGGGAGGGCTTGGCTCATCAGTGGTGAACCCTCCCAGCGGTTTCGCCAATTTAATCCACTTGGATATCCATCCAGGGTGGATTAAATTGGCGAAACCGCTGGGAGGGTTCACCACTGATGAGCCAAGCCCTCCCAATATATTTTTTAATCGCAGTAAGGACAGTAGAAGTTCGTTTTATGTATAAAAGAAACATTCGCGCTTTTAAATCCTTTTATTTTATATGTATAGATGGCGCGTTATTGCTTTGTGTTAATATATATATATATTTTAAAGGCATATATCCTAACCACTCACATGAGCATAATTAGATAGCGGAGCGCCATCTAGTGGAACAAAAATCAACTAAACGTTAATTTAGTTTGTTACATGATATTTGGTTAACCATAAATCTGATCTACAATACTGCGAAACGTCTTCTCTTTCAAAGATAAGTATGAATGAACCTCAGGCACCCTCTATTTTCAAGATTATCATGCATTCTCGATAAAACTTAAAGAAAGTGATCAAAACATCGAATAAATTTATTTTTCAAATAAAAAATACATACGAATTGATTTTTTTTTTTAATCTCTAGTACACGTGATACAGGCCATGATAATCAAGGTAGGTAGTTAGCGACTGCTCTTTTACTGTAAATGCACCACATGCCTACACATGTGAAAAACAGTTCGACTTTTGCACTTACAAATATTCCAGAGCCCCGTTTGCTTACTTGCACTCGCTGGTGGGGTTGGACTTTTGCAAGAATCGGAGCCCCATTGGAGAATTTTTTGTAATTAGAAAAAAGGTGTCCAATGCGGGATACGATCCCGGGTTGTAGCAATCAAAAACCAATGGGTTAAATCAACCTTCCACCGACAAAAAATACAAAAACCAATGTTTTTTCGAATAGAATATACAAAACATCGGTTAAAAAACCTACTTTCGTAGCGGTCGAAAACCAATGGTTGGAATCAACCTTCCACCGAGCCCTGAATAGTAAATAACAATAGAAAATACAAATACCAATGTTTTTTTCGAATAGAAAACATCGGTTAAAAAACCTACTTAAGTAGCGGTCAAAAACCAATGGTTTAAATCAACCTTCCACCGAGCCCTGAATAGAAAATAACAAATACTATTGAGAAAAAGGGGCATTTCCTGATCGTGTAACTAAAAGTGGCTGATGGTTTGCGCCATCTATCGGAATAAACATCAACTAATCGTTGATTTTTTTTAATTATTCCAGAATTGGCCAAATACCGTTTCTTGATTAATCAAGAAAAGCTAACCACGTACGCACTTAGGGCTGTTGGCCCTCGTCAGCATGGTGCAAGCTGTACCTCAATGACCAAAAAAGTTAGTCTTTGGGACATCCTGAAAAAACATGAAACAGGTATTTAGGCCGGAAGGCCGTAACGCCAATCAAGGTGAAAAATAGTACAAAAGTGAATTTGTACTTGGAATAGGTGGATAAACTGCGAAAAAGGGCATTTTCTGATCGTGTAAATAAAAGTTGCTGATGGCCTGCGCCATCTATCGGAATAAATATAAACTAATCGTTGATAATAATGATAAATGATAAACGGTATATTTTGACAATTCTGTAATAAATCGATAGATGGCGCAAGCCATCAGCAACTTTTAGTTGCAAGATCAGATAATGCCCCTTTTTCTCAATTTATCCACCTAATACAAGTACAAATTCACTTTTGTACTATTTTTCATACGAATACAAACACCGCCTTTGCCGGTCCCAAGCCCGGATGAAAAAAGAGGAGGGGGAGCAGTAACAAGCTCACTAAAAAACCTGGGCTCAGATGGCCCGGCAGATAGTACCCTGTAAGGGCTCCAGGGATACAGGATGAGCAGCGTTTGTACTCCATGTTAGGAGCGGCTGTACATGGCATCTGTTCCTCATGTCAGAGGCGGACATTTCTTTTGGAGCTAAGTCGGCCTGCCACTGAGTAGTGCTCCCAGTCTTAATGACAAAGGCAGACGCATTCTACTTCACCCAGTCATGATGGTTGTCAAACAGACACCATCAAGGGTCACAACTTGACACACTAATATTATTGAGTGGAGATAAGATACAAATACTATTGTTTTTTTTTTTTTTTCAAATATAAAATACAAAACAAAATGAACAAGACAGAAGAGGAGCTTCTTAAATTTAATAATCGCGAGCTTTCGGACCGTGACGTCCTTCAACTGGCTATAGGATGAAAGTGTGAACGACTATATATAGAGCTAAGAAATACTAATTTAAGAAGCTCCTCTTCTGTCTTGTTTATTTTGTTTAAGTATCTAAATTTTGAAGAGTTGATTTTGTCGATAAAAAACAAAACATTGGTTTAAAATTTAAATATAATTCACTCTTAGATAAAGTTATTTTCAAAATAAACAATGGTCACACAAAGAGAGAAATCTTATAAGAACTTGTATTAGCTTATTTCTGATCTTACATTCATTTATCTCAACAACGGATACTTTAAAAGGAACAACAAATGTGGCATTCCAACAAATATTTTCACTTTCTCTAAAAAAAAGGGATTAAAAGATTTTTCTCAAGAAAGCCGATTTAATTTTATCTTTCCAAATTCTTTAATAACTTGTCAATAAAAAAAAAGATTCAGAAGAAAGTTAGAAAACTATATATTTTATTATCAATTAATTTTATCTATCTTTTCATACTTTTATATATTTATCTTCTATAATGTATATTGTAACAAAGTATTTATTAATTTTATTATTTTTATTAACAGAGTGGTAATTTTTATGTTTATAATTTTCTACTCTGTAAATTTCCCTCGTGGCTTATCTTTTGTTTACCCTTCATAGTTTGTCCTGGCCTGAAATAAATTGTTGTCTCCTCCTGAATTTTTTGTCTTCCTTAATTTTCCACGTGACAATAAATATAGACCTTTTTACGAAACTATTATAGACGCGTAATATTATTTTTAAAATTGAACAATTTCTACTGCCCTTACTGCAATGGAAAAATTGATGGGAGGGCCTGGCTCATCAGTGGTGAACCCTCCCAGCGGTTTCGCCAGTATAATCTACCATACGAAACTATTTTAGACGCGTAATATTCTTTTTAAAATAAAACAATTTCTACTGCCCTTACTGCAATGGAAAAATTCGTAATTTGATAACAGATGGCGCGCTAGTGCATCATAATAAAGACCTTTTTGTCCTTAATATAAATTTATATATCTTTTTTTTTTCTCCTCAATGAATATAAGCAAAAATATTTTAAAATTTAATTCTATTGACGTTATGTGGCGCTGAGTTTGTTGTTGACACACTTTAAAATGTTATAATCTTATATATATATAAAATTGAATGTCTGTCTGTCTGTTTGTCTGTCTGTTTGTTTGTACTCTATAGATTCAAAAACCATACATCCAATCGCCGTGAAATTTTGGGATATTATTAGGTATATCACCGGGAAGGTTTTAGAAAAATAATTTCATGAATATCTTGAATATCCTTAGAGTTATTTGCAGATTTGTAGATTTAACTCGCAAGCAGCGCCCCCATTGTGACGATGTTAACAAGTTTTCTTATCACTAAGTTTGTTATCTTAAATATTATTTATCAAAAGTAAGATTATCTCAGGATGACACGGCAATGTGACACGGGAAAAAATGTTCACTAGATAAAACTATGATTTTCTATATGATATAAAAGGCCAACAATGAAGAGTGAATGTAATATAAAAAGCCAACAATGAAGAATGAATGTAAGATAAAAAGCCAACAATGAAGAGTGAATGTAAGATAAAAAGCCAACAATGAAGAATGAATGTAAGATAAAAAGCCAACAATAAAGAGTGAATGTAAGATAAAAAGCCAACAATGAATAGTAAATGTAATATAAAAAGCCAACAATGAAGAATGAATGTAAGATAAAAAGCCAACAATGAAGAGTAAATATAATATAAAAAGCCAACAATGAAGAATGAATGTAAGATAAAAAGCCAACAATGAAGAGTAAATATAATATAAAAAGCCAACAATGAAGAGTGAATGTAAGATAAAAAGCCAACAAGGAAGAGTAAATGTAATATAAAAAGCCAACAGAGTGAATGTAAGATAAAAAGCCAACAATGAAGAGTGAATGTAATATAAAAAGCCAACAATGAAGAATGAATGCAAGATAATAAGCCAACAATGAAGAGTGAATGTAATATAAAAAGCCAACAATGAAGAATGAATGTAAGATAAAAAGCCAACAATGAAGAGTGAATGTAATATAAAAAGCCAACAATGAAGAATGAATGTAAGATAAAAAGCCAACAATGAAGAGTGAATGTAAGATAAAAAGCCAACAATGAAGAGTAAATGTAATATAAAAAGCCAACAATGATGAATGAATGTAAGATAAAAAGCCAACAATGAAGAGTACATATAATATAAAAAGCCAACAATGAAGAGTGAATGTAAGATAAAAAGCCAACAATGAAGAGTAAATGTAATATAAAAAGCCAACAGAGTGAATGTAAGATAAAAACCCAACAATGAAGAGTGAATGTAATATAAAAAGCCAACAATGAAGAATGAATTTAAGTTAAAAAGCCAACAATGAAGAGTAAATCTCTATTATATTATATTATATTATATATTATATATATATATATATATATATATAAAAGTCAATTTCTGTCTGTCTGTCTGTTTCGCGATAAACTCAAAAACTACTGAACCAATTGGTACCATATTTTGCATGTCGCTTTTTATAAACCTGTGGAAAATTTTCGGCTGCATTTTGATTAGTATTTTTGGCTATTTCTTTTTTTTTTTTTTCATTTGAAGAACTTTTTTTTACGCGGACTAATCCGGAATGGAATGAATACCTAAATATGGCCATTTTTTTAAGCATCGGTGGTTCAGTGGTAGAATGCTCGCCTGCCACGCGGGCGGCCCGGGTTCGATTCCCGGCCGATGCATTTTTTTTTTACAATTTTTAAAACTCTTTTATATTATCTTATTATATATATAAAATTGAATGTCTGTCTGTCTGTACTCTATAGATTCAAAAACCATACATCCAATCGCCGTGAAATTTTGGGATATTATTAGGTATATCACCGGGAAGGTTTTAGAAAAATAATTTCATGAATATCTTGAATATCCTTAGAGTTATTTGCAGATTTGTAGATTTAACTCGCAAGCAGCGCCCCCATTGTGACGATGATAACAAGTTTTCTTATCACTAAGTTTGTTATCTTAAATATTATTTATCAAAAGTAAGATTATCTCAGGATGACACGGCAATTTATTTGCGACAAGAATAATGATACAATTCCAACGCAAAGATACTATTCCTTTAACTTCCAATTACCGAGGGAACCAATTAATATTGATTTTATTCAACTTATCGAGTATTTCTCAAGGGACCGGGAAAAAATGTTCACTAGATAAAACTATGATTTTCTAATGTAGAAAATTAGGAAAGACAAAATTCAGGATGACAAGGCACACAGGGACCGGGAAAAAATGTTCACTTTATCGAGAGATTCAAATTTACGAGTTTCAAATTATCAAAATATATCTTTTTTATTTTTTAATAAGTTTTTAGAGAATTGTTTTAACAAATGTTCGCTAGACAAACCTTTACTCGGGTAAAACCCCGGGCGAAGCCGAGTACGTTTTATAAGTTTAAAGAGAATTGTTTTAACAAATGTTCGTTAGACAAACATTCACTCGGGTAAAACCCGGGCGAAGCCGGGCGGGTCCGCTAGTACCTTGATAAAGGTTGGCGTTCAGCCAACTGAAATATTGGTAAAATAAAGGATATTTTGATTCAATATATACCTTTTTATTTAAAGACCTCTTAAAGAAAAAGACATCTCCTGTTCGTGCAACTAAAATTGCTTGAGGTACAGTTTGCATCACGCTGATGATGGCTAACAGCCCGAAACGCGTACTTGGTTAGCTATTCTTTATTATTGTAAAGATAGAGGTTGCCTGGCCGGCATTCATAGTTCTTCAAATTAAAGATATTTCAGCCAGTAATTCTCTTCAAAAGATTTACTTCTAAAAAAAGTGTATTTAATTTAAATTACTATTCTTGATTAATCAAGAATGGGTATTTGGCCAATTCTGGAATAATTTTAAAAAATCAATGAATAGTTTATATTTATTCCGATAGATGGCACAAACCACCAGCAATTTTAGTTTCACAATCAGGAGATACCTTTTTATTACTTTATTCACCTGATCCCAGTATAATTTCACTTTTGTACTATTATTTTCACTTTATTTATATTTATTATCGCTCGCTGATTGGTTTACTAATATCAAGTGACCTTAATCAACCAATCAGTACGCAGTGATTTCGTAGTTTAGTGGTTGCATAAAAAAATGTGTTTATATAAAAATTCTAGTATATTCTTAAAATTTACTTTTCTTGTTTCTTTCTGATTCTTTAAATAGTAACTATTATAAAGAATGTTTTTTTTTCTTATTCAAAACTCTATGATTTATAAATTGAAATGTAAATTTGATATTGTGAATAATGATATTAGTAAATTAAATTTTATTGCCCTCTATCGTTAAAATTTTACACAAATAAATTTACTGGAAATGCGTTTCTTTTTTTAAATCTCTAGTAGAGATTTAAAAAAGAAACGCATTGCCAGTAAATTTATTTGTGTAGAATAATGATATCTTTAGCGCAAATATCCGATATTGGGATATCGCGTCTGATTTGATATTGATTAAAAAATATTATAGTTCAATATTAAATATAAAATTGTGGGTTCTATTATCAGAAATTATTGTTGTTGTTATTAAATATATGCTTTTTATTTGTGTTATTATTTTACTGGTTATTTTTAAAACAAATAATTGATTAATGGTGATGATACCTATTCTAAGTAAGCCGTGATAATCATGGAGGGTAGTAGGCGACTGCTTTTACTGAAAGTAACACATGTTTACACATGAAGGAATCAGTTCGACTTTAGATTTACAAGTGGTTCAGAGCCTCTTTTTGGTTACTAACCCTCATGGGGGTCGGTGGAAGGATGGTCTGAACCGTTGGTTTTCGAACGCTAGGACCCGGGTTCGATTCCCGCATTGGGCACTTTTTTTTTCAAATTGCAAAAGTCCAACCCCACCAGCGAGTGCAAGTAACCAAACGAAGCTCTGGCACATTTGTAAATGCAAAGTCGAACTGCTTTTCACATGCGTAGACATGTGGTGTACTTACAGTAAAAGCAGTTGCCTACTTCTACCCACCACGATTATCATGGTCTGTGCCACGTGTACTTGGAATAAGCAAAAAAAACTCTACCAGCTAAACATCTCTTTGGAAAATTTTAGAGATTTTATAAATCAATATAAAGCAATAACACGTCTCCTATACATAAGAAATGAAATTATTCAAATCACGAATGTTCATTTTTAAAAACAAAATTCCAATTTCTACTGTCCTTACTGCGATGAAAAAAATTAACTATTGATTTTGCTACCATATATTTCTCCTTATTGTTTGCGGAAGAGCATTGCTCGATGCAAATATTTAGATGTCCTACTGTCCTAAAAGCTTTTGTTCATAGTTTACCTAAATACCATATCTAAGATTCCATCCTTCAGTGTAGCATATAAAAGCATAATGATCCAATACAGTATTAGAGCTCTAAGAAGCGGTCTGGTAGATTAAATTGGTGAAATCGCTGGGAGGGTTCACCACTGATCAGCAAAGCCCTCCCAATATTTTTTTCATCGCAGTAGAAACAGTAGAAGTTTGATTTTTGTGAATTGAATATTTTTATTTCTCACATTTTTTTTTTTTTTTTTTTTTATAAATCACGTGAAGATCTCATGAAATTAAAGTCTACCCTGAACTGACAATGGCCATTAGCCCGAAGCCACGGTATCCAGGTAGGCACTTCTCAGTTTGACAAAGCTGTTATTGTGGCTTTTTCACCGACCTGAGTCCACTAGGTTGCGGAAACAATCAATAGATCGCGTCTATTTTTTATTTATTTCAATTTAAAGCGCTATGTCCCCTAGGGACACTTGCGCTGTCATACATATATGCCTTTACATTTGTCTATACATATACATCTATGGTAATTTAAGCCAACAACCCCATGTATATAACTTATAACAAGATTTTAATGTTGTATAATAGAAACACAGCTGTTAATGATTATACGTATTATTGACATGTGTCTTTACATCATCATATGTAATGCAATTTGTACAAAGTGGATAAATAAATAAAATCTGTAATAGATTTAAGAGTTGAGCTAAGCAAGAGATGGAAGTCATAACGTCAAGGTCGAGATAGATTTGGAATTCCAACAGCAAGGTCTGGGAATGGACCAAGACCACCCACACTGTCACATGTGGTGGAATGCAGAGACCCCCTTTCTCACCTGGTGACACGCAGGGCCCCCCTTTCTCAGAAACGGCCCCCTGTCACATAAGCCCCCCCCCCCCCCCCCGTCTTTAACCTATAAATACAATCACTTTACAGTGACTTGTGAGTTTAGTTCACCCTTAGCGTCAGCTCACGTCGGTCGTACCTGAGTTCCATCCCATCCATCATGTAGACGAGTAATAAATCTTCTAGCTCTCCATGTTTCGCTCCTAGCTCAACTTTTATCTGTTTACGGAACTTTCTTAGTGCAACTGTGTCTTCGTTTTTTGTGTGGACATCCCCAAACTTTCCACTCTGCCTCGACCACGACTGCCTGTATTTTGTGAAAACTTTTAAAGGTCTTCCAAGGTGCAGAGAGGTACTGGAAAACTCTACACAAGGCTTACCAGAACTTCAACTTATTTCAGTAGTCGACATCAAACTCAACATCTTATTACAGTGAGTCGACAGGATTCTACAAGAGTCAACAGGATCTCAACTTATTACATGAGTCGACAGGATCTCAAATTATAACAATAGTTGACAGGATCCCTCTTTATAACAATAGCCGACAGGATGACCAAAACGAAGGATGACACATCGAAGAGGTAAGAAGACTGTTCAGATAGGAAGCGAGAACGAGCAAAGATGGAGGAACAAACCGACCATTCCAACGAAACGACCAAGCAATCTCTCCCCCAAGATATTTAAGGAAGAAACGCCGCCCCAAGGGACCTCCGCAGACCCGCTAACACCGATCGCCAACGCCGGGAGCAAGCTGACCGCGCCAACGACAGCCCCGAAATTCCCGCAAGTCATGGAAATCGAGGAGCAGAATGATGCAAACCCTGTGACAAGTTCTCCACCTTCGACCTGACAACGATACAATGTTCAAGGCGACAAGCCGCAATCAACTTTGGAGAAGTTACAAGCTTCTACAAGCCCTGCATGGAGCGCTTTCCACGTCAGCAGGAAAACAACCAAAGATCAAGTGTCCTGACTGAACTATCTTCAAAACTGTAAGTTTTAAAATCTTACATAACTTTATCCTCAAGTTCAAAACTTGATTCCCTATAAATTTTGTATTTATATTTTCACTTTAAGCATTTTTAAATCAAATTTTTACCTTTTTATATAATTTTTTATTCAATTTTTAAAACTTTCACACTATCATTTATCAAATCTACTTTAATTTTTAATCAGATTATAAATTTCAAGTTATTACTCTCAATTTGACTCATAAAAAAAAAAAAAAATTCGCCCATCACGCATTTTTACCAATTTACTAATTTTACATGTCTATCCAAAATTTACCTAAAATGGCATTATCCAAAGCTACGACTTGAAAAAAAAATTCATTATTATTATTTTTTAAAAAATGTCATTCATCATAATTCTCAACTTATTTTTGTTTTACTTATTAGTTATCTTTATACCAAAAGACCAATATCTTTATCAATTCTAAAAATTTTGGTAATGTTCACCATTTTAAGTAAGCGCCCAATTCAAATTATTTGTAACTCTCACGACATTGCCCTTTTACAAGAATCATTTTAACTACCAAAATCAACGATTTAAAAAATAAAGATTCACTCCACTTCACCGCCAGTAGCTAAATTAAGTCACAGCCTTCCAAAACTATTACAATCGTTAATATTCGAGGATAAATACACTCCCTCATCTTTCCTTTTACATGCATATTTAATCATCAACAAACGTTACAACACTCACACATCACTTTATCCAATTGGAAACAATTTTTAGTGCGCGACTTAACACACAAATCCAATTTCGAGCCACACAAGCTCTATATCGTCGCCACAATAAAATAATTTCACATTAAGCGTGCCACATCCACTAACAGTCAAATATTCTCTCGATGTGTTTCATACAACAACCACCTATGACTTTATTAAATTTGTTATTCATGGTGAAACAGGTTAGATTTGTACCAAACTAAGACTTCACGTGACACCTTTTCATTCACATTTCTCACTTCGTGTCACAGTGCCACACCACAAAACTTTCTCACTTTTCAGGCCAAAGACGCCCTTCACGCCTGTGACACTTCTCACCTCAAAGCGTGTCCACGTCGAAAGTCATATCTTTCACTCACTTCTAGCCTGAAATCATCGTATAACAATTTTACTAAGTCTAAACTGATTTCGAGACACAACACTTACGAACATCGAGAAAACTATTTTTTCAAATAGGCAAGAAATATGCCAAACTCAACAAAAGAAGAGAGAGAGAGAGAAAGTCAGTTTCGAGTAAATCTCAAACATAGCAAACCATCCCACATGTGTGACCATCCCAGAAATAGAACCCGGCAATTCCCGTGAAAAACAGGAGGAGTGACCCCAGTAAGAGGATCCCCGTCCTCCCTCCCCTCTCAAGGCAGATCTTCATGACCGCTAGCTTCATGATCGCCATTTTAAACAAATGTTTCAAACCAACCATTTAGATTTCCTCGAGAATCTCACAAATCTCACCAACGAGATATCACAACCCACACAACATACATTAAACATTTTACATGTTAATTGATATCACCAATTAAAACAATTTGGTTAAGTCTTATATAGACTTTATGACACAAAAGAGATATCATTCTCTACATACCAGCATTGTGGACAAACGAAGGGATCATTTCACATATTCCCGCTTCAGAGAGTCAAAAACACCAATGTTTACCAATGGGATATGATCTACACACAACAGTTGTAACTTTTCTTAAAAAGAGACAATTTTTGTTCAATTTTACACTACTTAAAATTTATCCAATCATTAATAACCTTTAATTATATTTGAATTTTTGTATAAAATCTTGAATAAATATTTTTATTTTTACCTTTCAATTATATAATCAAATTTTTAATCCAACATGATTTAAAAAAAAAAAAACTTTAATCAAATTTACTTTTATTTTTCGTGATATTATTTTAGTATTGCAAAACATCTAATTGTTTCAAAAATTATTTTTATTTTATTATTCATTATATATTTTATATATTACAGGTTTAATTTTATCCACTTACACTTTTTGTACCCGCAATCATATTTCTATATTTCTATTCACTATATTTTATATTTGTTTAAATACCTTTATTATCTGACAATGTTTATCATCCACTATCGGGCATCTACAACAATCGTTTTCAACAATCATATTCTTTAACCAATTCCCTATATTTTTCATCACTATCTTTTCAGTCATTGCGTCACATCAACGTAGAAAAACGACAGCACTGCTTGACAATTTATTTTTTGATTTCGTAATTCAACAAACTCTTTGAGGACACAGTTCCCCAGATTTAAAAAATCTCGACTTCTGGTCTGAACACGCTTCAAGAGTTTATTTCATTTCATCCGCAGAGCAAATCACCAACGCATTCACAAAGCGTTCACTTTTTTCAACTTTCAACTTTTTTTTCAGCTCTAGCGGACCACATTCAACCTTTGATTTCGAGTCAAGTCAGACTACCTACTGTCACTACAATTCTACTTCTCGCATGGCTCTATTTCACTCCTTTCTCAATCATATAAATAGATAACTTTTCTTCAGCAACCTTTAACCCAATAATCCTAAAATTGTGACAAAGCACTGTAACCTTTATATAGGATCGCAAGTGAAACATTGCCAAGGAAGATAGCTCAAGTCTATATCCTCGCTTTGCACCTGGATCTGAGTATTTGGTTACATATGCACTCCTAACAATTGCATATTCTTCAACTACTAACCCTTTCCAACGCCCGCCAATATTCTCTTAGATTGTGAATTTTTATGTCATCATTTTATTTTAATCATCATTTTTTTTAATCAAACAAAAATGTCATTTTATTTCACTTTTATATATCCAAACAAATCATCTTGTTATAGCCCTTTTTAACCCTCACAGTTTAAATTAATTAAAAGAAATTTTAATTACTTACCTGTGTTAGAGAGGCTTTACCCGCCTAAACCCGGATAAACCCTTTCACTCCCGGGGCCCATCTATGGTAATTTAAGCCAACAACCCCATGTATATAACTTATAACAAGATTTTAATGTTGTATAATAGAAACACAGCTGTTAATGATTATACGTATTATTGACATGTGTCTTTACATCATCATATGTAATGTAATTTGTACAAAGTGGATAAATAAATAAAATCTGTAATAGATTTAAGAGTTGAGCTAAGCAAGAGATGGAAGTCATAACGTCAAGTTCGAGATAGATTTGGAATTCCAACAGCAAGGTCTGGGAATGGACCAAGACCACCCACACTGTCACATGTGGTGGAATGCAGAGACCCCCTTTCATACCTGGTGACACGCAGGGCCCCCTTTCTCAGAAACGGCCCCCTGTCACATAAGGCCCCCCCGTCTTTAACCTATAAATACAATCACTTTACAGTGACTTGTGAGTTTAGTTCACCCTTAGCGTCAGCTCACGTCGGTCGTACCTGAGTTCCATCCCATCCATCATGTAGACGAGTAAGAAATCTTCTAGCTCTCCATGTTTCGCTCCTAGCTCAACTTTTATCTGTTTACGGAACTTTCTTAGTGCAAATGTGTCTTCGTTTTTTGTGTGGACATCCCCAAACTTTCCACTCTGCCTCGACCACGACTGCCTGTATTTTGTGAGAACTTTTAAAGGTCTTCCAAGGTGCAGAGAGGTACTGGAAAACTATACACAAGGCTTACCAGAACTTCAACTTATTTCAGTAGTCGACATCAAACTCAACATCTTATTACAGTGAGTCGACAGGATTCTACAAGAGTCAACAGGATCTCAACTTATTACATGAGTCGACAGGATCTCAAATTATAACATATATATATATATATATATATATGTTATGAATAATTTTGTTTGTTGTTAGATAAAGGGTTGATAAGACAAAGGATCGATACGATAAAGGGATGAAGGTGCAGTCGTGATAAGAAAAATATAATTATTTACCATCAAGTAGCTTTTATTTTCAATTACTTTAGGAAATATTACACATTAGTTTTTTTCACATTATATAGAATTTATAAGTCAATCCTATATTAGTGATTCAAAAAGATAGATATGTTAACTTCGCATATTTACAACAAAACTGAAAGTCTTTCTAAAAACGATGATAATAAAAGTAAAATTATCAATGAATAAAATGAAATATATATATTTTTAAATATAGAAATATTTGAATTTTTAGATCATATAATATATATATAAAATAATTTCAGGTCGTGAATAGAATAGTCATATGATGTTAACAATGAGAAAGAGAGGACTGTGTACAAAAGAAAGAAGTGTCTGGCAATATGTACAACAATAATATTATAACAAGGTATTTATTATTTTATTAACAGAGTATCATTTTTTGTGTATATATTTTTTTACTCTGTAAACTTCCCTCGTTGCTTATCTTTTGTTTTTATCCTTCAATAGTTTGTTCTTGTCTTAAATAAATCTCTGTAACCCGAAGTTTGTCTTCCCTAATTTTCCACGTGACAATATAATAAAATAATAATCTATATATATATTATATAATCTAAAATACAAATATTTTATTTTTTTTTAAAACATATATTTTATTTTTTCATTCATTGACTATTATATATATTTGACCATAGATGCAAAACATACCACTTTAATTATTGTTGTTGTAAATATGTAAAGTGAACCCTACCTTTTCTAATGAAAATCACGAATATAGAATTCATTTTCTAAATTTTATATTACTGTGATATAAATAATTTTATGTATATTTTTACTTCAAGAGATTCAAAATAAAAATCTGCTTGAAAGGTAAATAATAATTTTTATTTTTCCACGACTGCACCTCTTTTCAACAATCAAACACACAAAAAATTTCTAATCTATAACATATATATATATAAATGAATGTCTGTCTGTCTGTGTGTGTGTGCTCTATAGATTCAAAAACCGTACATCCAATCGCCGTGAAATCTTGGGATATTATTAGGCATATCCCTGGAAAGGTTTTCGAAAAATAATTTCTTGAATATCTGTTATGAGTTATTTGCAGATTTGTAGCTTTAACTCGCAAGCAGCGCCACCTTGCGACGGAGATAGGCTTAGGTCTGCCCCCCCCCCCCCCCCCCTGTCGAGAAAATGTAATCGTCCGGCCGCCGGCCGATTGGACAGTCCTAGTTCCCACCGACCAATCAGAGGGATCAAGAGGTCCTGGCGCGCGGGGGCAGAGTTGGTGACACAGCTGTGCCAAGTAGACAAGAAAAAAGCCTCGCGGGTGACCTCCGGGAACTACGTCCATCTTCCATAAACGACCATGATTTTATTCAACTTATCGAGTATTTTTCAAGGGACCGGGAAAAAATGTTCACTAGATAAAACGATGATTTTGTAATGTAGAAAATTAGGAAAGACAAAATTCAGGATGACACGGCACACAGGGACCGGGAAAAAATGATCACTTAATCGAGAGATTCAAATTTACGAGTTTCAATTATCGAAATCAACTTATCGAGTATTTTTTAAGGGACCGGGAAAAAAATGTTCACTAGATAAAACGATTATTTTGTAATGTAGAAAATTAGGAAATACAAAATTCAGGATGACACGGCACACAGGGACCGGGAAAAATGATCACTTTATCGAGAGATTCAAATTTACGATTTTCAAATTATCAAAATATATCTATTATTTTTTAAATATGTTTATAGAGAATTGTTTTAAAAAATATTCGTTAGACAAACCTTTACTCGGGTAAAACCGGAAAAAATTATCACTTTATCGAGAGATTCAAATTTACGAGTTTCAAATTATCGAAATCAACTTATCGAGTATTTTTTAAGGGACCGGGAAAAAATGTTCACTAGATAAAACGATTATTTTGTAACGTAGAAAATTTGGAAATACAAAATTCAGGATGACACGGCACACAGGGACCGGGAAAAAATGATCACTTTATCGAGAGATTCAAATTTACGAGTTTCAAATTATCAAAATATATCTATTATTTATTTTATATGTTTATAGAGAATTGTTTTAACAAATGTTCGTTATTCAAACCTTTACTCGGGTAAAACCCGGGCGAAGCCGGGTACATCCGCTAGTAGAATAATAAATAGATCGAACTCCGCCTTTGCCGGTCCCAAGCCCGGATGAAAAAGGAGGAGGGGGAGCAGTAACAAGCTCACTAAAAAACCTGGGCTCAGCTGGCCCGGCTGATAGTACCCTGTAAGGGCTCTAGGGATACAGGATGAGCAGCGTTTGTACTCCATGTTAGGAGCAGCTGTACATGGCGTCTGTTCCTCATGTCAGAGGCGGCCATTTCTTTTGGAGCACTGAGTAGTACTCCCAGTCTTAATGAAAAAGGCAGACACATTTTAATTCGCCCAATCATGATGGTTGTCAAACACCATCAAAAGTCTCAAGCTTTACAAGCTAGAAAGAATAAGAAGAGATAAATAGATCGCGTCTAGTTTTGACATCTATTTTGACTTTAGAGGTGATCTTTATATTTATAGATCAATAATTTCATCGGTAAGATTTCCATTTATATAAAACCTAGAATTATATCCTTTACATATAGGAAGTTGCAGCGAATCTATTCCAGTTTCTATAAGGCGTGTGTATTTATTAATTATTATAATTATTAAAATGATTCTTCACATTAACTCTAACTATTCCTCCGGGATCGAAATTCCTAATTTAATTATTTGTTGTTAGGGATTAGTTAACGACCCGGAACTTGCTCGCTGTAATTATTTTAATAGTTAGCGATTTAAGATATTAATAGTTTTAAAAAATCAGTTTGCTTCAAATTATCTTTCAATATTCTATTTATAGTTAATATTGTTAAAATTACGACATATATATATATATACACTCATAGACAAAATTTAAGGAAGTGTTAATTTTTAAAAAGTGAGGGCGTCTAGATTTGACGTCTATTTTGACAGGAGAGGTGATATTAGCTTTTTTAGATCAATATCCTCCCGGAATATTTTCCTTCTATAAATCTGTATATATGTTATGTAAAAATATTATCTTTCAAATATATTTCATAGATTAAATTACTCTGTTAAATCGACCACCAGAGGTAACCGTTTTCACTATATAAACTCTATTGTTGTTGTTTCCCGATGGCCGGCTCAAACCTTTGTACATTATGTAAATAAGTTTTCTTTTTCCTTGTTCTACTCGCCTTAAGACAGGCAGAACTTTTCTCTAATCATGTTTATATCAATAAGCAAAATTAAAGCAATAATGATCTGAACTATTTTTAGCATTATTACCACGACTAAAAAACAATATCGTAAAATACTCATGGATACCAGAATCCAGCTAATAATTCTGTATATTTCAAAATATTCCAAAATCAGCAGAAAAATATCATTATTTTTATACAACATATATATATTTAATTTTATATTTTTAAAACTAAGAAAAATAAATTAAAATATTTTTGACGACTTAAAAGTTTAAAAGAAAACATAAATATATTTCCTCTCAAATCTATATTTCTTATTAAATTGAGAACATGTTTTTCTTTTGATAAAAATATAAGGAATTCAACCTATTTTGAAAAGAAAAAAAATTTGGGGTCATTGAATTACTTGAAGTCTTTTAAAAAGTTTGTTTGGTATTAAAATAAAGGTTTTCACTAAAAATTCCTTTTATAGCTAATCATAAATATATATAAATGAGTTTTTTAATATATTATATAATACTATATTTATATAAATAATAAACTGAAGTTTGTTATTTTTTATTTCATAAGGGGCAACGAACTTTTGAAGTTTTTAAAAGTTTGTTTATAATTAAAAGTTGCTTTTATCAAAACATCTATTTATAAATATTTAATATTTTCTATCTTATATAGAGAAAAGAGAAAGATTTGGGAAATATAAAAGATAATATTTTTTTTGATTTTCATTAAGCATCAAAAGACGTTAAAAATTTGACTTCCTCATATGTCTTAGATAATTAAAATTTATATTGAAAGCTCGACTTTAATTAGTCTTTTATCTTCTGCTTTTACTAAATCTGTATGCATAGATTCTCTATGGGTTAATTAATGGATGTAAAATGAGGATGGTATGTATTCACAGTATATGTGAAAAGTGTTTTTTTTTTTCTTTTTTTGCTTATCCCTAGTACCTGGTTCAAATCACATTAATAGGTACCGCTTAGCAAGAGCAACCTAGTTCATGATAATTGAAACAGTGAATAATATGTGAAGGTTATTCACATAATAAACAAAATTTTAACGCGGGATTCAATCCCGGTTCATGACTGTCGGGAATCGAGCGTGTTACCCTCTCATCCACCGACTTATCCCTAGTACCTAGTCACATGTCTACACATGTGAAAAGCAGTAAGACTTTGCACTTACAAATATGCCAGAGCCTCATTTGGTTACTTGCACTTGCTGGTGGGGTTGAACTTTTGCAAGAATCGGGGGCCATTCGAGAATTTTTTTTTTAATCAGAAAAAAAGTTCCCAATGCGGGAATAGAACCCGGGTCGTAGCGGTCAAAAATTAACGGTTTAAACCATCCTTCCATCTACCCCCTTATAAAGATAAGTATTCATTTTGATATAACCTATCGCTGTTTTTTACTTTATTCTTCGTTTTTAATACCTATTAGTGTATACACGTGTTGAGGCTAAATTCATCATCTACCGGTACTTCGTACAGGTTGGGCTGACCGGAGGATCCACTCATCGCCTGGGAAAGAAGGATCACCCGCCGGGGCACATCCCCCGCATGATCATCTATATCTTTGTTTTATTTCCTTTTTTAATGTAAATTATTGACAAGAAGTCAATAAAATTTGTTTCAATTGTCACGTGTTGAGGTGTTTATTTTTGCTGCTTTCACTTTTTGTAATCTCGAAAAATTTCGTTTTTTGTTGTTGGCGAGCCTTGTCAGTATAGTTTTCTTGGCTTATATTCCCGTAATTTTGGCCTGAGTCTTATTATTATTTTATATTAATGCCATATATATATTATATAATATAAAATGCAAATATTTCATTTTTTTAAATATGTATTTTATTTTCATCATTGACTATTCTTTTATTTTTGACCATAGATTTAGAATACTTTGAATATTATTTTAAATATGTATAGTTAATTTAACTATTTTTTTAAATTCACGAATATAGGATTCATTTTATAAATTCTATATAACTGTGAAAAAAATATTTAATGTGTGTAATTCTTTTCAAGTAATTGAAAATAAATACTACTTGATAAGTAAATAACTATTTTTCATTTTCACGACTGCACCTCAAATTCTTTATCTTTCCAACTTTAAAACATTATAAAAATAAACTCAAATATTTATATATTTCAAAAAATATATATTTTATTTTATTCATTGATAATTCTACTTTTGGTTATCATCGTTTTTAGAATAACTTTCAGTTTTGTTGTAAATATGTGTAGTTAACATATCTATCTGTTTGAATCACTAATATAGGATTAACTTTATAAATTCTATATAATGTGAAAATAACTGATGTGTAATATTTCTTCAAGTAATTGAAATAAAAGCTACTTGATGGTAAATAATTATCTTTTTTTCTTATCACGACTGCACCTTCAACCTTTTATCTTATCGATCATTTGTCTTAACAACCCTTTCTCTAACAACAAACAAATTATTCATAACAATATATATATTAATTCAAAATTGTATTGTTTTAGAATAAACAAATCTGTAAAGCCGACCGCCAGATATCGCGGCTTTCCCTATTATGATGTTTCCCGTTGGCTGGCTCAAATATTTTGTAATTATGCAAATAAGTCTTATGTTTTCTTTTATTCTACTCGCCTTAAGTCAGGTAGTACTTTCTCTAATTATGTATTAAATACTTTATCAGCACAATTAGTAAAAATTGTGATTAAAATTAATTCAAAATTGTATTGTTTTAGAATAAACAAATCTGTAAAGCCGACCGCCAGATATCGCGGCTTTCCCTATTATGATGTTTCCCGTTGGCTGGCTCAAATATTTTGTAATTATGCAAATAAGTCTTATGTTTTCTTTTATTCTACTCGCCTTAAGTCAGGTAGTACTTTCTCTAATTATGTATTAAATACTTTATCAGCACAATTAGTAAAAATTGTGATTAAAACTGTTTTTATTATTCTTTCCTCGTTTGAACAACAATGTCATTTAATACTCATGTACTCAAAAGAACTGGCAAATAATCTCAACAATATTTAATATACTAGTAAGCACCGACAAAATATTTTGTCATAGCATATTTAAATAGAAATGCATATATTGGATCAAAATATCATTTATTTTACCAATATTTCAGTTGGCTGAACGCCAACCTTCATCAAGGTATGATAACATTTTAATGTGTGTCAACAACAAACTCAGCGCCACATAACGTCAATAGAATTAAGTTTAAAAATATATTTTTACTTATATTCAATGGGGAGAAAAAAAATGATATATATATTTATATTACGGACAAAATAAATTTTGTAAAATAAATTTTGGTCCATAATTTAAAAAATATATATATATCAATTTTTTTCTCCCCATTGAATATAAGCAAAAATATATATATTTTAAACTTAATTCTATTGACGTTTTGTGGCGCTTAGTTTGTTGTTTACACACAATAAAATGTTATAATACCTTGATAAAGGTTGGCGTTTAGCCAACTGAAATATTGGTAAAATAAATTATATTTTGATCCAATATATGATTTTTTAATTAAATATTTATTTATGGATTGCTCTATTTTCAAAATTATAACAAATGTATTTATTTTTATTTTTGTAATTTTTTTTGTGAATTTTGACTGTTATAATGGATAGTAACTATTCTATCAAACTTTCTACGTTCAATGGAGTGGGGCTTAAAGCTTTCATCAGGGAAGTAGAGCTGAAAGCTAACATAGGTAAATGGAATAAGGAAGTTAAGACACTGCTTATGTTCGAGGCTTTGTCGCCTAGAGTTCGGGCTAGCATAGAAGAGATGGGCATATCAATTGACAGTAGTGTAGAGAGCATTATAGAGAAATTAAGCATTTTATTTCCTGAAAAAACGCGCGGTTTTAGGGAATGTTTAAAAGAGTTAGAGGGTCTTGAGCAAAGTGTAGGATAAATCCCTAATGAGTTTAGGGAAAGATTCATGGCAGCTAGGAGAGATATTGATTTCGATCTGGACAGCAGTTTAGTGTTCGGTATTTCCGTAGGCAATGTTCTTGATAAGGAAGCTGTTGTCCGTAGTGAGTTCAGCTGTATTGATGAGGCATTATGACCATGGAGGATGGTGTAGAGAACCGCTGCCACTTTAAACAACGGGCAGCGGACATGGAGGAGGTTAGCAGTCTGAAGGGAAGGTTCTTCTTCTTTCTTATCTTCAATCATATTAGGATATCAAGCTTGTAGAGCTTTTGACTTGACAACCATCATGACTGGGTGAAGTAGAATGCGTCTGCCTTTGTCATTAAGAATAGGAGCACTACTCAGTGGCAGGCCGACTTAGCTCCAAAAGAAATGGCCGCCTTTGACATGAGGAACAGACGCCATGTGCAGCCGCTCCTAACATAGAGTACATACGCTGCTCATCCTGTATCCCTGGATTAGGAGCCCTTACAGGGTACTATCAGTCGGGCCAGCTGAGCTTAGGTTTTTTAGCGAGCTTGTTACTGCTCCCTCTCCTCCTTTTTCATCCAGGCTTGGGACTGGCAAAGGCGGAGTTGTAAGGGAAGGTTAGATACGCTCAATGCTGTAGTAGGCAAGACAAAGCACGAGTCAGAGAAGTGGATTAACGACCTTAAGGAAGAAATAAGAAGGCTGACTAAACTGCTAAGCTGATTTCTTCTAAAAATGGCGGTAGGCGTGAATCAAAATGTTTCCGCTTGGGAAGATGGGGCATATTGCCAGGTTTTGCAATGAGAAAAAACCTTTACACTACTAAACTCTGCAAAACGGCCAGTGCTTGCTCGAATTGGCAGAAGTCAGCCACTGGTATTCGACCAATTTCTAAAATTGTTAGTTCGCTCTAGCCGAAATCCTGTTGGATCTCTGCCTATCGTTAGAGTATCAATAAACGGCAATACTTGGCACCTGTTATACGATACAGGAAGCCAGGTTAGCATAATGGATTCAGAAAGGTGTAAAGTTCTGAATGAAGACTGGGGCGAAGCAATTAACAAGCTTAGAATCGTGTCAGTTACAGGCCACGTCCAGACGTTGACGAAGATAAAAATCTGTAGGGTAAATACAGATAAGGGTGTCGAACTAGATGAAAAGGCTTCTAGTTAATGCCGCTTGGAGATAAAGGCTACGAAGGCATTCTTGAGATAAAGGAGATAAGGAGATTAAACATTCCTTTATCCCCTGTGTGGGAGGAATGCAATGTAATGTCTGCGGCGACTGAAGACTGGCAACTGGTAGATATTGGCCAAGTTAATGGCAAACAACAGCAGCTGATCCGCGACATACTGAACGAAAGAGCTTTAAACTCTAAGCTCGGGAAAAACGGCCAGTGCTTGCTCGAGTTGGCAGAAGTCAGCCACTGGTATTTGATGAATT
Organism: Cordylochernes scorpioides; assembly: GCA_030710605.1. Classification (NCBI taxonomy): domain Eukaryota; kingdom Metazoa; phylum Arthropoda; class Arachnida; order Pseudoscorpiones; family Chernetidae; genus Cordylochernes; species Cordylochernes scorpioides. Next base: position 18,669,052 of record CP092883.1, on the reverse strand, counting down.
GCTAAGATTGTTAATGTTCGTTCTAACCGGGATCCTGTTAGAGCTCTACCTATTCATTAATTTTATAATAAAGATATGCTCGAGGAAAATGTCGCAGCAATAAAAGCAGCTAAGGTGCCGCCAATAAAAATCGACGTTGACATAAATGACGTTACTTTTAGGCGGCAGTATCCTATTCCCTATAGTTTGTTAGAGCCGTACAAGGTACTTTTAGACAAGTTCTTAGAGAGCGGTATCATTAAAAGATCCAGATCTGATTGGAACAGTCCAGTACATCTTGTCAAGAAGCCTGACGAATTCTTGAGATTCGTGCTGTATCTCAGACAGGTCAGCGAAAAAAAAAAGGAATCAAGATTATCCCATGAACCGGATAGATGGCAGCTGTGGGAGGTGCTAAATATTTCAGTACCTTAGATCTAGCCAGTGGGTATTATCAGCTGAAGCTGGATAGTAATGTAACGAAATGCTTCGCTTTCCAAATCCCTTTCGGATAATTTGAGATGTCGAAACTTCCTCAGGGCTCTCTGTAAGATATCTTCAAATGTATTTCAGAAAGAAATGCATCGTATCCTAAGCGGCCTATTGGTGAAGAATTGCCAATGTTTTATTGACGACGTTATGATATATTTGGAGTCTTTGGAGCAGCATCTGGCTGACTTAACTGAGGTGTTGGACAGACTTAGGAAATATGGCTTGATTCATTCCTCCAAAACGGTTTCTGATAAATGCCCGAAAGACTTTACGGATTCAGGGGAATTCATTAAGAAAATAAACAATTGCTACAAAATTCAAGTCTCAATTAAGTGTAGAATGTTGTTATTAAGGTGTAAAAAGGTTGTGATTAAAATGCAAAATGTTTTTGTTACGTTGTAAAATGTTGTTTTTAAAGTGTATTATGTTATCATGAAGAGTAAATTGTCGTCTTAAAAATATAAACCCTATATTCAATATATATATATTATTTTAATTAAAAAGGGCATATATTAGATTAAAATTTCATTTATTTTACCAATATTTCAGTTGGCTGAACGCCAACCTTTTTCAAGGTATTATAACATATTAATGTGTGTCAACAACCATGATAAAGGTTGGCGTTCAGCCAACTGAAATATTGGTAAAATAAATGATATTTTGATCCAATATATGCCTTTTTAATTAAATATTTATTTATAGATTGCTATATTTTCAAAACAATATATATTATATAAAAAACATCAATAAAGATAATCGCATATTATTATGATTAAGTATAAAAAATATTAAATATGATTGATAATTATTTGTATATATTCATTAATGCAATTTATGATATAATAAAGCTTTAATGCTATACTTTATTTCTGAGAGTTTTCTATTATATATTAATTATTTAGAGCAAAGAACGTGGGTGTACTAATGGCAAGAAATGGCTGCAGCGAGGTCCTATTACATTGAACCTTATTGTAATCGGAACACATTAAGAGAAAATGACCATTATATATTATCTTTAAATACATAATCAGAATATTAAAATATATATATATATATATATTGTATTTCTTTACAGACGATTTCGTTTACAAACCCATAATTTATAGAGAATTGCATAATTATCCTATATATATATATATATATATAGGATAATTATGCAATTCTCTATAATATATATATATATATATATATATATATATATATATATATACATATATTAAAAATAAAAAGGCCTATCCTGATTGCTAACATTAGCATTTTAGATGGCAGAGCACCATCTAGTGGAACAAAATTCAACTAAACGTTTATTTAGGCTTGTTCCGTGATATTTGTCCAACCCATTTTTTTTTTTTTTTGATAAATCAAGAAAAGCCAACTACGTTTGCGTTTAGGGCTGTTGGCCTTCCTCATCTTTGTACAAGTTTTATCTCAACGACAAAAAAATTTGTTCATTGAGACTTCGTGAAAATTTGAAAAATGGGTTTCGAGCCAATTTTCCCTTTTTTTATTTCCACATACATATATATTATTATATTGAAAAGGCATATATTGGTTCAAAATATCACTTGTTTTACCAATATATCAGTTGGCTGAACACCAACCTTTATCAAGGTATTAAAACATTTTAATGTTTGTCAACAACAGCGCTAAGTTTGTTGTTGACACACATTAATATGTTATAACACCTTGATAAAGGTTGGCGTTCAGCCAACTGAAATATTGGTAAAATAAATGATATTTTGATCCAATATATACATTTTTAATTAAAGATTTATTTATGGATTGCACTATTTTCAAAATATATATTATTCAAACGATTATTCAACATATCTGTTTACCTATATTTTCTGTTTAAATTTATTGCTTCGTATGTTTCTGACAGATCAATACTACGGTTTAAACTGTTAAACTTAAAGTATAAACTTGTACCAGCATGTATCATCCACCACGCACGTATATTTTCAAATTTTGTTTTTCAAACAGAAATATTGTAATATATTTTTCTCTTAATATATAATAAGTATTTAAAATATGTATATAATAATGATAAAAAGCACATGTGCTCGTGGTCAAATAGTATTTATTATTAAGTTGTTAACGTGATAATCCTGTTGAAGGACTGACAAATCCGAAAGTTTGAAAATAAAAAGTTGAACAAGAAACTTAACCCTGGAAGCTTTATTTATTTTTTTATAATACTTTTAATTTGTTTAGATACTATTGATTCTATAACCAATTATTTTAGGTGAGAGACAAAAAAAGATTAGAAATGTGTATTGTTCCATTTAAATATATCAACTGAATTATTATTATTATATAGACATTTTATTTTATTTTTCTATTTTTATTTGATCTTTAGACATAGGGGTTAATCCACAAGAATTTATGTCTAAATGAAAGCTGTATGTAAATTGTTTATGTTATCGAGTATTGATGATTTATTCATATATACAACAACAAAGCCTTTATTTAGGGCCTCTCTCCCTATACAGGATTCGCCAGTTCACAAGGGATGGGGAGAACACTGTGTGGTCCGGTATATAATCCTCTGGAATCCAAATATCGCCACCGCTATATACCTATTCTTTGATATTTCATTAATTAGTTCCGGAAATGAGGGATAAAGTTGCCCCGTTTTATCATTTAGTTTTCGTCTTTCCTCAGACAGAGCAGCACAATCAAATAAGTAGTGCAACATCTCCATTGTTATTCCTGATCCACAGAAAGTACATTTCAGGGATTTATTCATATATTTAATTCTAAGTTTTAATTTGTTTGTTATTTTGTTTGTTTCCTCTGTAATAGGTGCAAATATTTCAATATCGCGCCTGGTTGATTAATAAATTTAAAAAATATCTATGATTTATTTATTTAAATATTCTATTTGTAAACTCTATTTGTCTCTTTTATCGTTTGGTATTAAAATATATATGTTATTATATTTTATTCAGACATCTTCTGATAAAAATAGACAGCGTTTAAAATAGATATATGTCATAATTTTGTATAATATTTTAATTTATTTTCGCCAAATTAAGTAGGTAAATATATTAAGCTTGTTATAATTACAATTATATTCTCGCAATGAGCATCTTTAAAAAAAAAAGATAATCATTGTGAGAATATAATTGTAATTATAATACTTTTTCACAATTTCATCATGAATAAATGTTAAGCTTGTGTTAAAATGTAAATATGCAAATTCATCCATCTATAAAAACTGTACAAAAATAAACGTGGCAGACATCGCGGGTGAAAGCTGCGGCACGTCGCGGGTGCGCTGTTCACTTGGCTGGAACTATTTCTTGGGGATTGTAAGCATAACGGTTGAACTCTTCCATTCGAAATAATTACATATAGAATGAGCCTTTTTATAATATGTTTAGTTGAATGAACGTTTGAAGAAAACCTTAAAGTTTATATGAAATTATAAAATATTATATAGAGATAAACAAGCAAATAAGAACATATTTTAAAAATTCTTGTTACAAGATTACTAACATGTTTTAAAAAATTAAAGAGGAAAATAATAATATTATTAATTCATTAATAAATATATAAAAATATATTAACATATTATTCATAAAATTGTAGACTTCAAACATTCAGATCAAATTTTTAAAATATTCAAATTTATATCGTAAAAAACGTATATAATTTAAATTCTAAATATTTTGTAAATTCAAGATATATTAATAATTATATATTCAATAATTATATTGAAAAATATTAATTTAAATCTCAACATGAAAGAATCAATTTGTGCAATATTTTATATTTATAGTAAAAAATAATGCGGCTTATTATTGTAAAACGACATTTGAAAATTATCCCGCATGTGTTTCTTTTGAACGAAAAATAAAAAATATATTTTACAAAATAAATTTATATTTTTCGTTTAAAAGAAACACATGCGGGATAATTTTCAAATGTCATAGTTATTTAATTAGATTATTTAAATATATATTTCTCTCCCTTATTTAATTAGATTATTTAAATATATATTTCTCTCCCTATATATTTCTCTCCCTAAATTAAAATGGTGAAAATTTAAATTTACTGTATCGTGTTCAAAGGAAATCTTTTGAATTGAAAAAAAAATTTCAATTTCTAAGCACCCAATTAGATGAGAAATTTGAATTATTCATTTGGATAAATTAGCGTCTGAACGATTATAACACTTCATCAAAATTAAATGTATTGCACATCACGTATGGTAAATATTATTCATGCTATTAAATTTAAAATTTAAAGTTAATTATATTAATTTATTTTATATAATCACGTACATGAAGCGCAGAAGATTTAGAAAATATACAGAGGCGTCTAAATATCCTGCCAGAGGTTATAAATATATATTTTTTCAAAAAATAATTTTAATTAATTTTTTTAAATTATTTTTTGACCCCCACACACACACACATATATATATATATATATATTTGAAAATAGAGCAATCCATGAATAAATCTTTAATTAAAAAGGCATATATTGGATCAAAATATCATACCAATATTTCAGTTGGCTGAACGCCAACCTTTATCGAGTATTATAACATTAATAGACACACATTAAAATATGTTATAATACCTTGATAAAGGTTGGCGTTCAGCCAACTGAAATATTAGTAAAATAAATGATTTTTAATCCAATATATGCCTTTTTAATTAAACATATATATATATATATATATTGAAAATGATATATTGTGTGTGAAGGTATAATTTTAAATATATAATAAATAAATATAAATAACAAAAATGACTTTTAAATAATTAGTAAAAAACTATATATGCCTTTTTGAGTTTTTATTAAATACTTTTTGATATTATTGAAGACATTTCTGATTTTAAAAAGGACATTTTTTTCTTCCCTTTTAAATATTTTATATCAAAATTTTAAAATCGAATAAGAGGTTTTTGGTAAAATAATTCTTAAAGTTTAATGAAAAATAATTTATGATTTAATATAAAAATTATGAGTTTAATATACGACACTTGAAAATTAAATAATGACGTTTTATATATAAAAACTATATTTAAAATATTAATATTTTATTGTTTGAAATATGCCCCACTATTAAATTATACTTTTTAAAGAATTAAATAATAAAATTTCTATATATAGGTTTTTAACTTTTAATTAGACAATTTTAATTTATATTTAGTCATTTTTCATTTTAATTTAGACACATGAACTTTTTATAGAAAAGTCCATGTGTCTAAATTAAAATGAAAAATGCATAAATATAAATTAAAATTGTCTAATTAAAAGTTAAAAACCTATAAAACGAAAATTCTTTTTATTTAAACCTTTGTATTTAGTAATTTTTAAAAGCTCACTTTTATTATATAAACACATTTGAATTCCCTTAACGTATCATTATTTTAATACTATAATTTTTTATAATCTCGTATCAAAATAAAAACATACGATAAGTGCAAGCGAGTTTAGACAATAAAATAAGTATAAAAGGCTAATAATTAGGAGCTTTTCAATAATATACTTTCAATTTAAATTGTAACTCTCTAATTATTTAACACTCTTCAAAATAATTTTGCATGATTTCATAATTTTATTTTAAATCCATTTGCCACACTATCTTTAAGAGAGAAGAGAAAAAGCTCCAGAACATCTTTTATTTCTTAAAAAATAAACACTTCGATAAAATAAAGTTTTATTTTATCAACGTTTCAACAAAATATTTTGTCTTCGTTTTTTGTTAAACATTTAAAAAATAAAACTTTATTTGGCCGGAGTGTTTATCTTTTAAGAAATATGAATTCCGGCCAGGTGTTGTTTATATATTAATTAATTGTTACCACAGAGTGTGTGTAAGCTCAACAGGTAAATAGGCGCTAACCGAAAAGAAAAAAAAAAGTTCATTTGTTTAATATTAGTTTCCCTTTTATATTTTGTTCTCACTCTTGTAAATCAATAAATATTTGTTTAATTAATAATTCTTGGAATCAGTTTCATTAAAATTTCTAAGCAAAGTCAACACCAGGCATCCTCTTTCGTCAAGATCTTTTTTTTTTTTTGTATGAAGGCAATTAGAGAGAGAGAGAGAGAGAGAGATAGGTCTAGTATGCCATTATTCACTCAGCAGATCTTACAATTAATCAATGTATAAAGTCTCCATGACATTGTATAATAATACATAAGATAATAATAAAATCAATCTATAGAGATCTAATAACAATAAATCTTAAAATATATTCGATATTAAACTATAAAATGTTAATATTATACTATAAAATTCAATTTAACCTTAAAATATTTTCTTATGAGCGTGAACTATTTATTTATACACAAAAATTATAAATTTGTTATTAAAATATAAAATTGTATATATATGGTGTTAAATAACTGCTTATTATATTGAAAATATAGCTTTATTAAAAAATTTTTAAAAATATTATGAAGATAATCATTGAATTTTTAGATAATTTCTCAAAAGTTGGTAAAATTATTTACTCAAATATTTACAAATATATATAGTGAATTTGGTCAATAAACATTTATATTTTGTTACAGATTTTTACAGAACAAAAAACTCTTTCCGGATTTCTGGAATGAAATTGTCAATTTAACTTTACAATGGTTCTGTCTAAATATTAGATCGACATTTGAAACTATGTTTAAAACACAAATATTTGAAAAATATTTATTTTCAAATATTTACTTGAAGTTTTAATCTTGTTTATATTAGAATATTTTCACTTAAAGCTATATATGTACTTTTATGTTATAAAACAATTTTTTGAATAGATTATCAGTAAATTATATCTACCAATTTATTTTAAGGAAAATAGAATTAAACAATTATTTATAAAGCTTCGATATTTGCTTTTTCCAACTTCAAGTTATATTTCATATTTAAGTTATTTTAAAATTATATTTTTAAAATTTATTAAAATTTTAAATTTAGTTTTCAGCAAATATTAAACATTTAATTATTTTAATAAATAATTTATCTTCAAATTTATGCCGTATTATTTTAAATAAATATATATTTATTTTCAAAATATTACTATTTTTGAAATATTAAATAATTATTTAAAATAAAGAAAACGTTTTTCTAGCGTCGAAATATTTTACGAGTTACATTTAAGATTTAGATTTATGTCAATCTTTATATCCCTATATTTGGTCAAATATTATATTTCTAATTTTGCATATTAATCATTTAAAAAATAGGTTTAAAAGATGAGTATTTTAAGCAAATATTTTATAAAATGCTTAATTATTATAAGTTGGGGTTTAAATATAAGTCGAGAAATTTTCTGATATTAACATATCAGACGAAGAGTAGTAAAGGAGGTATTTTACTCACCTGCGAAATGATAGCGGCCCGGAAAACTTTTGAACTGCTACGTAGGCGGAGTTGCTCGCTCGTCTCTGATTGGTGGGATTTCTTGACCAGACGACACGCGCGCCTACGACTCTAATCAATGGACCATAGGAGAGCGCGCGTTTGATATTTCGTAGAGTTTTAAATAAGCGTTTTTTTTATTGATTTTTTTAACAAAACAATAATTAGGAAATATTTGTCTTATATTATTTTATGTCAACAAAGAGGAGCAACAATCGAATTTTATTTTTAAGAATAATAACCTATTTTACAAGCAAATTCTTTTTATAAAAACATTTTTTAAATATTTTCAGATTAATCAGGAATAGCTAATTTCAACAATAAATATTTTTGGAAATTTTACCTGGAAGGTGTATTGATCTATAAAAATTTATTATTTGTTATTTTAAATCCCAATGTGTGATTGAAACTATGGAGTGTGCAAAATTAAGATAGCAAATGATTTCGAAATATAAATCAAAAATAATTACTGAATATTTTGAAAATACTTATTCTTATTTATATTTATTTTTATTTTATTTTTTTTTATACGAAAAATCTTTTTACACATAGAACAAATAATTACAAATATAAAATAGGCGTATTGTTAATTTTCAAAATATTCGCACCCATCTTTTACAAAAATTATTTTGTCCATAATATAAATATATTTATCAATTTTTTTCTCCCCATTGAATATAACAAAATATTTTTAAAACTTAATTCTGTTGACGTTATGTGGCGCTGAGTTTGTTGTTGACACACATTAATATGTTATAATAGCTTGATAAAGATTGGCGTTCAGCCAACTGAAATATTGGTAAAATAAATTATATTTTGGTCCAATTTTATTTTTATTTAAAGATTTATTTATGGATTGCTCTATTTTCAAAATACTTATTCTGTATTTAAAAAATAAATTTTATTTTTTGAAATTCCAAAAATACTTGTTAAAAATTTAGCAATTAATATTGTCGCAATTAAATGAATAGATACACAGAGCTATTTCAGCAGGTTTTATTATTAAATTAAGGCTCGAAAAATTAGTGATGTCTTTCTTACCTTTTATCTAAAGAAAAAGAAAGAAATAAATACAGTTACAGAATTTACATAACATCGAACTATTAAAATATTGTCGCGAAATTTGTTTAGAGTGAAATTGCTGGCTCGGCAACCTTGGAGCTGACGTCACTGCCGGTGGAGGTAACCCTTGCGGGGCCGCGTGGCCACGAGACTGATTCTCCTCTCGCCTTGTTTACTATTTAACCTATATATATTTCCTCCATTTTCTTTCACTCAATTTTCGAGCCTTAATTTAATAATAATAAAACCTGCTGAAATAGCTCTGTGTACCTCTAATTATTCAATTGCGACAATTGGTGGAGACGCCGGGTAAAGCCTTGAAATAATAAAAACGGCTGAATTGAATTTGAGGAGAAGTCTTCGACTTAAGGGAATATCTCCTGATTTGGGATCGCTTGACAAAGAACCAATCATGATAAATAATGAATCTGGAGAAACCTCATCCCAAGTACCTTCAACTTACCTTTCTTTGCAAAAGCCAAGATGTCCTTCCTCATTTGCTGGAGATGGAAGTCAAGACGCCCAAAAATGGCTGAAAGATTATAAAAGAGTTGCCAAATACAATAGATGGGATGACACTATGTGTCTGGCAAATGCTGTGTTTTTTCTTGAAGGAACAGCTCGAAAATGGTTTGAAAATAATGAAGAAACTCTGACTTCCTGGGATGACTTTCAGAGGGCTCTAGGTGAAGCATTTGGCCAACAAGAAGAGGTAATTAAAGAAGCTGAGTCTCTACTGAAGAATAGAGCTCAGAAAGTGAAGGAATCTTCGGAGGCCTACATCCAGGACGTACTGTACCTATGTCAAGTAGTTAACCCCCGGATGGACGATGAAACCAAATTGGGACATCTGATGAAAGGAGTCGCCGAAGACATTTATCAGATATTGATTGCAAAAGATGTTGAAAATGTAAATAATTTCTTAAAGGAATGCCGGAAAATAGAAATTATGAGAAAGAGAAGAATATCTTCAAGATTTGAAAGACTTCCAAATGTAGCTCCAATGGCCTATGAGGAAGAAAATCTTCCATCGTTGATTAGAAGAATTGTCCAAGAAGAGATACAGAAAGTAATAGCCTCACCAGGACTGACCATAGATTCGATAGAGGACATGATAAGAGAGGAGGTGAAAATGAATTTGTCGCCAATCTCTAAAAAACCGTCAGTTCTAGTAAGGAACCAATTAAGACCATTCAGGACGTATGAGCCATCCGAAAGAACTGAATATTCTTCTTCCCCAATTCTGCCGAAATCTCAACAATGGAGGACTCCAGACGATCGCCCCTTATGTTTCCATTGTGGAAGACCTGGTCACGTCGTCAGGTATTGTCGGGAGAGGAGGCAAGTTTTCGCGGATTCTCGCGCCAGGAGGGAACCAAGGAGACCAACAACACTGGGCGACTATATGCCAAATATTGAAGAAATAGACCCAAGGATTCCCCCAGCTCGCCAACCTAGGAGTGCCTCACCCTATCCGGGGAGGAGGATAAGTACAGGACGCAGGCCATCAAGATCACCTGCTGGGGTGAACAGCCGCTCATCGTCAAAAGAAAATGGAGGAAATATATATAGGTTAAATAGTAAACAAGGCGAGAAGAGAATCAGTCTCGTGGCCACGCGGCCCCGCAAGGGTTACCTCCACCGGCAGTGACGTCAGCTCCAAGGTTGCCGAGCCAGCAATTTCACTCTAAACAAATTTCGCGACAATATTTAAATATTTAATAATAAACAATTACTTTGATTTCACTCTAAACAAATTTCGCGACAATATAAATATGAATATTATTTACTTTTAGTAAACAAAAGACGTGTCCGGGGTAGCCTAGTGGACATGGCTTCTGCCCGGTAAGCGTAACACTGTGGGTTCGATTCCCATCCTTGGACACTTTTATTTTTCCATTTATCATTATTCTTCACAATTCATCCTTTCATACCTCATCCATAAGGTTAGAAATAATCGTTATTTCTCCTTAAAATAAATTTTAATTTTTCGTTGAAATGAAACACATGCGGGATAATTTTCAAATGTCGTTTTACGGTTTCAAAAAATTGAATACATCAAGATATATTATGGTTCGACAAAGTAACTAACTCTAATGGATTTAAATTAAAACCAATTATAGATGAAAACGATCTCTATATACATAACCTGAAAACGCCTACCTGTCGCGAAACTAGTATAATCGATCTTACTATTTCCAATAAACAATCATTAAGCTTAATAAATAACTGGAGAACTTAAGAACTAACAAATATTTCGGACCATGTTGCTATAAAATTCGAAATAAAAAATCAAAAAACGAATACTCATTCAATAATCAAAAATCCACTTGGAAATTCAAAGAAAAAGATGCTGATTGGTCTCGATTTTCTCATAATATATCTAACAGAAATAATAAGACTTAAAAGTAAAGTGGAAAGAGTTAATTCAGATTTAGATATTGATATGATAGTAAATGGACTTACAAACCTTTTAACAGAAGCTGCCTTTAAATCTTTGGAAGTTATATCCTCCAACTCTAAATATTATTCTAGTAATAACTGGTGGAATAATGAATTGAAAAAAATGAAAGATCATTTTCACTACATAAGAAACCTATATTATCGCCATGGAGCAATCAGTTATAACACATTCAAGTTGACTAGGAATCGATACACTAATGCAATTGATAAAGCAAAGAAAATTAACTGGCGATATCTTATAGAAGAAAATTATACAAACAATCCATTTGGTAACGCATATAATTTTTTTAATAAATTAAGAACACTAGATAAACAAAGGGGAATACCCTTAATTGACAATGCCCCAGAACACCTAAAAGAACGATCAATGAGCAATTTGTTAAATGAGTTGGTACCAGATAATAATTTCGATACGGATGATTCTTACCATCAACTAATTAGAAATTACAAACTAAAAATGATTAACAAGAATAAAGTATTTGTTGAGGAAGGGGAAATAGTGAACCTAATATCTAACATAGACATTAAAAAAGCCCCTGGGGTTGACAGTATAAGTAATAATATGATCAAAAGTGCCCTTCCAAATATTTTACCATTATTATGCGATTTATTTAATAAATGCATTCACTTCGGATACTATCCAGATAGATGGAAAGAGGCAGCTCTCAGGATAATTTCAAAACCTCACAAAACGAATTTAGAATTAGTAAAGAGTTATCGACCTATTTCATTAATTTCTAACTTATCAAAAATATTTGAAAAATTTTTGAAAAATAAAATATACGAATACTATGAAAAAATGAAGTCCTTAGCCCCAGATAACATGGTTTCTTGAAGAATAAGTCAACAACAACCTGTTTGAAAGAAATCACAAAGATCATAATGGAACATAGACAGAAACAACTAGTTACGCTGATTGCAATTGATATACAAGGAGCGTTTGATAACACATGGTGGCCAGCCTTGTTTAAAATATTAGACGAAGACAATTTTGAATTGATCAAAATTTTACGTTCTTTTTTGAAAATAGAAAAACGATTTTCAAGTATAATAATACGAAAGTTTCAAAGATATTAACAAAGGGCTGTCCTCAGGGGGGGACCATTGTCTCCGTTGTTATGGCTGATATATTTAAATGATCTACTAATTAATTTGCAATCACCAAACTCTAAAATCATTTGCTATGCTGATGATGTAACAATTATATGTTGGGATAATGAGCTAACAAATCTAAAAAAGTCGATTGTGAATTTAATTTGGAAAAGATAGATCAATGGTGTAATGATAATAAGCTAAATATCAATCTTGATAAAACTAGTATTTTACACTTGCACAATAAAGACAAAATTTCAATTAATTTTAGAGACAATATTATTGTGCCCGTAGAAGAAATTAAAATTCTTGGAATTACGATTGCGAATCATAGATGGAAAAACAAATTGAATTTTGGCCCTCACCGTAACATTATACTAAACAAAACCCAAAGATTGAAAAACCTTCTTTTTTCAATATGTGGAAAATCTTGGGGTCTTAGCACCCAAAAAAGGCCTACACTTTATAAATCTATAATAAGACCAACGTTAACTTACGGAACAGAAATATGGTTTGAATTTATTAGCAAAAAAAAATATGTACAAACTGAACTCAATGCAATATCAAATTCTGCTATGGTGTAGCCAAACATATAAAACAACCAGTTATAACTGTGTTCACACCTTAGCCAATATTCCTTTGATCACTGATTATTTGGAATCTAGAATAATAGGTTATATGAGTTGAATAATTTATCAACAGAAGATAAACAATTTTTTTATTTGTATATTCCAGGTATACTCGAAGATTTCATTATATCAAGGATTAATTTACTGAAAAATAATACTAATCAAACATTTCAAAGTTTCTTTCCTTATGAAATTCCGAAATATTTTCGACCAAACTATTATAATTCACAATTTATCACAGATCATGGAAATTTCAGGTTTTTTCTTAAGAAAATTCAGGCTGTGCAAGATTCAACATGTTTCTGTGGATTGGGGAAACAAACTACAATACATCTCTTGCTAGAGTGCCCTGTCTTTCAAGATTACAGAGTCAACAACGATTTAATAGCTTTAGGCCCTAGTTATTTAATTTCAAGTAAGGACACATATATAAAAATAATTTTCTTTTGTAAATACAGAGGGTGTTCACACTTATAGGAAACAAGTTTTATTATAAAATATTAAAAATTAACACCATATTTGAAAATTTTCAAATGTTCTATTTGAAAGCCTTTTTGTTTATTTACAGAAGGGCACCTGATTATCCACGATAGCAGACACTTTCTGATCATGGTCATACTCAAAAGATCCCATTCTTCTTTTACCACTTTCCAGAGATAATCTTACCTATTTGGACAAAATCAAAATATGCAAACAAGATGATATCAACATTTCTAAAAAGGTATTTATAATATTATTCACGACAAAAATATCAAGTTTTTATTCAAAGCACCTACGGAGAAATGGACAAAAGATTATCACCCTATATCTGTGAGAACTCCTGCAACTGTCAAAAAAGTGAAAAAATATATTACAAAAGAAAATCCTATGCCACAAAGAGATATAGCCAAATTAATAGGAACATCAGTGTCAACAATAAATAAAATAATAAATAAAGATTTAGGCCTAAAAGCTACAAAAAACATGCGGTTCACAAATTGTTTCAGAGCCATTTTCGTCAGCGACACTCTATCAGCAGATATTTTTATGAAAATTTCTTGGCTGCTGATAGATGGAAATTTATTGTTACATATGACGAAGCATGGGTCTATTTAACCGATTGCGACAGAAAAAGAGCTATATACTATCAAAAAAGGGTGGAAAAATCTAGGCCAATTTGGGTGAAAGAATATGCCGAAAGTTACCCCAAAGGATTTATGGTGGCATGCGGTATATCATATGGAGGAAAATTAAAAATAAGAAAAGTTGAAAGAAATGCCAAAATAAACTCGGAGTACTTTCAAATCAACATTTTAGAACCTATATTTTTAAATGATATTCCCTCTATCTATGGAAAACAGAGCAACAAAATCTGGTTTCACCATGATAACGCCACAGGTCATACCTCATCTTCAACCCAAGCTTATTTGGAAGATCTAAGGCAAAGAACAGGAATCAACACTATTCCAAAGAACAGAACCCCTGTAAAATCTCCTTATTTAGCCCCGATGGATTTTTGCATTTTTGGATGCCTTAAAAGAGCACTTGGAAAGAGACACCCTAGGACAATTGAAGGTCTCTGGAAAGTGGTAAAGGAAGAATGGGATCTTTTGAGTATGACCATGATCAGAAAGTGTCTGCTATCGTGGAAAATCTGGTGCCGTTCTGTAAATAAACAAAAAGTCTTTCAAATAGAACATTTGAAAATTTTCAAATATGGTGTTAATTTTTAAAATTTTATAATAAAACTTATTTCCTATAAGTGTGAACACCCTCTGTATATTTTGGATTTCATTAAGAAAAATGGTCTTTGATGTAACGATCTCAAGGAAATATTGGACATATTATATGGTTGTAAACAATATATAGGTGTATGTGTGTATATGTGTGTGTATATGTATATATTTTAAATTTAATGATGTAACTGTAAATAAAATTCAAAGAATATCTCTATGTGTAAATAATATTTATAAATCTTTCTAAGTATCTTTCTGTGTATCTTTCCATGTTGAATATTTTCTTTGTTATATTTGTATGTACATTTAGCGCAAGTGTCCCTAGGGGGACATAGCGTTTTGAATTGAAATAAATTTGAAAAATATATTTTTTTTTAAAGAAATAATTTATAAAATTCTCAAAAAAAAACCTTTTTCACTGAAAACTTTTTAAAAATATAGAATTAAACAATAAGAGGATATAAGCCTCTTCATTCTTTTGATATCTGATTAGTAAGGTAAGAAATAAAAAAATTCTCCGTGGTTTTGTAAAAATCCGTTTAATTTTGTTTCTATCCGCTTTCTACCAATGAATACTTGTATCTTTTATCGACTTGTAACGAATTGTATATCAAGCCAAAGGATATTGTATATATATTAATTAATTTATAAAATAAAAGGATTTAAAAGCGCGAATGTTTCTTTTATACATAAAACGAACTTCTACTGTCCTTACTGCGATGAAAAAAATATATTGGGAGGGCTTGGCTCATCAGTGGTGAACCCTCCCAGCGGTTTCGCCAATTTAATCCACCAGACCGCTTCTCAGAGCTATAATACTGTATTGGATCATTCTGCTTTTATATGCTACACTGAAGGATGGAATCTTAGAAATGGTTTTCAAAGACCGCTTCTCAGAGCTCTAATACTGTATTGGATCATTCTGCTTTTATATGCTACACTGAAGGATGGAATCTTAGAAATGGTCTGGTGGATTAAATTGGCGTAACCGCTGGGAGGGTTCACCACTGATGAGCCAAGCCCTTCCAATATATTTTTCATCGCAGTAAGGACAGTAGAAGTTCGTTTTATGTATAAAAGAAACATTCGCGCTTTTAAATCCTTTTATTTTATATGTATAGATGGCGCGTTATTGCTTTGTGTTAATATTAATTAATTGTTACCACAGAGTGTGTGTAAGCTCATAGGTAAATAGGCGCTAACCGAAAAGAAAAAAAAGTTCCTTTGTTTTAATATTAGTTTCCCTTTTATATTTTGTTTTCTCTCTTGTAAATCAATAAATATAATGTTTATTTAATATTCTTGGAATCTCAGTTTCATTAATAATTCTAAGCAAAGTCAACAAAAGATACTTATGTATTTAAATAAAAAGTCATATATTGGATCAAAATATCATATAATATACCATTATATACCAATATACATTATATAATATACAAAAATGATATTTTGATCCAATATATGCCTTTTTATTTAAAGATTTATTTATGGATTGCTCTATTTTCAATATTTATAACAATTAATAACATAAAGGTTGCGGGATAATAATATTAATGTACCAAACGATGGCACCTCTCCCTTAAAAAAGCTTTGAAATAAATACATTTTATTGTTCTTCAAATTAAAGATATTTCGGCTAGTAAAAAAGTTGTATTGCTGAAATATCTTTAATGTTAAGAAATATGAATGCCGGCCAGGCAGCCTCTATCTTTACTATAATACATTTTATCTATCATTCGATTACAGAACGTAATGATGATGATAGAGACTGTGTTACAATGTCTTGTTGGAATATTATACAGAGTACAATGGCTATAGATGAGACTGAGTTTGAAAAGGAACTTTTATGTATATAATCTTTTAGTATTGTTTTTGTTGTTCTCATGTAAAACATATACCAAGTTTTGTATAATTACTATTAATAATAAATAATATCTATATTAATAAAATGCAAATTTCATTTTTTATTTATTTATTATCATTTACAAAGCACGCGATATCCGTCTTGGATATTTGCATGCATACACAAGTTTGGGAGCTTTTACAGTAATTATTAATATGATTTTAGTTATTATAATAGAAATTATTAACGTATTTGTCAGTTAGTCAACGATTTAATTACCCTATAATGAATATTAGTGAACATCACAGTTGAGAACAGAAATTTAGAGCTATTTACAGCGTATAACTATTTGACATTTATTACAGCCCAGGCTATCTATTACTAAAAAACATTCTACAAAATCTATTAAAATTTATATACATATATCTGTTATTAACTATTTGATTTAGACAATTTATATTTATTTGATTTTTGACTCTCAAGTCCTCTACAAGTCGACAGTCCGTTAGAATATGTACAGGATTTTCTTCTTCTGCGCCACATGAGCATTTAGGCGAATCCGTCTTTCTGATCTTGTACAAATATGATCTAAAGTTACCGTGTCCAGTAAAAAATTGAACGTTGTAAAAATTTGGCTTGACATATTTGGGTATTTGGGAATCAGTAAAGAAGGACTTGAAAATGGTGTTAGTCTTCTCATAGTATTTCTGCAATTTTTCCCTTATATAATTAGAAATTATATTCCTGCTTGAAGAGTCAAATCGATTGTAATTTATTTCGGTTTTCAGCATGTTAGATTCAATGTATTCAGTAAGTTTGGGGACTTGTGCAAGTATGTGTGTACAATCCGATGATGTTGTACTGTAGGCTTGTATACAATGTTTTAAAATATTATATTGAAGAGAATTTAGTTTGTCCTTAGACTTTTTGTTTATGAATGGATACCATATTAGATAACCGTATGTAATTGTACTTCGATATAATGTCTTATACAGTATCAGTCTTCGTCTAAAGTCTAGACCCCATGCTTTCTTTGTCAGGCCAAATAGGTATCCACTAGCTCTAGTTACTTTTATGATCGTTTCATTAACGTGAGGCGTAAAGTCCAGTTTGCTTCTGACTCGGTGATTTTTAATAGTCACTCCTAGGATCTTAAGTTCTTCAACCGGTTTAATTAACTTGCTACCTGAGACTATTATATCGCTATTGCATTTATATAAATATAATATTTTTGTTTTTTCATCTGACAATTTTAATTTACGACTTTCACACCACTCATTGATTTTTCTTAAGTGTTGTTCACTAAAAACTTTCGTTACAATGCATCAATTTCGACCAAATTTTCAACATTTATGTAAAACGAGATGGAGCAGGTTTTGCTTAACATCAAAATATTTTTCCCTAACATTAACATGCGTAACTTCGCTGTTATCGATTAAATAAAAAAAAATCAACAGAGTTAATTTTATTTATATATAAATACAAAATTAAATTTCAACAGAGTTAATTTTTTTACATACTAGCTAATAATCTCAATCTAAAAAATATTCAAAACAAGCAATTTTAAGATAACACCATATGTAAAACAGTCGGCCAAGAAAACAAATAACGTGTAATATATATATAATAAATATAATATATATAATATAACGGTATAATAACGGTATAAAGAAATAATGAGCCTATCGTTCAAATTTATAATTGTAACGAATAGTATTTGAATTAAAACGTTTTTAAAATATATACGCACTCGGGTAAAACACGGGCGTTGCCCGGGCCATTCGTATTATATAAATATATAATAAAAAATATAATGTAATGAATATTATTATTATTATTATCATAATAGTCTATGTTCCGGAAAATTATTTTCAATAATATTCGTTAGGCAAACTTTCACTCAGATAAAACCCGGGCGAAGCCGGGTACACATCCGCTAGTTAGATAATAAAAGGCATATATTGGATTTAATAAAATATTTATTTTATTAAATCCCATATATGCCTTTTATTATCTAATGAATTAAGTATGGATTGCTCTATTTTCAAAATAAATAATATGTAAAGTTAAATTGGTTACGTATTCAACCTTCTTACTTACTTTAATTACATAACATGTCTTTTGTCTGAATTTTTCAAAATTTGTTTTGTGGAACATTCTTTATCACCACGCTTTTATTTTCACTCAGATACATCTAATTGCTCATAGATAAAATATTTTATTTTTCCTTTTAAATGCTTTTAAATTAAAGTTTTTTTCATGTATTTTTAATAATTAGTTGTTGTTGTTGTCGTGTCCAATGAAGAGCCTCAGATGTTTCCATGCATCTCTATCACAGAAGTCGCAATGTCCAATATCTTGGGTGTGTAAAGCTGCTGCTCTGGGTCCATGTCAAATTTCTGTTGTTTTCGTGACCAATGAAGAGCCTCAGATGTTTCCATACATCTTTATCACAGCAGCAGCAATGTCCACTATCTTAGGTGTGTAAAGCTGCTGTTCTGAGTCTATGTCAATTATCTGTTGTTGTTGTCGTGTCCAATGAAGAGCCTCAGATGTCTCCATGCATCTCTATCACAGAATTCGCAATGTTCAATATCTTGGGTGTGTAAGGCTGCTGTTCTGGGTCCATGTCAATTTTCTGTTGTTTTCGTGTCCAATGAAGAGCCTCAGATGTCTCCATACATCTCTATCACAGCAACAGCAATGTCCACTATCTTGGGTGTGTAAAGCTGCTGTTCTGGGTCTATATCAATTTTCTGTTTTTGTTGTTGTCGTGTCCAATGAAGAGCCTCAGATGTCTCCATGCATCTCTATCACAGAAGTCGCAATGTCCAATATCTTGGGTGTGTAAAGCTGCTGTTCTGGGTCCATGTCAATTTTCTGTTGTTGTTGTCGTGTCTAAAGAGCCTCAGATGTCTCCATGCATCTCTATCACAGCAGTAGCAATGTCCACTATCTTGGGTGTGTAAAGCTGCTGCTCTGGGTCCATGTCAATTTTCTGCAAGGCTGCGGCTATTGCCGGGCATGAGAATATGTGAGTAGGTGTTAGTTCCACACCAGGAAAGTTGTTGCATGTCTTGCATTAATTGATTATTCAACGCAATATCACAAATAACATATATATATGAAACACTACATGTTGCACAATATTTCGTACAGTAAACATTACTCGCAACATAATACACCCAACACAATACTATAAACATAACACAAAACATTATAACTTCCATCATTGCTTAACATACTGTAAATACCTACCTTGCGATTTCTTCTATCTGCTTATTGTTTTGCTTATTTGTTTAATGTATATGTTTATTCAATTCTCTTTTTTCTTAATTGTTTATTTTCTTGATAATTCTGTTATCTCCTCTACTACAATATGAATTATTCTAAATAATTTCACGCTCAATTATCCAGATTGGATATAGCGTGTCTTATTTGCAACTGGTAATAAATAAAATAAAACATACATAAAACACACAAATATATTTTTCAAATCAAATTTGAAATATAGGTAGAATTCTGTTAAAATTTTCTTTGAAATCTCCATTTTATAAAGAAGAAAATATTTTCTACAACAAATCAAAAGATATTTTTTATAAACTCTTCGTACAATTCATATGGGCAATACGTAGTGGAGAAATCTAAGCCCATGTACTAAAATAACTTCAAAAATATAATTTTCTAATTTCGAGTTTAATTTTATTAATGTCAACAGAAATATTTTAAAATATATTTATTTAGATTTTAGCAAATAAATATGTAAAAAATATGAAATTTCCATTGAATTTATTTTCTTCATAAAACACCGTATTACTGAATATTTCTACGAAACATTTTAAATATTTATTTTTAATCATTCACAGAATTTCTTATTTATTTCTGCCAAATTTGACTATGTTTTATAAATGTGAGATTCAATGAACCAGTTTATAGTTGATGACTTTAGAGACTCCTGTGACGTGTTCAAATGAGTTGACAAAGATTAAATTACACTTGAAACTAAATAATATATAATTTTAATTATTATAATGAATTTTAATAATTAATATCTTGATCAAATATTCATCCCACTCGTAATCAATTTGATTTTAATTAAAATAAAATAGTGGGGGAGTCACACAATTCAAGATGCTATATATGACTGTACATAATACAAGTGATAGCATTGTGATCTTTATTGAATTGAAATCCTTTGGATTTTGCTGTTTGTATTATTACCCATGTTTGTTTATTGCCTTTGTCTATTTTGTATATATATTGTTGCACCAAGTTGCAGCTTTGCAGGGTCGTCGTTTGGTTTCTTTCTTCTTGGTGTTATACACCGAGCGGGTTTCCATACTCAAAGCAAATAAATAAAATTGAAAAAAAATAAATTACCTTTTAAAGTTATTGCGTTTATTCATTCGTTGTCTTCCTCGTAGGTCGTGATCCGCAGTCTAGGTCCTCTCTCGCTCCAATCTCTATCTCTATATATATAAAAGTCAATTCCTGTCTGTCTGTCTGTTTCGCGATACACTCAAAAACTACTGAACCAATTGGTTCCAAATTTTGCATGTCGCTTTTTATAAACCTAAGGAAAATTTTTGGCTACATTTTGCTTATTATTTTTGGCTATTTCTTTTTTTAATTTGAAGAACTATTTTTTTACGCGGACTAATCCGGAATGGAATGAATACCTAAATATGGCCATTTTTTTTAAAGCATCGGTGGCTTAGTGGTAGAATGCTCGCCTGCCACGCGGGCGGCCCGGGTTCGATTCCCGGCCGATAAATTTTTTTTTTTACAATTTTTAAAACTAATTTATAAAAAATATAATATAAATATATACTATTATATCAACTATATGAATTAAATCAAATACCTAAACACTAATCTCTATATATTGTAGCAGATTATTTATCATTCTATGAAATGTTTTAAATTTCGATATTTGTATTTTGATACACTGTAAAATTTTCTCATTGCCACTCTGCCATTTCATTAGTTTTAATTTGGTTTTGCCTTAAATAAATTGCTGTGTCATTCTGAGGTTTGTCTTTCTTAATTTTCTACGTTACAACTGGTGGAGATGTTGGGTAGATTAGGGAAGACAAACTGAAAATCTCCGAGAAGACCTAGAGGCCATGGCTGCTATGATCTAAATTTTCAGAGACTGGCTCCAGGATTCCACCGCCGTGTCAAAGCCAAGAATTCCCTCCAAGATTATGTTGTCCGTCCCGACGACAAAGCCGCTCTTAATGCCGCAAGAAAAAGGACGCGAAGCTACAAGGGACAGATGTCCGAACTCCGAGGGAATACTTGACAGAAACACGTCAGATTCTTTTCAGTAGCAACAAGATTTTCAAGCTGTGGGTCACAGCTCCCATAAGGAAGGAACTATGTAGCAGATTATTTATCATTCTATGAAATGTTTTAAATTTCGATATTTGTATTTTGATACACTGTAAAATTTTCTCATTGCCACTCTGCCATTTCATTAGTTTTAATTTGGTTTTGCCTTAAATAAATTGCTGTGTCATTCTGAGGTTTGTCTTTCTTAATTTTCTACGTTACAATATATATAAGTCAATTTCTGTCTGTCTGTCTGTCTGTTTCGCGATAAACTCAAAAACTACTGCACCAATTGGTTCCAAATTTTGCATGTCGCTTTTTATAAACCTGAGGAAAATTTTTGGCTACATTTTGCTTATTATTTTTGGCTATTTCTTTTTTTAATTTGAAGAACTATTTTTTTACGCGGACTAATCCGGAATGGAATGAATACCTAAATATGGCCATTTTTTTTAAAGCATCGGTGGCTTAGTGGTAGAATGCTCGCCTGCCACGCGGGCGGCCCGGGTTCGATTCCCGGCCGATGCATTTTTTTTTTTACAATTTTTAAAACTAATTTATAAAAAATATAATATAAATATATACTATTATATCAACTATATGAATTAAATCAAATACCTAAACACTAATCTCTATATATATAAAAGTCAATTTCTGTCTGTCTGTCTGTTTCGCGATAAACTCAAAAACTACTGAACCAATTGGTACCAAATTTTGCATGTCGCTTTTTATAAACCTGAGGAAAATTTTTGGATACAATTTGCTTAGTATTTTTGGGTATTTCTTTTTATCATTTGAAGAACTTTTTTTACGCGGAGTAATCCGGAATGGAATGAATACCCAAATATGGCCATTTTGTATACGCATCGGTGGCTCAGTGGTAGAATGCTCGCCTGCCACGCGGGCGGCCCGGGTTCGATTCCCGGCCGATGCATTTTTTTTTAACAATTTTTAAAACTCATATATATTATATCTTCTATATATATAAAAATGAATGTTTGTATGTTTGTTTGTTTGTTTGTTGGTTTGTATGTCCGGTATACAAATTCGCAGTAGTTCACTAATTCAAACCAAAATTTCCATACATAGGTAAAAAAAATACGAGGAAAACGATAGGCTATTTTAAATTATATATAAATTAAATATTAAAACTATATATTCAAATTATTCTACATAGCTCACGAACAGCGCCCTCTATCAAGGTTATAAATACGTTTAAAATCGAAATCTTCTCAAAATTTTATTAATAATAGTGTTCGCTTAATAATTAGAATACTTGATCTAAATCGAAATATTTATAGACGCTCGCTCGATTTGAAGATTTATATCGTAACTAATCTGACTGTAAAGTTTGGAGCGGGACGTTTCACAAGAGTGACATCCACGGCGCCAATTTATAATTGTAACGAATAGTGTTTGAATAAAACATTTAATCGGGTAAACCCGGGCGTTGCCCGGGTCATTCGTCTAGTAACCAATAAAGATATATGTACAATAAAATATTACAAAAGGAATGAAACTATAAAAAGGAATGATGATAATCTAAATATTCTATTTTAAATAAATATTAAATACCATAGAATATTTTGAATAAATGTAGGGCGCATTAAAATTGATGCAACAATATTCTATCATTTTTTGCAAGCTTTGTAGAATAAAACCTACAAACGAAATGTCCCACTATCTATCTGATTTTATTTATATGGGGGAGGAAAGGAACATTTTTAACTTCATTAATCAGATAAGAAAAGATTTAAAAATCTGCTACTGTCAATTTGCGGACAAGCTTGGGGTCTTAGTACCCAAAAGAGACTTACATTATACAATACAATATTTAGGCCAATGCTTTCTTATGGATCAGAGATATGGTATAAATTCGTAAATAAGAAAAATATAAATAAATGAAATTCATTTCAATACTAAATGCTATTATGGTGCACGCAATCATATAAAACGAAGAGTTCTAATTGTATACATAGCATAGCCAAGATGTCTTTGCTTAACGATTTCATTGAATCCAAAGAAATTAAATATGAATTAAATAATTTGAATTAAGAAGAAAAACAAAATTACAATTTTGATGTACCAAGCATAATAACGGATTTTATTGAATTTAAAATGGCTACTTTGAAGAACAACACAAATAAAACTTTTTATAGCTTTTTCCCTAACAACATACCAAAATATTTCCGGTTAAACTTTCATAAATCTCAATTTATTTCTAATCATGGAATTTTTAAAGGTTTTCTAAAAATAATTAAAGCAGTGTAAGATTCGAGTTGTTTTTACGGAAATGAGGAACAAACCTCAATACATCTTTTACTGGATTGTCCTGTTTTTCAAGACTATAAAATCGACAATAATTGTAACAGATCCAAGTATTTTTATATCCAGTAAAGAAATGTATATTACAATTAATACCTTCTGTAAATATATTTCAAATTATATAGCAACAAATATATTTGAAGAAACTGCTATTTACTAAAAACTAATTTATTATCTTAATTGTAGATATATTGCCAGACATTCATTTCTTTTGTACAAAGTTCTCCATTTTTCTCTCTCTTTCTCCTGGTTAATATCATATGGCTATTCCTTACGACCTTCAATTATTGTAGGGTATTGTAGCCTATAAGTGGACATGGCATCTGCCCGGTAAGCGGAACACTGTGGGTTCGATTCCCATCCCTGGACACTTTTATTTTTCCGTTTATCATTACTCTTCACAATTCATCCTTTTATACTTCATCCCTAAGGTTAGAAATAATCGTTATTTCTTCTTGGAATAAATTTCAATTTTTCGCTTAAAGGAAACACATGCGGGATATTTTCGAATGTCGTTCTACAATTATTGTAAATATTTAAGACAAATGTAAAGACATACATGTATGACAGTGCAAGTGTCCATAGGGGAACATAGCTTTAAATTGAAATAATTCAGATATATGTTGAACCAGTTCAACTGATTAAAAATCGCTTCAGAAAAGACAAACACATAGCTATAGAACTATAAAACTATCATAAAGCGGTCTTGGTGAAAAATAGCCTCACAGAATAAAAAGGTCAAAACATGTACATATAATCATGTATATATAAAATAACTTTCTTCTCTTATACCTTTATGTAAATATTTGGTTTCATTTTTCCTTTTTTGTATGACGAATTATTACAAGGAGGAATGCCTTAATAAAAGCTTTTGTTGTTGTTTTGTCTATATATTCTAATATTTTAACACAAAGCAATAACGCGCCATCTATACATATAAAAAGAAAGGATTTAAAAGCACGAATGTTTCTTCTATACACAATACAAACTTCTACTGTCCTTACTGCGATGAAATTGATGAATTTATTGTTTGCGGAAGAGCATTGCTCGATGCAAATATTTGAATGTACATAGTTTTATTGAAAACCATTTCTGAGATTCCACCCTTCAGTGCTGCGTATATAAGCAGAATCATCCAATACAGTATCAGAGATCTAAGAAGCGGTCTGGTAAATTAAATTGGCAAAACCCGCTGGGAGGGTTCACCACTGATGAGCCAAGCCCTCCCATATATTTTTTTTCATCGCAGTAAGGACAGTATAAGTTTGAATTATGTATAAAAGAAACATTCGTGCTTTTAAATCTTTTTATTTTATATATTCTAAAAGGATTTAAACTAAATAATTTTAACATTGAAAATATGAAAACCACAATAATAGAAAATATTATTATTCTAAAAATTAAAAAAGTCGTGATTCAAGTACGATATTGGGTTTTAAAATTTGCTTTCTTCATGGTGCGTCAAGAGAGTACTACTTATATCTTCAGGACAGATCTGGATACACCATTGCAATTCTTCCAAATAAGGATTCATACAATCCCTACCAACGTTATTGTGACATATTCCTAATTACTTACCTATCAAAATTTATGATTGTTGTGTCTTTGCATATTTACTCTTTCTTTTCGGATAATAATCCCTTGAATCAATATTAAAATAAAACATTAGGCCAGAAACTTTTCCCTGGAGGCCTAATGTTTGTATTTTAATATTTACACTTTGCATATTTGTTCTTTGTCGTAGTACAATTTACATAGTTTAACTTATTTGTGCTATAAATATATAGATTGGCATTCCTTATTGTAATGATTTACCATACAAAAAAGATAGTGGATATTGCTGCTGCTGTGATGGAGATGCATGGAGACATCTGAGACTCTTCTTTGGACACGACAATAACAACAACAACCATACAAAAAGGAAAAAGGAAACCAAATATTTACATAATTAAAGGTATAAGAAAAAAGAAAGTTATTATATATATATATATATGTTTTGATCTTTTTATTTTGTGAGGCTTATACTGTCCTTACTGCGATGAAAAAAAAAATATATTTTATATATATATATATATATAATATATATAAAAATTTATATAAAAATTTAAAAAGTCTGAAACACGCACTTGGTTTGCTTATCTGATATTCTGAATTACATAATTAAAAAATAACGATTAGTTCATATTTATTCCAATAGATGGCGCAAGCTTTCAGAAATACTCAGTTACGTAATCAAACGATACATCTTTCATTTATAATACAACTAGACGAATGGCCCGGGCAACGCCCGGGTTTTACCCGAGTGCGAATATATTTTAAAAACGTTTTAATTCAAATACTATTCGTTACAATTATAAATTGGCGCCATGGATCTCACTCTTGTGAAACGTCCCGTTCCAAACTGTGTGTTCTTAAAAGTGGCCGCTATAGACAGGGTGGTCTGTATAGACAGGTGGATGTATCACACAGCTGATAACAGGGTTGCCTAGAGTGGCCGCTATAGACAGGGTGGTCTGTATAGACAGGTGGATGTATCACACAGCTGATAACAGGGTTGTCTAGAGTGGTCGCTATAGACAGGGTGGTCTGTATAGACAGGTGTATGTATCACACTGCTGATAACAGGGTTGCCTAAGGTGACCGCTATAGACAGGGTGGTCTGTATAGACAGGTGAATGTAACACACTGATGATAACAGGGTTGCCTAAAGTGACCGCTATAGACAGGGTGGTCTGTATAGACAGGTGGATGTATCACACAGCTGATAACAGGGTTGCCTAGAGTGGCCGCTATAGACAGGGTGGTCTGTATAGACAGGTGGATGTATCACACAGCTGATAACAGGGTTGTCTAGAGTGGTCGCTATAGACAGGGTGGTCTGTATAGACAGGTGTATGTATCACACTGCTGATAACAGGGTTGCCTAAGGTGACCGCTATAGACAGGGTGGTCTGTATAGACAGGTGAATGTAACACACTGATGATAACAGGGTTGCCTAAAGTGACCGCTATAGACAGGGTGGTCTGTATAGACAGGTGGATGTATCACACAGCTGATAGCAGGGTTGTCTAGAGTGGCCGCTATAGACAGGTGTATGTATCACACAGCTGATAACAGGGTTATCTAGAATGGCCGCTATAGACAGGGTGGTCTGTATAGACAGGTGGATGTATCACACAGCTGATAACAGGGTTGTCTAGAGTGGTCGCTATAGACAGGGTGGTCTGTATAGACAGGTGTATGTATCACACTGCTGATAACAGGGTTGCCTAAAGTGACCGCTATAGACAGGGTGGTCTGTATAGACAGGTGAATGTAACACACTGATGATAACAGGGTAGCCTAAAGTGACCGCTATAGACAGGGTGGTCTGTATAGACAGGTGGATGTATCACACAGCTGATAACAGGGTTGTCTAGAGTGGTCGCTATAGACAGGGTGGTCTGTATAGACAGGTGTAGGTATCACACTGCTGATAACAGGGTTGCCTAAAGTGACCGCTATAGACAGGGTGGTCTGTATAGACAGGTGAATGTAACACACTGATGATAACAGGGTAGCCTAAAGTGACCGCTATAGACAGGGTGGTCTGTATAGACAGGTGGATGTATCACACAGCTGATAACAGGGTTGTCTAGAGTGGCCGCTATAGACAGGTGTATGTATCACACAGCTGATAACAGGGTTATCTAGAATGGCCGCTATATACAGGGTGGTCTGTATAGACAGGTGGATGTATCACACAGCTGATAACAGGGTTGTCTAGAATGGCCGCTATAGACAGGTGTATGTATCACACAGCTGATAACAGGGTTGTCTAGAGGGGGGCAGGGAGGACACGTGTTCGCCGGCAGCCAATGGGCGCGCATTCTATCCGTGAGCTTCAGACAGAATAAGGCAATTATATAAGTAGATATAATGCGGCTTATGTAGAACGACATTTGACAATTATCGAACCCATCATGCCATGATGCCCAGTAAGTGGAACATTATGGGTTCGATTCCCATCCCTGGACACTTTTATTTTCCGTTTATCATTACTTTTCACAATTCATCTTTTCATACTTCATCCCTAGAAATAATCGTTATTTCTCCTTAAAATAAATTTCGATTTTTCGTTCAAAAGAAACATTTGCGGGATAATTGTCAAATCTCGTTCTAATTCTTTCATTATTCAACCACTTGTGTGATTTCAGTCTAATTTCACATTTGCACTATTTTTCTAATTTTCACTTTATAAGTAGGGGGTGGTAAGAAAAGCAATTATTTTTCCAAAACAAATATTTAGAGCCAATATTATTTCATAATAAACCGTCGTAAACTATCGGACGTGATCCTATTTATTAGCTAAGTGCTTGAAGGCACTCCATATTTTAAAAGGCTAATATTAAAATTAGTCGGAAGTTAATATTGAATTTCTTGATGAAAAAAAAAAAAGACGTTATTATCATATTTTGAGGAAATTTACTTTTCCAAAAACCAAGAATCTTTTCATTAGAAGATTTATAGCTCAAGATTTGTTTAAATATTTTCTGAATTAATTACCAATACCTGGTGTGTCTGTGAATTTTATTTTTCAGGGGTGTCGAATCAAAATTGTTCTTTGGCTATTTCGAATGGTAGGTTCGGATTGTATTGTGTGAACCACAATGATCGTCTGTTTCGAATTGTTCTAGCATTCAACCGAGAAAATAAATAAGTGTAACTTATCTATTTCGTTAATTTTTCTATATATGTATCAAAAAGTGGCACCTTTCCCTTTAAAAATGCATTAAAACAATGCATTTGGTTTATGAACCCTCCCAAAAAAAAAGAAAAGAAGTAAAGGTGATGATAAAAATTTTAAAATTAAATCATTTACTATTACCCTTACTGTAATGATAGAAAGGCCTGGCTCATCAATAGTGAACCCTCACAGCGGTTTCGCCAGTTTAATCTACCATACCGCTTTATGATAATGTATTGTCCCGTGTTGCATATATATCCGTTACTTTTAAATGGCATTATTGGTGACAGGGTAGGATATAATTAATTTTTAAACAGAAATATTTCAAAATATTTAAAAATAGTTAATAATTTTGACTATAGATGGCGTGCATATACCTTGTTATTATTAGAAATTTCTTTCCAGAAGATAGCTCTCTCTGTTAAAATTATTGATCAACAATTATAAAGCCTAAGATAGGAAAACATAGAAAAAACGTTTGATTAGGTCAAAAGAGAATAATTAATTATAAGATAATTAATATAATAAAGACACGCACTCTGTGTAAATTCAGAAAAAAATATAATTGAATACAAGAGTGAAAAATATACCAAACGAATATTAATAAATTACTTTGGCTAAATTTATCATCACGTTGTAAGGTTTCTTCCAAATTTAGACCACGCTATTTTGGAATATTTATTTTTATCAATAGGTTCATATGTCTTTTGATTTCTATGGATTTTCGTTTGTATAGAAAATATTCAATATAAAGGTTATTTTTGTATTGAGAGCTAAAAATATTTAATTATTATATTCAATATAAATTATTATGGGTTTTGTGTTTGTAAATGTATTTTAATTTCATTCAAAAGAGAATATTGAAAAGATGCTTATTTTACTGGTTTTTATTTCAACCATCACAAACAAAAAAAAGTTTGAGAAAATTAACAGAAAAAGATATAAAGAATATTTTAAATTGATAGACAAATATTTTAATATTATTTTATTCTTTAAGATAAAATAGATTTGAAAATATTTTAATTTGCTATAAATATAAAATTGAATTTTTACAGAATGTTTTTTAATAATGCGAGTAATTATCGTTTGATTAGCTTGTCTTTCATTGGTGGAAAATCTCATGTTTTTGAATATACTGCTCTTCTATTGGCTGAAGGAAAGCCGATATCAGGATTGAGTTTTAAAAGACATTATAAAAAAGGCAGTTAATTTGCATATTAAGATTGTTGAGTATAGAATCTGCTAGATATATTGTAAAATGGATAAGTCATAGATATATGTACCCGCCGAACAAGCGTGTACAAGCTATAGATATAGAAGCTATAGAAATAGATAAGCTATCCGAGAAGCCAAGCTTTCAGAATAAAGTTGGGGAAAGATGGATAGATTTCAGCTACGGGGGATGGCCACGTGTCTCGGGGGGCAGGCGCTAAAAACAGCATTCCTGTGTAGGGAAGGACAGAGTCTGGTGACATCTGCGGCAAGGAGAAGACGTGGCGACTTGCCTCCGGGGCGTGTGGATGATCCTGTAAGACGGTGCCAGGAGAGCCTGACATCAGAGCGGCCTACAAGACGGTGTATTCCAGGCTGGACATGTACAGTGTGGAGCGGAACACAAGAGTGACATCCACGGCGCCAAGAATCCTTCTGACGGAGAGGTTGAAGGCAAGTCCCATTTATTTGTATTCCTTCTTTTTAGTGCCACATATAATAAAGCGCTAACTTTAGCTGCAATCCCTTCGAACTCACGTGTGTATCTTTGTGGCATCCTGATTAGACAAAGTACACGAACAGCGTCTGGGTACGTCTTAACATTATATAATTTACAAATTTAGAATATAAAATCTATTAGAGATTTCTCTCTAAAATAATTAGAGATTTCTTCGAAATATTTCTCTTCGTAAACAAAATATATTCCTTATAAAATAATATATCTTAATGATGAAACTAATAGTGGATATCTTGTTCGAACTGTCGAATTAAATATCAATTAATCGTTGATTTTTTTAAAATAAATATTTATATTTAAATAAAAAGGCATATATATTGGATCAAAATATAATTTATTTTACCAATATTTCAGTTGGCTGAACGCCAACCTTTATCAAGGTATTATAACATTTATAACACCTTGATAAAGGTTGGCGTTCAGTCAACTGAAATATTGGCAAAATAAATGATATTTTGATCCAATATATGCCTTTTTATTTAAAGATTTATTTATTGATTGCTCTATTTTCAAAATATTTATATGTAATTCTACTGTCCTAAAAGCTTATGTCCATAGTTTGCTTAAATAGCATTACAAAGATTCCACCTTTCAGTGCTGCGTATATAAGCAGAATCGTCCATTACAGTATTAGAGTTCTAAGAGACAGTCTGGTAGATTAAATTGGCGAAATCACTGGGAAAGTTCACCATTGATGAGCCAAGCCATTCCAAATATTTTTTTCGTGTCAGTAAGGACAGTAGAAGTTTGTTTTGTGTAAAAAAAGAAAAATTCGTGTTTTAATGATTCCATTTCCTAAATAAATAATTATTCTGTAATTTCTTTATTTTTACTAAGAAATGGTATTTAGTCAAATTTCTGGAATAATCAAAATAAAATCATACACTTTTCTCTATACATACATGAACGAAACTTGGATTTTTCTTATGGGTTATTATTCTAAGTGTTTTGACTATTTTCTATTTTAAAATAAATTATTGCAAATATAATAATATTTATATCATTAGAAATTCATGTGAATGTATAACACAAAAATTAATAGAATATTTAACTTAAAAATTAACAAAGTTTCTTGAACTTATTTAACAAACTAAACCAAAGGTTAATGACCATCAATGAAACATCATGCCATAAATAGCAAAAGTTGGAAAAACTTTTTTTTTAAGTTAAAAAAAGTCTATATTTAGGTTCGGGTTCCCCAAAAAAATTTCTGGGGTGAAATAAAAAGCAAAAATATCTTTAGGCTTTATTTGTAACTTTGTATCAGTTCATTAAATTCCTTCTATATTGTTAGCAGTGATATTTGATAATGTTTTTTTAGAAACAACAACTTTTGTATCATTTTTCATTTCTTTATTTGTTTTAATATAACTGTGGATTAATCCAGGACTGGAGACACCTACTGCTGGAATCCCCACTCTTCTTTATCGCTAGACAACAGACAGTAAACAATGTTGTAGATCTATATCAATTTGTAAATATTAGAGATAATTTAAAAAAACAAAGCCTCCAGAGAAAATATTTTTAATTTTTTTAAACGACAAGGAAATCTAAATTGATAATAGTGAAATACAAGAGAAGTAATAGGGGAAGTTTAGGGGGAAATATTTTCTTCTTCTTACTTATCTCCACTCAATCATATTAGGGTATCAAGCTTGTAGAGTTTGTTGATGGTGTCTGCTGGGGATGTGTCTCTTCTTCTTTCTTATCTCGACTCAATCATATCCGGGTATCAAGCTTGTAGAGTTTGTTGATGGTATCTGCTGGGGATGAGTAGAGCTCATCAATGGATGAGTCAATCCAGTCAAAATGACAACCCTCATGATTGTGTGAAGTAGAATGCGTCTGCCTTTGTCATTAAGACTGGGAGCACTACTCACTAGAGATAATTGTCACATATTTAACTATTTTTGTAAATATATTTATGATTATCTTTATAACCTGATAAG
Organism: Cordylochernes scorpioides; assembly: GCA_030710605.1. NCBI lineage: Eukaryota > Metazoa > Arthropoda > Arachnida > Pseudoscorpiones > Chernetidae > Cordylochernes > Cordylochernes scorpioides. The sequence continues at coordinate 18,636,338 of CP092883.1, read as the reverse complement.
ATAAGGTTTCTAATATATCTTATTGTTTTTTTTTTATTAATTTAATTTTTGTGTAATAAGTTTATACCTGCTCCTATTTAAAAAATGTAAATCGACGCAATTATACCTAGTCGAGATATCGCGTTTTGTGTGCTTTAATATATCTATGGATAAATCCAAACCCTTTTTAAAATAATCTGATACTTATCCATACATTCCAATAACAAAATTTTCAATTATTTTTGTAAAAATGATCATTCTTATATTGTAAACAATCGAATTTTCTCGTTTAAGAGCAATATTTGTTCGAAAGATTTCAAAAACCTCGAATAAAAAGAATTTTTTTGCCCAAATTTTAATTTTTTCTTTATTCAAAAAATTCAAAATTGTAGCAAATTATTTATCATATTTTATAAACAGATTATTAATTGTTTGATATTTATATTATTTATATTTTGTTATTCTCTCTGGAAACTTCCCTTATTGCTTATCTTGTATCTTATAAATGTTGGTTGTGTTCTTGTCTTAAATAAATTGCTGTGTCATCCTGAAGTTTGTCTTTCCTTATTTCTATGTTACAATATTTTAAGAAAAGGAATCTCATGATCGTGCAACTAAAAGTTACTGATGGCTTACGCCATCTGTTATAATAAATATTGCCACGTGGAAAATTAGGGAAGACAAAAACTTCAGGAGGAGACAACAATTTATTTCAGGGAAGGACAAACTATGAAAGGTAAACAAAAGATAAGCCACGAGGGGAATTTACAGAGTAGCAAAATATAAATATGAAAATGACCACTCTCTGTTAATAAAAATAATAAAATTAATAAATACTTGGTTACAATATCAACTGATTGTTGATTTATATTATTCCAGAATTGGTCAAATATTCATTCTTGATAAATCGAGAAAACCGGCAAGCCATTAGCAAAATTTTAGTTACACAATCAGAAGATACATTTTTTCTTAATTTATCCACCAGATCCTGGAGCATAATTCACTTTTTAGTACTATTTTTCAAATGCATATTATAACGAGACATTAATTATTTTATAAACAGAGAATATTGTTGCATCAATTTTAATGCGCCCTTCATTTATTCATAATATTCTATGATATTTAATATTTATTTAAAACAGATTATTTAGAGAGATAATCATTATTCCTTTTTATAGTTTCATTTCATTTGTAATGTTTTATTGTACATATATCTTGATTGGTTATTGGAGCGAGAGAGGACCTAGACGAAGACTGCGGATCACGACCTACGAGGAAGACAACGAATAAATAAACACAATAACTTTAAAAGGTAATTTATTTACTTTTACTTTTATTTATTCGCTTTGAATATTGTCGCAGAGATAAATAAACCAAGGGCAAATTTGGGAATAAATTAATTTATTATAAGGGGTATTTATAGGGAGAGAGAGAGAGTACAACTTACCCCAAGTTAAAGATAATCCTAATGAACGGCGTCAGCCACCGTCCCGTTTTCCTTATTTACAGATCAGCTTCCGAGAACCCCTCACACCTGTGGTCCCCCCGGGGTCCAGGGATGATTGACAGGTGTCCCATCTGCATGGAGCTTCTTGACAATATGGAAACCCGCTCAGGAAACGTTTATAACACCAAGAAGGAAAAAACCAAGGTCGACGATCCTGCAAAGCTGCAACTTGGTGCAACAATATATTAATTTTTATGTGAAAGAATAATAAAAAAAGGTCAGATGTTGATATAAAAAACAAATAAGGCATATCCTAGCCATGCTCACATGAGCGTTCTAGATGGTAGAGCGCCATCTAGTGGAACAAATTTATATTAAAAAATGGGTTGGCTAAATATCAGGGAACAGGTTAAATCAACATTAATTGAATTCTTTTCCACTAGATGGCGCTCTGCCTTCTAGAAAAGGTTCATGTTAGTGGTCAGAATATGCCCCTTATTTGTTATTAATTTTTATATTTATAATTTCCTGCTCTGAAAACGTACCTCACTGCCTTTCTTAGTTTTTTTTTTTTTATATAAATTTTATGTTGTTCTTAATTCAAATAAAATGTGTCATTCTGATGTTTGTCTTTCTTAATTTTCCATTTGACAATATTGTGTTACAAAATTTCAATAATTTTGATTCGAGAAAGATATTGAAGTTACCTTCTCCATGTAAAAGATTATCGAAAATAAATATCAGCTATATTTGAAAAAAAAAGGTTTTTAGTATTATTATCCCTATAACACGTGTTACAGGCAATGAATATCATGGTGGGTAGAAGTTAGCGACTGCTTTTACTGTAAGGGCACTACATATCTACACATGGAGAATGCAGTTCGAATTTTTCTCTTACAAATATGCCATATCCCCATTCGTTTTCTTGTACTTGCTGGTTGACCTTTTAAAGAATCGGGATTATTGGTGCATATTTTATTCAGAAAAAAAGTACCCAATGAGAGATTCGAACCCGCGTCCTGAATGTTGGAAATCAATCGTACAATACGATGATACAATATGACCAAATACCATCCCATAGATGTAGGCAGTCTTCTATATCACAATAGTTTATAATTTGATTAAAATGTCGAATCCTTCGCTGAGGTTATCCTGTCGGCTCTTGTCGAATCCTGTCGTTGTGGAATCCAGTCAACTAAATCTATAGTGTGAGTCCCTGTCAACTCTCGCTATACTGTGTTAACCGAGTGGAACAGTCAGGGCGTGGAGAGTTTTCCAGTACCTCTCTGCACCTTGGAAGACCTTTAACAGTTCTCACAGAGTACAGGCAGTCGTGGTCGAGGCAGAGTGGAAAGCTTGGGAATGTCCACACAAAAAAACGAAGAGACACAGTTGAACTAGGAAAGTTCCGTGAACAGATTAGAGCAAGATGGAGATAGAAGAGTTCTTACTGTTCTACATGGTCGATGAGATGGACCTGGGTAAAACCGACAAGTGCTCCCGCTGATGGCGAAGTGACTATATTTTCGGTTAGGGCGGAGGTCATATATATCTTTGCCGAAAGGAAGTATTGGGTTTCATACAACAAGGGCGTGGATAGGAAGAAGTGTCATTGTACACTCCTGGCAACGCCCTGTCATCTTCTACATCTTTTAGATGTTGTTGGACTTCTATCTCAATCTCTTGCTTTAGCTCAACTCTTAATCTATTACAGAGTTTTATTTATTTATCCTCAGTTTGTACAAAGTACATTACATATGATGATGTAATGACACATGTTAATCATGTGTATAATTATTTACAGAAGTGTTTATTATACAACATGAAAATCTTGTTATAAGTATTTTACAATATGGGGTTGTTGGTTTAAATTACCATATATATATATATATGGTTAAACACTTTTTTTTAAATATTGTAATAGATTATATATGCAAATTTCTCTTAATAGTATATGTATACATAAGGAAATAAAACATTTAAACGCGGAATTTTATTTTTAAACATAAAACAAAATTATACTGTCGTGTCCATACTGCTATGAGAAAATATTGGAAGGGCTTGGCTCATCAGTGGTGAACCCTCCCAGCGGTTTCGCCAATTTAATCTACCATTTTTAGAGCCCTAATACTGTATTGTACAATTTCTAAGATTATTTCTTTCAGTGTAGCATATACTTAGTTATGAAGCTAGTTTACCAGGTAAACACCTCTTTGTCAAATTCTGAAGATTTTATTTGATCATTTCTAAACCTCATGAAATCAAGATCTTCCCTGGACTGAAGAGGGTCATTATTTCGAAAGCATGGTCTCCAAACATACGTTCTCAGTTCACCAAGTTGTGGGTTTTTTAGCTTCCCTAGACTGTTAGTCTAGACACTGTATAGACACCATCAATAGACAGTGCTTATTTTTACCGTCCATTATGATGGCGGTTGTTGTCGTCGCCGTTCTTCTTCATTGGAAAATGGGTGCCGTTGCCACGTTAATATAAATTCTACAAGGCCGCAGTCACCGTTCGGAGGAGATTAATAGAATCGCCGAATGTCGTGGTCCATTTGGGTGAGGAAAGCGAAGAACGCGGCTGATTCCACACTCGTCTTTTCAGTGATACGCTAACCTATGCACGGTATATTCTGTGGCCATTGGACATGCGTCGAACCTGGAGGATGTTGGGTTCTGCGCTGCCTGGAGTATAGGAGCTCTATCTATGCTTCCTTCCAGTCGTGAATCTGTATAAGACCGGTGGTCTTAATAAAGTTGTATGTGTGTGGACACGGACCAGAATTTGGCCAAATATTCCAAAGGTCCAGAGGGGACCGCAGGAAGGTGATGGGATAGGTGACCTTAATATTATCACGGCCAACTTTAACCTTCTTGGAACAGATATAGAATATAAGTTAATATATGGAGAAACGCCTCCGCTACTCCCACGCATTCCATTATACCTAGAAGAGTTTTCATTCTAAACTGAATTAGTCTTATAATGTATTCCATTCACTAATTTTCCTCTTTTATATATCAAATACCGGGTAAATTATTTCTATTAATATAATCTAACAAGCGAGTTAATAAAAAATAGTATTATAAAACTATTTTAGAGGCGTAATATTCTTTTAAAATAAAACAATTTCTACTGTCCTTACTTCCATCGCAGTAAGGACAGTAGAAATTGTTTTATTTTAAAAGAATATTACGCCTCTAAAATAGTTTTATAATTTGATAACAGATGGCGCGCAAGTGCATCGTAAAAAATAGTATGGTACTATATTAAAATTGAATTATAACTCTTATAGAAATTTCAAATATATTAGCTTTTCGAATAGCAGACTTCTTCGGGGTCTGGGATCAGACTTTCTCGGGACTGGTTAGACTGAAACTGGAGCGGTCTCTTGTTCCCACATTCAACCTGGTTGAAGAAATACAGGGGCATCGTCTTCAGCCAACCTAGATACCTATTGGGTTGACCTTCGGTATAGAGAAACCAAGAAATAAATTTAAAAAAGAATGGCATTATATTAAAATTGAATTATAACTTATGAAAATGTCCACGACATTCGCGGTGTGAACAGCATGTTCCCTCGTGTTCCGTGAACAGACTTTTCCGGGACTGTCTAGACAGAAACTGGAGCGGTCTCTTCTTCCCACATTCAACCTGGTTGAGGAAATGCAGGATCATCATAGGCAGACTTAGAACTAGGTACCGATCGGAGTGACTTTCGGTCTAGACAATTGACAATTAATATAATTTTATTGGCATCTTGTCAATACATGCAAAAGTACGCAGCCTAGAGTAACCAAGAAGTTGAGAAAAAATAATTGCATTATTGAAATTGAATTCTAATTTATGAAAATTTACACGACATTAGCAATGCGAATAGCGGATTCCCTCGGGGTCAGCGAACAGACTTTTTGGAACTGGCTAGACTGAAACTAGAGCGGTCTCTTCTTTCCACATTCAACCTGGTTGAGGAAATGCAGGATCATCATAGGCAGACTTAGAACTAGGTACCGATCTGAGTGACTTTCGGTCTAGACAATTGACAATTAATATAATTTTAGTGACATCTTGTCAATACATGCAAAGGTACGCAGCCTAGAGCAACCAAGAAGTTGAGAAAAAAAGAATGGCATTATTGAAATTGAATTCTAATTCATGAAAATTTACACGACATTAGCAATGCGAATAGTGGATTCCTCGGGGTCAGCGAACAGACTTTTTGGAACTGGCTAGACTGAAACTAGAGCTGTCTCTTCTTTCCACATTCAACCTGGTTGAGGAAATGCAGGATCATCATAAGAAGACTTAGAACTAGGTACCGATCGGAGTGACTTTCGGTCTAGAAAATTGACAATTAAATAATTTTATTGACGTCTTGTCAATACATGAAAAAGTACGCAGCTTAAAGCAACCAAAAGAATAAGAAAAATAATAATGGCACTATTGATATTGAATTGTAACTTATGAAAATTTACACAATATTCGGAGTTTGAATAGCGTATTCCCTCATACGGTTTGCGATCATACCTTCCAGGAATTGGCTAGACTGAAACTGGAGTGGTAGCTTGTTCCCATACTCAACCTGGTTGAGAGAATGCAGGGGCATCGTCTTCAGGCAATCTAGGTACCGATCGGGATGACCTTCGGTGTAGAGAAATCAAGAAGTTAAGAAAAATAGAAGGGCATTATTGAAATTGAATTATAACTTATGAACGTTTCTACGACATTCATATACCTCAGAACAATTTTTAACGCCTTGCCAAATGTTTATTTTTATTTACTTCTCCTGACGAAGACAAAAGATTTTTGTCGAAACGTTGAGAAAAAAAAAAACTCCAACTGGCCGAAGTGTCTATTTTTCATATAAATATGAATGCCGGCTAGGCAGCTACTATCTTTACTATTCATATACCTATTGTTTGAATTTTTCAAGAATCTTCTTGGAGCAGGTTTTTTGGTTGTTAAGATATAGCCTGCATCACATTGATAGGGCCAACAGCTTGCAATGTGCACGTTTTTTGGTTTTTCTTGATTTATCAAGAAGGATATTTGTCCAATTTTCTGGATATTTAAAAATTAAATTACGCTTATTTTCATAGAATCGTTAAATATCTTAACCAATAATTACTTTACACTGCATAGTATTAGATAATAAAAGGCATATATTGGATTTAATAAAATATTTATTTAGCCAATATTTCGGCTGGCTGAACGCCGACCTTTATCGAGGCATTATATTTTTGTATACACAAACTCAGCGCCGCATAGTGTCATAATATCACAGTTGAAATCAATTAAAATACTATGCGGCGCTGAGTTTGTGTATACAAAAATGAAATGCCTCGATAAAGGTCGGCGTTCAGCCAGCCGAAATATTGGCAAAATAAATATTTTATTAAATCCAATATATGCCTTTTATTATCTAATGAATTAAGTATGGATTGCTCTATTTTCAAAACTGCATACTATATAAACATAATCGCCCAATACAATATTAAATTCTTTAATTATATCAAACACACACAAAATGCTATATTTCGGCTTGGAATAATTGCGTCAATTTACTATTTTTAAAACATTGATTAATATCTCTTTTTAAAAATAGACTCTTCGACAAGTTAAAGTTTTATTTTCTCAATTGGAAAAATCGCGTTAGAACGCCCTTGCAACTTCAGAACAATTTTTAACGCCTTGCCAAATGCTTTATTTTTATTTCTCTTGACGAAGACAAAAGATTTTTGTTGAAACGTTGAGAAAATTTAACTGGCCGAAGTGTCTATTTTTTAAAGAAAAATGAATTCTAGCCAGGCAACCTCTATCTTCAATATTTTTAATATCATTATGCAAGAAAAAATAACAATAAAAAAGAAACGCGATAATATAGATTAGGAACCCGATCTTTTCAGGTTATAAAGACAAATATATTTCTTTTACAAATCAAACAATTTCTACTGCCCTTACTGCAATGGAAAAATTAATGGGAGGGCCTGACATTTATAATTTTTCCATTGCAGTAAGGGCAATTGTTTGATTTGTAAAAGAATCATACGCGTCTATAATAGTTTCGAATTTTCATAACAGATGGCGCGCTGATGCATAATATAAATATATATACAAAAGTGATTAAATCTCCGACAATTCTATCTGGTATTTACAAAATTACAATATTAAATGCATGCGATATTATAATGCGTTTATGTTGACTTTGCTTAGGCCTTTTTAAAGATACTGATTCCAAGAAGATTAATCAAATATTATTGATTTACAAGAGATTTGAAGAATACTAGATGAAAATTTTAACTACTTGTTCTCAATATCTTCTTAACCCCATGTAAATAATTTTCAAAATTCCCTTTTAATCGATGCAAATGAAAAATCAAAAAAGAATATTTAAGTATTTTTTGATCCTGTAATTCAAGTTACGTAAAAATGCACGAAATCTTTCAAATCTGGTATCACAGAAAATTGGAAACTCTGGACAATTTTGAAGGGAGATTTCAACTATGAGGTCTCATTTAAACTAATTAATAATTAATTGCAAAATTTATAATGACACGCACGCTTCCCTGTAATTGGGAGTCGTTTTCGTGGAGAAAACATGTTTTTGTTCTCCTTGGGTGTCGAATTAACGGATATTATATAGCTGCTCTGTTTTTCTCACTAGTTTGACGTTCTTGTAGAAGTGTTTAAAGTAATTTGTGTCAATTATGTCATTTCTTTAACGTATATAAAATCAAGCTAATTATCTAAATTAAATTTTGTAATTATATTTTGTATTATTACTAAATAGGGTAAACAAAAGGATAGTTATAATTAGAATGGTATTATTTCGCAGAATATTCTCAAGAATTGGTTAAGAGCGAGACGATAAATGATCAAAATTCTGGGAATTTCTGAACAACTGTTCCACGAATTTCCATTTATTTAAGCGTCGCATGTGTCCATTATATTTTTTTCAACAATTTTAGCAAGACTTTCTTTGAATTTACGAAATATTTAGCAAGACTATTCTTTGAATTTTCAGCAATTTTTAACACGATAATTTGTAGATTTTCAACAACTTTGACACCTTCATTATTTGATTTATCTAAAATTTTAACACCTCAATTGTTCGATATTTCTGAAATTTCAACACCCCCATTCTTCGATATTTCAACAATCGTATCACTCCATTCTATTATATTTCAACAATCCTATCACCCCCATTTATTCTATATTTCAAAAATCCTATCACCCCATTCTACTATATTTCAACAATCGTATCACTCAATTCTATTATATTTCAACAATCCTATCACCCCCATTTTTTCGATATTTCAACAATCCTATCACCCCATTCTTCGATATTTCAACACTTTTAACACCCCATTCTTCGATCTTTCAACAATCCTAACACCTTATTCTTCGATTTTTCAACAATTTTAACACCCAAATTCTTCATTTTTCAACAATTATAACACCGTATTCTTAGATTTTTCTACAATTTTAACACCCCTTTTCTTACATTTCCAACAATTGTAACACCCCATTCTTCGATTTTTCTATAATTTTAACACCCACATTCTTCATTTTTCAACAATTATAACACCCTATTCTTCGATTTTTCTACAATTTTAATACCCCTTTTCTTACATTTCCAACAATTGTAACACCCCATTCTTCGATTTTTCTATAATTTTAACACCCACATTCTTCATTTTTCAACAATTATAACACCCCATTCTTCGATTTTTCTACAATTTTAATACCCCTTTTCTTACATTTCCAACAATTGTAACACCCCATTCTTCGATTTTTCTATAATTTTAACACCCACATTCTTCATTTTTCAACAATTATAACACCCTATTCTTCGATTTTTCTACAATTTTAATACCCCTTTTCTTACATTTCCAACAATTGTAACACCCCATTCTTCGATTTTTCTACAATTTTAACACCCACATTCTTCATTTTTCAACAATTATAACACCCCATTCTTCGATTTTCTACAATTTAATACCCCTATTCTCTCTTACATTCACAACAATTGTAACACCCCATTCTTCGATTTTTCTACAATTTTAACACCCACATTCTTCATTTTTCAACAATTATAACACCCCATTCTTCGATTTTCTACAATTTAATACCCCTATTCTCTCTTACATTCACAACAATTGTAACACCCCATTCTTCGATATTTCAACAATTTTAACACCCACATTCTTCATTTTTCAACAATTATAACACCCCAATTCTTCGATTTTTCTACAATTTTTATACCCCTATTCTTACATTTCCAACCTTTTTAACACCTACATTTTTCATTTTTCAACAATTTTAACAAACACACATCCTTGATATTTCTACAATTTCAACCCACACCCTCATTTTTCGAATTTCAAAAATTTATAACACCCCCACACACATTCTCCGATTTTAAAACAATTTTACCACCCCCACGTTCTTAGATTTTTCTTACAATTCTCAGTCCATTCAATCCCTCAATACGATCTATTCATTCCATAAATTCCTTATGTTTCTTTGAACTTATAAATATTCAAAGAAATTAATAACAAGATATACTTATTCATATTTCTCTATAAAAACTCTCAGAGAAATCTAACTCACTTAATAAAAGACGAATTCTCGTATTTTTGTTAATGGTTTAAATCAGAGAAAATATTGCTCTTGTTCCCCTTCAATTATTATTATATTTACTTTTATTAAGAACAAAGAAGGCATATCCTGACCAGGAGTAAATGTGCTTTTTAGAAGGCAGAGCGCCATCTAGTTGAACAGAAATCAACTAAGCGTTGATTTAACCTGTTCCCTGATATTTGACCAACCCATTTTCTTGATAAGTTAAGAAAAGCCATCCACGAACGCGTTTCGAGCTGTTGATTCTCGTTAGCGTGGAGCAGGCTGTGCCACTGCGACTAAAAATCTTTTGGTTCCAGAGGCTTCCTGAGAAATCAAGAACATCTGACCTTTTTATTTGTTTTCTATTATTTTTTCTCATTTACTTTTCTATATATGCACACACAGCTGCGAGAACACAGCCTTTATCAATCTTCTAATATTGAACCCAATATTTCCTTCGTCATTCTTGAATTTCCTGATAATTACGTTAGAAACGTAAAAAATTACCGACGTCTTCTTCTTCTTCTTTCTTATCTCCACTAAATTATATTAGGGTATCAAGCTTGTAAAGCTTGAGAACATGACTTGGGTGAAGTAGAATGTGTCTGCCTTTTCATTAAGACTGGGAGCACTACTCAGTGGCAGGCCGATTTAGCTCCAAAAGAAATGGCCACCTCTGACATGAGGAACAGACGCCATGTGTACCCGCTCCTAACATGGAGTACAAACGCTGCTCATCCTGTATCCCTGGATTAGAAGCGTACATATTATGCAAAGAACTTTTTTTTAAATTGTAAAATGGCAGCTTTAATGGGTTGGTCTCTTTCATTACATATTGTAGCAAAGTATTTATTATTTTAGTAATAGATTATCAATTTTGATCATTATATTTTGCTATCTGTAAACTTCCTTCATTATTTCACTGTGTATTTAATCCATTACATGTTTACAATCCAGTTTCGTCAATGTAGACCTCGTACATGGCATTTACCACATAGACCTGTGTGGCCATTCGATCTTAGAATGACAAGATGACAGGAAGGACATATGCGGTGTCAGGTGTCGATGGAAAGGTGGTTTAAACAGTTGGTTTTCAACCGCTACGACTTGGTATCGAATCTCGCATTAGGTACTTTTTTATAATTTAAACAAAATGCTCCAATTGCCCCCGATTATTGCAAAAAGTCTAACCTCAACAGCGAGTATAAGTAACCAAACGAGGCTCTGACACATTTGTAAGTGTAAAAGTCGAACTGCTTTTCACATGTGTAGACATGTGGTTCACTTACAGTAAAAGCAGTCGCCAACTTCTACCCACCATGATTATCATGGCCTGTACCACGTGTACCTGGGATATATAAAAAAAAGAAGAAGCGAAGATATTCTTCCGACTGTGGCCAAATGGTCTTGTTTAGAAGTCAGGAAGACAACACCATGGATCTTCTGATATCTGGAGGGAAGTCCCACTAATTTTACATAATCATTTTTAAGGATACTTTAATAAATGTCTAACATTTGGTGCATTCCTGTGAAAATGTTGTTACTGAGCATTATCAAATTCAATCAAAGACGACTTGAAGTTTTGGTTCTCTGTTGGAAGTTTTTTAGCAAAATATAAACTTCACTTTATTTCAATCGTCTGTTTATATGTACAATGCATAATGTACATATGTATTATGCACAATGATATTTTTATAAGACAATAACGTGTCATTCATATTTAAGAAATAAAATCATTGAGATGTTCCTTTTACAAAAATACAAATTTTTCTACTCTTCTTACTGCGATGAAAAATAGTTGTAGTAATCACACCAATATAATTTAAATACAATTATATATTTTAAATTTATTTAAATCTTGGGTAGCACTTAAACATGAAATATATATATTAATCTATATACATACCAACGCTTCGGGCACACCCATATCGGTTTCATTAAAAAGCTCACCAATCTGCTTAACAATAATGGATCCCCTGCACTTGTTTCCTGTGATGATCCTGAAACGCTGAGGAGCGCGATTACAGGGCTCTTAAAAACAGCGGCAGACCAATCTATACAAAACGACCTTACAAGAATGGATAAATCTAAGCTATACTCTCACTACAAAAACATTCACATATCTTTCATGACGGAGGTAAACCTTTTAGGGGATTTTCCTTTCCCGGTTGTAAGACTACTCGCACAAGTTAGAATACTTTCATGTTTTTTTTAGAGAAAACCACACCAAGATGCTCTGCGGTGAGGACCCGATTTGTACCTTCTGTAATTCAAAACTAAAAAATGAAATCACTCACTATATTTTTGATTGCTATGCTCTGAAAGAAGAAAGAAGAACCCTTATGCTCAAAACTGGGCAACTCTGTGCTTCACTTCCATCAATAATTGACAATATGACCCAGAATAAGTATATTGCTACGGCGTTTTATGGTTTCCACAAGTCCGTATCTCAGAAGAAGGCCAAGTGACACTCACTCCTCACTTTCTTACTGCTACTCTTTTTGTGTTGTTTTTCTTGCTTCCCTCTTTCTTATTTTGTTTTCTTTTTCTTCTGTATATATCGTTATTTCCTTTGTCTCACTGCTTTGTTCTTATGCATACCTCTGGTGAATCCTGTATATGGTCAGTGACCCTGAATAAAGGCTTTTTGTTGTTGTTGTTGTTGCTATATACATACCTTAGATCTTCTAAGAAGCGCTTCAGTTTACTGATTATAATAAACTTCTTGCTTAATCTTCTGATTAAATATTTTCGCTTTTGAGCTTTATATCAAATAACCACGCTCTGCTACCAATTGTTGACTTTGCTTAGACTTTTAAAGAAACTAATTCCAAAAATATTAATCGAACATTATCTTTATTGATTTACAAGAGAGAGACAGAGCAAATATAAAAAAGAGAAACTTATCTTCTTATGGTTAGCGCCTATTTTCTTGTGATCTTACACACATACTCTGTGGGTACAATTAATTAATTATAAACTTAAAATATATATATAACATTCAATTTTAAAAATAAAAGTAAATATATTTTCAAATAATTTTATATTAATATATATTCTATATAAATAAAAATTATTACGCTTCTCGTTATTAATTTTCTAAATTATATCTAGGTTTTGCAATTTTTAAGACATTTTATTTATACACTTTAATAATAACATTTTACACTTTAATAGAAACACATTTTATACTTTAGTAACAAAAAATATTATTTTAAGCGATATTTTTAAATTTTATTTTTAAAAACTTTAATAGAGAGAGAGAGAGAAAAAATATGTTTTATTTTACAAATTTTCATTTGAAACACATTTATTTTAAATTAAATTAGTTCACTTTAGTACTGTCTAATTTTTTGTTAAGGTAATTTTTCATTTTAAAAAGAACATTTTTGATTATAATGCGGACAATGTGTTTAAATAAAAAAAATTGAAATATAAAACCTTTTTCTATTAAAGTCAAATATAATCGGCAAAAATATCGCTTGAAAATGAAAATGTTATTATAAAGTGTGGAATATTTTTATATAAATGTAAATTGTTATCTTAAAAATTGTATAACACCTATATGTTGATATAAGTAAAGATTTATTTATAAATATCTTTAAACAGAATTGGTTATTTCGAAATTGTTTACCATTATGTTTCTGTATTAAAAATAGAAAATAAATAATTAGAGAGAAACATCTGGTTTCCTCAAATTTAAAACAAAATTCGTCTGCGTTAGTAAATAAGTTCATTCAAATTATTCTTTGGCAAAGTTTTATGTCATACTTTGTTTTATAATTAGGCCATAATGACTTAGCTCAATACACCAAGTTTCTTTAATGGAGTTTTCTCAAAATGAAGTTTCCCAAAAGATTCGGAATTATTAATTAGATTATTTAATGCGACACACCTGTTAGAAATTTTTAATGGCCCTCATTTGTTTTAAATACAAAGTTTAATGAATTACAATAGATATTAATTAATTTATTTACAAATATAGAAGGTTGAAATAGGTTTCTTTTAAATGTGCACTCATAACAAAAATTAAATGAGTAAATACAAGTTGAAAATCGACCCAAACGAAATTTTATAAATTGCATATAACGCGTTAAAAAAAGTAATGTTTGTGTTTTAAATTAAAATATTTTATTACGTCGTTTGTATTTAACAATTTAATTGAAGGGTTTGTTTTTCGATTTTTGCAAAGGGGAAAATTATTGATATAGGCTTAGCAAAATACGGTTATTCTTTTTGAGGATTTCTGGTTGTTTTTGTACTCACGTATGTTGTAGTTACGAGGACATCCCTTTAGATAAAAACAAATATATATATGATAATTTAAACCAATAACCCTATATTATGTAATACGTATAACAAGCTTGTCATGTTGTATATAGAACTAATTATAAACTACAACTAATTATACGCATAATTGACATGTCTCCTTGCATCACCAAATGTAATGTACTGAGGATGAATAAATAAAAAACTATATAATAGATTAAAAGCTGAGTTAAGAGCCAGAGAGAGATTTACAAAGTAACTTCTAAAGATAGATTGTTAGCCGCCAGCCTGGCGCCAGTCTCAGGTGTCCATCGACACGTGCATGACCCAATCCTCTTTGTCAGAGCGGTCGTATAAAAAGGCCGCGTAGCAACAGCCAGCAGTTCAGTTCCAGAGTTCCCCATCTGCGTGTCGCCGGTTGTCACCAACTCATCGACGATGTAAAACAGTAAGAAACCTTCTCAATCTCCATCTTAGCTTTTGGCTCGCTTTTTATCTATTCAAGGAACCTTCTACAACGTGTCGCTTCGTTTTGTGTGTGTCCTTACCACCCATCGCTCAACAACCACGACTGCACGACTGCTTCTAGCCAACATGCCACACTGCATTCATCTAACAGGGTAAAACTACTACATTATTACATTATTACAGAGAGTCGACTGGATTCTACAAAAGGCTTACCAAACCTCAACACAATATCACAGATAGTCGACAGGATCCCTAATCACAGATAAGGATCCCAACATTATATCACAGATAGTCGACAGGATTACCACAACGAAGGAGACCACAACGAAGAAGGTAAAGACTGTCCAGATAGAAAAGAGCCAAGAAGCAAGATGGAGGAGCAAACCAACCCGTCCAACGATACAGCCGAACAAACTATCCCCAAACAAGAAACGACATTGGAAGAGGAGGAAACGGCGCCGCCCCAAGATACCTCCGCAGACCCACTGACACAGATCGCCGATGCCCTGAGTAAGTTGCTGGTAGCCCGATCTCCGAGGGAGATAGACGTAAGTCCATACGATGGTACTTTTGAAGCCCAAAGCTTTTTCGACAACTTCGATGCCCAAGCAGACCGAACTGAACTGACCTACACAGATCGCCTACGCAAATTACCCTGCTACCTACAAGGTAAGCCCCTCCAATATTTCCGAAGCCTACGGTTAGATAGGTTATATTATATTGAAGCCCGCCAGAGATTGATAGACTTATTCCCAGCAACGACAGAAGCGTCGTTTGCACGCTTTTTGGCAATCAAAATGACACCCCAAATGTCCCTAGAAAACTACTACCAAAACAAAACTGTTATGGGTATGAAACTCGACCTACCCGCCGACATTTTAATTGAATCTCTGACCGACGGCCTACCCGTCGCAGACCAGCGATTAGTCGCAACTGTGCAGCCAAACACCATTAAGGAATGGTTCGACCTAGTGTCAAGAATAACTCAGTGTGCCACCAGTGCAGTGAACCAGCGCCAAGTAGACAAGGCTCCACACCCCACCTACCACAACCCACCACCGCGGTACAACAGCCAGCGGCCATCACGTGTAACATACACAGTTACACCTCCCCCCTCGCCTTGCAAGTATTGCAATGCCATGCACTGGCACTCCCAGTGTGAACGACGGTTCCCACGGGACCAAACACGCCCAGTCTACAGCGCCCGACCACACACAACCACTGTACCAAAACGTGGTACCCACACCCAGCCCAAGGTCCAACCTCCGAGCCATGTTCCCCAAGTCCAAGCTGCAAGCCCAGACGACTCTGCAAGCCCCGCGAGCAGCTCAACGGTAGGAAAACCTGAAACTTATTTTCGTTGAACGATTAATAATATGGACTGAATTGTCACCAAATGTAAACTTGCCCTTTTTAATAGACACGGGAGCATCTATAAACCTACTTAACTTAGATATTTTAAGAACCATAGAAAATAGATTACCCTATAAAATTATTATCCATCAGTACAGTTTAACTATAAATGCAATAGCACACAATGTAAATACCCTTGGATATATTTTTTTAAAACTTAAAATCGGTAACCTCACCCAAAAACTAAAATTTTTTATAGTAGAAGCCTCACTACCTTTTGGTATTTTATCTATTAATACCCTTAAAATATTTAAATTAATTATAGATTTTAATAATCTCCAAATTTATCAAAATAATGATGCTCTCCCAACGAATGTCTATAAGTTCACCAAGTGCAAACAGGATTTATGTTCCACTCAACCGAGGGAAACTGATATGTTTACCACTTTCCCCTCGCACCAGTCCTGTTTACACGTGGCGGACTCTACTCCAATTATATGCTCACCCCCTATATCTCCTACCCATGATATTGAGATTTCTATACCTTCTAATGCGGCACCTCAGTTAGAACATTGTCCACACGAACTCCACCGAATTCTATATGAATTCTCACAAGTGTTCTCTACTAATAAATACAATGTGCCCAAATTGAACATACCACCGGTAAAAATCAATACCACCACAGATAAAATAATAGCATTACGCCCATATAGAGTGCCACTACACGACCAACAAGAAATACAAACCCAAATAGAACAAATGCTCCAATATGGAATCATTGCCCCGTCAGTTTCACCTTATGCCAGTCCCATAACGCTTGTTACCAAACGTGACCAAACGAAACGTTTCTGTATTGATTACAGAAAACTTAATGAAATCATCGCTCCAGACGTACATCCTTTACCCTTAATAGAAACCATTCTTGACAAATTGTCAAAAGCCAAATATTACTCTTCTGTAGATATAGCATCCGCATATTGGCAAGTGGAAATAGAACCTAACTCACGTAATCTACTAGCTTTCGTGACGTTAGATAGTCAGTACGAATTTTGTAGACTTCCTTACGGATTTAAAAATTCACCACAGATATACCATCGTGCCATAAACCAGGTCATGCAAAAATATAAACTAAATTTTGTTACCCATTACTTCGACGATTTCATTATTTTTTCCGACACCCTAGAGGATCATCTACAACACCTACAACAATTTCTAACAGTGTGTCAACACGAAAACATCAAACTTAATTATAATAAATGTTCATTTTTTAAAACAAAAATAGATTTCTTAGGATACACTGTTACCGCAGGTACTTATGCACCGCAGACGCGCAACCTTGATACTATAAATGCAATAAAACCACCTAACAATCAAAAAACACTACAATCATTTTTAGGAGCAGTAAACGTTTATAATAAGTTTATAGCAGATTATGCACGCTTACGAGCACCTTTAAATAAACTACTTAAAAAGGATGTAAAATGGAATTGGAACACAGACTGTCAACAAGCTTTCATCACTCTCAAAGAGAGTTTAACCAGTAAACCAGTACTACACTTGTATCAAGTCGGTTTACCATGCCGCCTTTATTGCGACGCATCCACCCAAGGGATTGCCGGTATACTCAAACAGGTACACCCAGACGGACAAATACATCCTGTACAATATTTTAGCCGCGCCCTTAGGGCACATGAGAGAAACTACACCGTTTCCGAACTTGAGTGCCTTGCCATCGTCGAAAGTGTAGACAAATTCCGAATATACCTCACCGGTATAAAATTCACCATATACACAGACCACCAAGCTTTACAATGGCTTAAAACTATAAAAAATCCGTCAGGCCGACTATTTAGATGGAGCCTGAGACTATCTACCTATAATTACGAAATATACTACATCAAAGGCAGTCAACAGTATGAGGCAGATTTACTCTCAAGAAACCCCTTTGTAGGATTTATCAGTACAGATATTATAAAACAGCATCAACCAACAGCATCCCCCTTCAACATTGATACAAACGGCTTACATACCATTACCCGAAAAGGTGTAACTAAAATAATAATTCCCGAAACCCTGCAACATACTCTCATGAACAAAGTTCACCAAGAATATAACCACCCAGGCATCTCTCAGATGACCCGCATAATTACTACCCAGTACTACTGGAAAGGTATCTCTAAATCTATAGAAAAATTCGTCAGGTCGTGTCACACCTGCCAAATCATTAAAAGGCCCAAAGGTAAACCCTATGGTGCCCTCGGACAAATTCCACCACCTCAAAAACCATTCGACTTAATCTCTATAGATACCATAGCTGGATTTTCGAAATATGGACACTCCAAGACCTATCTACACGTAATAGTGGATCATTTAACGCGATATGCTTGGACCTTTCCATCGAAGTCCACCAGTACCCTAACGTACATTCAAACCCTCAAGACTGTACTACAGCAAGGATCTCCAAAACGCCTGTTATCTGACAGAGCGCCCGCTTTTACCTCAGAAAAATTCCGTAAATTTCTAATAATGCATGGTATACAACCTCTTCTAACTACCAGCAATAATCCACAAGCAAACGGTTTAATAGAACGCTTAAATGCGACCATTACAGGCAAGCTCAGACTAGCTTATCTAGAAAATCCGAAAGCTTCCTGGACTCAACTAGTTAAACGCGTCACACAGACGTACAATAACACACCCCATTCTGTCACAAGTTTTCCACCTACCTACTTAATGTTCAATGTTATCCCCCCAGATCTAAGAACTCATCTTAACCCATATCCCGAGATAAATATAGCTCGAGAGATAGCAAGCTCTCGTACTCAAAATAAACATAAAAAAGATAAAGAAACATTTGATAAGCAGCACAGAACACCACATTTCGAAGAGAATGACCTTGTTTTGGTAAAAAATTACAGACATCCCGACACAGGTAAATTAGCACCATATTTTACTGGACCTTACAAAATAATTCAAATTATTTCACCAAATGTCGTTCGAATTGATCGCCCAAATCAGCCACTGAATAGAGATAGTGACACCATACATGTCAATAAATTAAAATATTACACAGAGGATGTGTTGTACATAACACCTCCACAGCCCCGATTCGTTCAACACCCACAGCGATTGCCTCAAGATGTATATTTCATTGAATTCAATCATTTGACTCCAGATATCTTTGAAACACAATATTTCCGAATTATACCGCCTACAAGCTCACAGCCTTTTTTACACTTAAATCCCAGTATTTTCAATTAGGAAACAAATTACCACAGTAGAGGAAGAGAGATTTTTCTTCCAGCCAGCAGGGTGACTCACAACGCTCGCCTACATCAATAAACAGTTGCAGCGGCGTCAGGTTACCTGACACCTCCAATTGCAGTAGGCCTGTATCTTTGGCACAGCAGAATGCTAGATTTCCGTGTCCAAAATAACCTGCCAGATTAAAACTGATAGGAAAGTTATATAAAATTCCTTTTATAGCAAATCTTATAGCAAATCTTATTTTTATAAGGTTGTCGATCCTTTAAATGACATCATATGAGACGCCATATTATACCATCGTAAAAAGACGATTAAATCCCCAAAATGGCACCCATCGCCACGACAATGTTCCAATCTTCAACACTCTTCACTGTCAATCATACAATTATATGACTTTTGGGTACGTTTTTAATATGAACAAACACAACATTACCGGCTCATTCGTTAGGAATAAAAAAGGATTTAACCTCTCATTTCTCCTTAGGTAACACAATGTTACATGGAAAAAAGATCTGTTAAATTAATAGTTTAAATGATTTTTTCCCAAGCGTAACAAGCCGGCGTTTGGGTAGGCTCACCTAAAAATTTTGCAGACCAAACGGTATCAAACGCTCTGCAATCTTTTTAGCGCCTAAGACATGCACTATACACTTCATGTATCCAAAGTCCCCATCTTCCACTACACTACATCATTTTTAGGGATCAAGATCGCTCCCCGTCTGGTCTCACATAATATAATCGGGAAGATCTGGCTAAGACCAACTTCTCAGACCGGACCAAAGCGACATAGGGCCACATTGCCTCCCCATAGGTCAAACTAAAGACACCAATAATCTTGGACCTACACCTAGACATTGTGTGAATATGTTCCTTTCTTTTTTTTCAGGAACGAATATTTTTTGTTTTCTTTTAACTTTTCTTCAAAAGAGACATTTTTTTGCTCCATTTGTTTATCTAATCATTAATAACCTTTAATTATATTATATTTTTTTGTATAAAATCTTGAATAATTATTTTTATTTTTATTTTTTTTTTTACTTTTCAATTATAATCAAATTTTTATTCCAACATTATTTTAACAACTTTATTTTAACAATGGCAAAACAGTTAATTCTTTCAATAATCATTTTTAATTCATTATTATATCTTTTTATATTACTAATTCTAATTATTATATCTTTTATATTGTGCTAATTCATTATTATGTCTTTTGTATATTACATGTTTGATTTTATCCCCTTATACTGTTGTTATCCGCAATCATATTTCTATTTTTTTTATTCACTATATTTTTGTTTAAATAACTTTATATTATGACAATGTTTATCATCAACTATCGGGCATCTACAACAATCGTTTTCAACAATCATATTCTTTAACTAATTCCCTATACTTTCTCACTACCTATTTCAGCCATTGCTTCGAACGATAGAGAAACGACAGTACTGCTTGACAATTTTTCTTTTGATTTCGTAATTCAACAAACTCTTTGAAAACACAGTTCCCCAGAAGTACAAGTCTCGACTTTTTGGTCTGAACACGTTTCAAAAGTTTATTTCAATCATCCGCAGAGCACAACACCAACGCATGCACAAAGCGTTCACTTTTTTCAATTTTCAATTTTTTTTTCAGCTCTAGCGGACCACAACCTTTGATTTCAAGTCAAGTCAGACAACCTACTGTCGCTCCAACAATTCTACTTATCGCATGGCTCTACCACCCCTTTCAAGCATATTAATTATTTTCTTCAACAACTTTTCAACCAATAACCCTACAATTGTGACAAAGCACTGTAACCTTATACAGGATCACAGGTGAAACATTGCCTAGGAAGACGCACAAGTCTATATCCTCGCTTTGCACCTGGACCTAAGTATTTGATTGGCTGTGCAACACTTACAATTGCATATTCTTCAACCCCTAACCCTTTCCAACGCCCGCCAACAATTTTTTAGAACATCATTTTTTATCATCATTATTTTTTAGCAAACAAAGGTTTTATCTACAGTTCTCTTTTATAATGAATATCATAACTTTTAAATTAAACATAAGTTTTATTTTGATAATTTTCAGATATATTCAAATAAACATCTTGTTATAGCCCTTTACCCTCACAGTTTTAATTAATTAAAATAAATTCTAATTACTTACCTGTGTTAGAGAGGCTTTACCCGCTTAAACCCGGATAAACCCTTTCACTCACGGGGCCCATCTATGATAATTTAAACCAATAACCCTATATTATGTAATACGTATAACAAGCTTGTCATGTTGTATATAGAACTAATTATAAACTACAACTAATTATACGCATAATTGACATGTCTCCTTGCATCACCAAATGTAATGTACTGAGGATGAATAAATAAAAAACTATATAATAGATTAAAAGCTGAGTTAAGAGCCAGAGAGAGATTTACAAAGTAACTTCTAAAGATAGATTGTTAGCCGCCAGCCTGGCGCCAGTCTCAGGTGTCCATCGACACGTGCATGACCCAATCCTCTTTGTCAGAGCGGTCGTATAAAAAGGCCGCGTAGCAACAGCCAGCAGTTCAGTTCCAGAGTTCCCCATCTGCGTGTCGCCGGTTGTCACCAACTCATCGACGATGTAAAACAGTAAGAAACCTTCTCAATCTCCATCTTAGCTTTTGGCTCGCTTTTTATCTATTCAAGGAACCTTCTACAACGTGTCGCTTCGTTTTGTGTGTGTCCTTACCACCCATCGCTCAACAACCACGACTGCACGACTGCTTCTAGCCAACATGCCACACTGCATTCATCTAACAGGGTAAAACTACTACATTATTACATTATTACAGAGAGTCGACTGGATTCTACAAAAGGCTTACCAAACCTCAACACAATATCACAGATAGTCGACAGGATCCCTAATCACAGATAAGGATCCCAACATTATATCACATATATTTATTTAAGGAACGACTTGTTCCATTACATATATTGTTAAAACAAGTTAGCGGTAAACATCAGCAAGGTTGAAGGTAGAAGTTGGAAGTTGCGTCATCGTAGTGACGTCAGCATCTATGATGATTAAAGTCAAAGTTTGCGTAACAATTCCCTCCTTACTTTGGCTTTATTCCCACGATGCTGAGGCTCTCCAGGTGTTTCTTCATCTGGTCTCGGGATAGGTCCTTTGTGAAGATATCCGCCTCCAGGTCCTGAGATGGCTTGTACAGAAGGCAGATGTCTCTGGATTCATAACAGTCTCTCAAGAAGTGGTACTTTCTGTTGATATGTTTACAGCGACTGCTTTGTTTAGGGCTGGAGATCCAGTTAATCAATGACTGACTGTCTGTATAGATCGCAGTTGGTTTTTCCATGAAATTCCATTCTTCCAGCTCTCGTAACAGGTTTATTATCCACTTGATTTGACAGCAGCTTTCACAAGCAGCTATCATTTCCGCTTCCATTGTGGAGAGGGCGACGAGTGGTTGTTTACTACTTTTCCAGTCTATAGTTGCTTCGCCGAGCTTCAATACATATCCGCCGTAGGATTTTCCGTCATGAGTGGTCGAACAGCTGGCATCGGCGTAGGACTTCAGGATTCCAGTCTTCCCTCTTTCAAATTTCACTCCTAGGTCAATTGTTCCTCGCAGGTATCTCATCACTCTTTTGATTGCTGTCCAGTGCATCTGTTTTGGTTGTCTGGAGTACTGTGAAAGTTTGCTAGTGATGTAAGCGATGTCGGGTCTGGTGTTAACAGCTAGAAACATTAGCATTCCAAGGGCTTCTTGGTAAGTGTGCTGATCACAATTGTCATCTTCAATATGATTGTCCAAATTGATTTCTTTGGAACCTGGTGTTGGAACTTCCTTACAAGTTTCCATTCCATATTTCTGCAATATTTGTTGTACATAGTGGCTTTGCTGTAGCGAAATTCCCTCCTTGTCTTGTATGATCTTGATTCCCAAAAACATGCCTTTACATGTTACATCCTTTATTTCCAGGTGATGTCTCAATTTATTGATGAATCTGTTTGAGGTATCTTCAGAATCTGAGACAGTGATAAAATCATCAACATATATCCCTACATAGAAGTATTTGTCTTCATTCTTCCATTTAAATAGGCAAAGATCAGATTTAAGTTTTTCCAGTCCACAGTCATGAAGTACTTGACTGAATTTCTCATACCACGATCTTCCGGATTGAGGTAGACCGTAAATACTTTTGTTGAGTTTGCAAACTTTGTTTCTGTCTTGGACAAATCCAGCAGGTTGTTCCATGAATATTGTGTTTTCAATGTTTCCATTTAGATAGGCTGCTTTCACATCAAATAGTTTAATGACTGAATCTTTTGTTGCTGCCATTGACAAAATAGTCCTGAGGGTGGCATTTTTAATTACAGGGCTGAAACTTTCGTTGTAATCTCTTCCTGGGATTTGGTTGTATCCCATTGCAACAAGTCTAGCTTTGTAAGTTTTGTTTTCTTGGTCTTTAGATATTTTGAACACCCATTTACTTTTGACAACTTTAGCGTTTACAGGTCTAGGTACCAGTTCGCATACTTGATGCGAGTACATGTTCTGTATTTCCTCAAGCATTGCGTTCTCCCAATGTTTCTTGTCTTCGCATGCGATGGCTTCTTCATAGTCTTTCGGAATGGTTTCATTCGTAGTAGCCAGAACGTAGTCATCGAATCTTTTAGGTATTGTTCGAGTTCTTTGTGGTCTGTCTGATCCACTTGACTCTGTCTGTCTGTTGATCATGGTATCTGGTGCTGGTTCTTCAATATCAACATCTGATAGAACATGATTGTCCAGTTGTTCATCCTCCTGAATGAAGAAATATGTGTCAGTGTCCGTATTATTATCACTTTGTTTTTCTTCCGAGATGACATTATTGTTCTCTCTGAAGTGAATGTCTGCGGTTTCAAGAATGACTCTCGCTGTGATATCAAATACTCGATAAGCTCTTCTGCATCTTGAATAGCCTACAAATATTCCTCTCTTAGATTTAGCTTCTAGTTTGTGTCTTTGATGATTCTCGAGTTTATAGAAGACTTCACAACCAAATCTCATGATGTGAGAGACGGATGGCTTTTTACCTTTCCATTTTTCCATAGGGGTAGTGTCTGGGTCATTAGTTGTGGGAGTTAGATTGTACAGATATGCAGCTGTATTCACAGCTTCTGCCCAGAAGTGTAGGGGTAATTGGGAGTCTGCCAGAAGTGTTCGGCCTTTGTCTAATAGTGTTCTGTTAGCTCTTTCAACTCTCCCATTGCTTCTTGGGGTGTGTACGGTGTAGTTAGTTCATGTTTAATTCCTCTGGATTCTATGAAGGTTTCAAGGTTTTTATTGATAAATTCTGTTCCGTTATCTGTTCTAAGTCGTTTTAGTTTTGAGTTTAGCTCGTTTTCTCTCTTTACAATAAACTTCTTCAAAACTTCTGCTGCCGAGAGTTTATCTTTGAGAAATTCTACAAATATTCTCCTAGAAAATCCATCTACGATGGTCAAGAAATATTTACTTCCGCCCAAGGAGTTTATTCTCATTGGACCACAGAGATCGACATAAATGGCTTCAAACGGGTAGCTTTCCTGATTGCCATCTGTGTGAACATAGGGTACTTTGGTCATTTTTCCCAAGGAGCAAGCATCACATTGATCAAGGGTACCATTTATAGAGTTCAAGCCTTTTAGAAGATTGTTCTTCAAAATCAGGTCTAGTTTGTTGTTACTAGGATGTCCTAACCTTCTGTGCCATGCAGTCCTAGAATTGTCCTTTGAAATCAAGCAATGTTCGTTTGGGACATGAGTTGCTTCAGATAAACGTGATAGGTT
This sequence comes from Cordylochernes scorpioides, assembly GCA_030710605.1. Lineage (NCBI taxonomy): Eukaryota > Metazoa > Arthropoda > Arachnida > Pseudoscorpiones > Chernetidae > Cordylochernes > Cordylochernes scorpioides. Next base: position 18,611,130 of record CP092883.1, on the reverse strand, counting down.
CAATGTGTACATGTTACCATCAAAGTTGCCTGTTCCTATTAGCTTGTCATCAGAAGAGTATATGTATGCTCCTTCAGAGTTCAAAAGAACAGAGTTCCCTCTTCTTACTACGCTTGGAATGGACATTAGATTTCCTTTCAGGTGTGGTACATGGAGGACATTATGCAGGGTTACAGCGTTGTTAAGTTTGTCCTTACCTTGTACAGTAGCTTGGATTAATCCCGATGAGGTAGATTCGATGTGCCTCCCTTCTTCTGCCACTTGTATGCTTCTTCTCTCCTCCGTCTTGTGCTCGATCCAATCACCATGGGAAGTCATGTGGCTTGTGCACGCAGAATCAATTATCCACACGTCCTGTGTTGTCGGGCGTTCCTCCCTTGTGCTTGCATGTAGTACGTATTCTGAAGTGGAGTCTCTTCGTTGGGATGGTTCCTCCGTTCGTTCTTGGATTGCTGACCTGGCTGTGTCTTTGTTTTGTTTTGGTCCTTTATGGTAGTTCCTTGTACTGGCCATGTTATTTTTGTTTGTTGTATTCTTTTGATTTCCTTTGTTGTCAGGGTTGAACCAACAGTCTTTCTTGAAATGTCCTTTTCTTTTGCAAATGAAGCATGATTTTTCTTTGAATTGGTTGCCTGATGATCTGAAAGCATTTTCAGGATTTTTGCTTCTGTCCTGTCTTTTCTTCTCGAAATCCAGTAGAGTTTGTCTCAAGTCTGGTAAGGAGATTTCTCTGTTCATTGACAGTGCTGCTGTGATCGTGTCAAAGTTAGGTGTGAGTCCTTCAACAATGTATCGTACAAGTTCTCTTTCTGTTACAGTCTTTCCTAGCTGGGTGATCTCTTGTGCCAGTTTCTGTGCTCGTACAATATACATGTTGACATTTTCATTTGGGTTCAATTTTAGTCTGGCTAGATCCAACATTAGGTCTATCCTTTTATTTTCTAGAGATCCTTCAAACCTTTTCTTTATGTCGCACCAAATTCTTTTGGCTCTTTTATCGCCTCGAAAGATGATTGTTAAGTCATCCGAAAGTGACAATATTATTAGGCTGTATGCTTCCCGATTCTTTTTCTTCCAAATATCATATTCTAGTTTATTTTTTGTAAAGTCTGGCTCGTCATTAACAATTACGTCCTCGAAGAGATCTTTTGAATCTAGAATTGCTTCCATTTTCATGGACCACGTGGTATAGTTGTTTTCTGTTAACTGTTCGATTTTTGCTAAGTTATGTGTATCCATTTTTATTCAATATTTATTTTCTAAATTGGCGGTTAGTCCAATTATTTATTTTCTTTATGATTTAAATGGATCAATTGGCGGTTAGTCCAATTCGCGCGCCCAAACCACGCTCTGCTACCAAATTGATATAGGCTTAGCAAAATACGGTTATTCTTTTTGAGGATTTCTGGTTGTTTTTGTACTCACGTATGTTGTAGTTAACGAGGACATCCCTTTAGATAAAAACAAATATATATTTATTTAAGGAACGACTTGTTCCATTACATATATTGTTAAAACAAGTTAGCGGTAAACATCAGCAAGGTTGAAGGTAGAAGTTGGAAGTTGCGTCATCGTAGTGACGTCAGCATCTATGATGATTAAAGTCAAAGTTTGCGTAACAATTATCCACTATTTAGATATTATTAAAATTTGAAAATAAAAAAATATAAAGAAACTTTATTCATTATTATATGAGATTGAATTTTAAAAAAATAATTCAATGATTGCCCAACCGAGAACTTTATAAAAAATTAATATAACCAAGTGTTTTAAATAAAATATTTAATAACAAAAATTAGTAATTTTATTATTATTAAAAGAGCATATGATAAATAAAATATGTTGACACAAGAACTATTCTATAAAATAGCTAGGCCAATTTATGGCTGAAATATTGTCAATGAATAATTAATTAAATAATAAATTATCACTGATTAAAGAAATTAATCTACCCGTGGATTGACTTCACTGCTCTTTCGTGTACTTTATTGATATTTATTATTGTAAATTGTTTTTTAAAATCTTATCTGTACAACTAGTGTTATCTTATTTTTAAATAAACATTTTATTTATCTTAGTTAAATGGCGTCATCACTACCGTGACAATATTGATTTTAAAAATGTGCAGGGAGGATATGGATATATATAAAAAAGTAAACGTTACCTTTTCTATTCAAATTGACACAAAACCTATTTGCTATTAACTGTATTATTGTGTTCATTAGTTCAACAATAACAAGACTCAGAACGAAACACTATAAAGAAATGGCAATACATCCAGATGGCACAAGAACCTATAGGACATGTAACAATTGTCCTGGTGTGGAACTAACACCTACTCACTTATTCTCATGCCCAGAAATAGCCGCAGCCTTGCAGAAAATTGACATTGGCCCAGAATAACAACTTTACACACCCAATATAGAGGACATTTCGACTGCTGTGATAGAGATGCATGGAGCCATATGAGGCTCTTCATTGGACATGACAACAACAACAGAAAGGTGACATAGACCCAGAGCAGCAGCTTTACACACCCAAGATAGAGAATATTGTGACTGCTGTAATAGAGATGTATGTAGACATCTGAGGCTCTTCATTGGACACGACAACAACAACAGAAAATTGACATAGACCCAGAGCAGCAGTTTTACACACCCAAGATAAAGGTCATTGCGACTGCTGTGATAGGGTCGCCTCTCCCGTCAAAATAGACGTCTAAAACCAGACGCCATCTATTTACCGTCGCCGCAACTAGCGGCCTCGGGTCGTTGACAAAGCCACAACACCAGCTTTGGCAAACTGAAAAGCGTCCACCTAGAGACCATGGTTTCGGGCTAATGGCCCTCGTCAGTCTAGGGCGGACTTTATTCCATGAGATCCACACGGGATCTAATGAAATCTTCACAATATGCCAAAGAGGTGTTTAGCTGGCAAAGTGGCTGGGCCAAATCTATGGCTAGTATATAGATGGCGTCTGGTTTTAGACGTCTATTTTGATGGGAGATGCGACCCTTGTCTCTTTAGATCAATTTCCTCCCGGCAAAATTTCCATCTATAAATGCATATATGTCGTAGTAAGGTTATCCTGTCTACTGATTGATGTGGTAGGTAGGTTATGCAGTCGTGGGGTCAAGGTGGTTTCAAGCGTCAATGGGTAACACAAAGAACGATGCAGGTTGGTGTCACCTAGAAGATAGGCCAGCGCCGAAGACACGGACAAGATCCAGGAGGGTGTGATAAGAGGGAGAGATGAATTGTTTGTTGTCCGACAAACGGACGAAATTCAAACAAACTAACGACTTTTGGAATTGAATCCTCGTTCTGTCTTGGGTATGGCGGACTCTCAATGAAACTTTATTACCTTGTTTTGTATTACATAATGGCTAAGCTGGCACGTTGAATTATATCTATATTTTTTGTGGCTGTTACACTTTTTATAATTATGTTACGTATTAAAATAAAGTGTATATTGTGAAAATATAGTGTACTATATATATATAATCACATATATACAGTTAAACCTTTCTATAGAGCCCCCTCTAAATAGCGTCTCCCTCTCTATAGCGCCCGATTTTAAATACGTAGTACGAAGCGATTTACATTAAAAGTGACCTGTCTATAGCACCCTATTTTGGCGAGTCCCATGAGGGGGCTTTATAGACAGGTTAAACTGTATATTCAAATAATCTAAATTTTCTAGAAAAAACTCTTAATTCAAGATACATGTGTAATCCCAGAATAACATGTGTGAACATGTAAACCATTTTTAGAATATCGTGTTTCGCCTGCTAAAAATTACCAACGTTGGCGCGAAATAATTAATCTTTTGGCGCATAATGAACTTGTCGTTTGGTTAATATTTCCGTGCAGGCTGAAGACACGCAAGCTCTATTAATTTCAAACGATATAATCCCTGTTACAAATAGACTTGTGTTATTTGATTTTTGTCCTTTTTTATCTGAAGAATTATATTTTATTTGATGCAAGTTTATAATAATTTTGTATCTATCCGCCATTTTGTTGTTTTTCAAAATGTATCAAATGTTAAAATTAAAACTCAATATTGAATAAATTCACACCATTTTAGAGAGGGTCGGTCTGGTCTAAACCGTTGATTTTCGATCGCTACGACCCAGCTTTGCAGAAAATTGACATGGACCCAGAGCAGCAGCTTTACATACCCAAAATAGAAAACATTGCGACTGCTATGATATAGATGCATGGAGACATCTGAGGTTCTTCATTGGACACAGCAACAACAAAAAATTGACATGGACCCAGAACATCAGCTTTACACACCCAAGATAGTGGACTGTGCGACTGCTGTGATATAGAGATGCATGGAAACATCTGAGGCTCTTCATTGGACACAACAACAACAACAAAATTGACATGGACCCAGAACATCAGCTTTACACACCCAAGATAGTGGACATTGCTGCTGCTGTGATATAGAGATGCATGGAAACATCTGAGGCTCTTCATTGGACACAACAACAACAACAACAACAAAATTGACATGGACCCAGAACATCAGCTTTACACACCCAAGATAGTGGACATTGCTGCTGCTGTGATATAGATGCATGGAGACATCTGAGGCTCTTCATTGGACACAACAACAACAACAACAAAAAATTGACATGGACCCAGAACATCAGCTTTACACACCCAAGATAGTGGACTGTGCGACTGCTGTGATATAGAGATGCATGGAAACATCTGAGGCTCTTCATTGGACACAACAACAACAACAAAATTGACATGGACCCAGAATATCAGCTTTACACACCCAAGATAGTGGACATTGCTGCTGCTGTGATATAGATGCATGGAGACATCTGAGGCTCTTCATTGGACACAACAACAACAACAACAACAACAAAAAATTGACATGGACCCAGAACATCAGCTTTACACACCCAAGATAGAGGACATTGCGACTGCTGTGATATAGATGCATGGAGACATCTGAGGCTCTTCATTGGACACAACAACAACAACAAAAAATTGACATGGACCCAGAACATCAGCTTTACACACCCAAGATAGAGGACATTGCGACTGCTGTGATATAGATGCATGGAGACATCTGAGGCTCTTTATTGGACACAACAACAACAACAACAAAAATTTGACATGGACCCAGAACATCAGCTTTACACACCCAAGATAGAGGACATTGCGACTGCTGTGATAAAGATGCATGGAGACATCTGAGGCTCTTCATTGGACACAACAACAACAACAAAAATTGACATGGACCCAGAACATCAGCTTTAAACACCCAAGATAGAGAACATTGCGACTGCTGTGATATAGATGCATGGAGACATCTTAGGCTCTTCATTGGACACAACAACAACAACAAAAAATTGACATGGACCCAGAACATCAGCTTTACACACCCAAGATAGAGGACATTGCGACTGCTGTGATATAGATGTACGGAGACATCTGAGGTTCTTCATTGGACACGACGACAACAGAAAATTGACATGGACCCAGAGCAGCAGCTTTACACACCCAAGATAGTGGACATTGCGACTGCAGTGATAGAGATGTATGGAGACATCTGAGGCTCTTCATTGGATACGAAAACAACAGAAATTTGACATGGACCCAGAGCAGCAGCTTTACACATCCAAGATAGTGAACATTGCGACTGCTGTGATAGAGATGTATGGAGACATCTGAGACTCTTCATTGGACACAACAACAACAGAAAATCGACATGGACCCAGAGCAGCAGCTTTACACACCCAAGATAGTGGACATTGCGACTGCAGTGATAGAGATGCATGGAGACATCTGCGGCCCAATTGGACACAACAACAACCGTTTTGTCCTGAGATGATGACCCAAAAGCATTGTCTCAATGCATTTTTAAACGAATATATGCCTCATTTGGAACGTATGTAAATATAGAAACATTAATACTATATATTCCCAACCTTTATTGCATATTTCAAAAGATTTCTGTCTTTGTGAGAATACATTCAGATGAATGAACATTGAACTCGACCGTATTTAAATTTATTTAAAGGTTATTCTCCTCTCTTTGTTGGCAAAATAGCAGAATTATTTATAAACTGGGAACTACATAATTAAAACTCCGGGTTGAATAATAAAGTTCAAATAATTGCTATTTGTTTGAGTGGGTGTTGAAAGCAGCGCTATGAATTAATCAACCAACATTCCTAAATCTTCCCATTGCTGAGCAACGATACAATTCTAATGATAACTTCTCTCCCTCTACCATCATTAACATCATACAGCAACCACCCGACCTGCAGGGCTACTGGCTCTTCGGTCAAGGGATGGATGACGACGCCACGTCTGCCAAGCCATCAATTCACAGGTTCTTTCTGAGCCTTGAGATGAGGGGAGAACGTGACTTACTGTCTGGAGGAGGACTCTGTCGTTGGGGGAATCTCCTCGACTTTACATAACTGTATATATTTTACTCCTTTATTTTATCCCTCTTTTTATGATTATTATATACTACTACCATTGACTTGTGTATGATGTCAATAAAATATTTTTAAATATCAAAATATCTACCATCTACAAGTACCATCTTGGTCTTGAGGTGGGTAACACCAGCCATCACATCGACCTGCCCACTCTGTGGGAGAGAACTCTCGCAGTCCACCGGTGGCGGAGTCTTTCTCGCGGTGGGTACCACCAATGAAGACCTTGTATATATTTTTATATATAGATGTAAATTTTGCAAACTGAAAAGCGTCCACCTAGAGACCATGGTTTCGACCCAGACTGACGAGGGCCATTAGCCCGAAACCATGGTCTCTAGGTGGACGCTTATCAGTTTGCCAAAGTTGGTGTTGTGGCTTTGTCACCGACCCGAGGCCGCTAGTTGCGGCGACGGTCAATAGATGGCGTCAGGTTTTGACGTTTATTTTGACGGGAGAGGCGACCATCGCTTCCATGGATTAATTTCCTCCCGGCAAATTTTCCATCTATGTTTTGCCAATAGATTTGGCCCAGCCACATTGCCAGCAAAACACCTCTTTGGTAGATTGTGAGGATTCCATTAGATCCCGTGTGGATCTCATGGAATAAAGTCCGCCCTAGACTGACGAGGGCATTAGCCCTAAACCATGGTCTCTAGGTGGACGCTTCTCAGTTTGCCAAAGCTGGTGTTGTGGCTTTGTCACCGACCTGATGCCGCTAGTTGCAGCGACAGTCAATAGATGGCGTCAGATTTTTACTGCATTCTAAAAATGAACTGGCTTCACCCGTGGTCTCTGCTTTTTGGAATTTTTCCGGATATAATTTTGTATCTGATAATCAAATATGATACAGCAATATTGTCATAATCATTTTCTGAATAAAAAACAACTACTTTTTCCCAGAACCTGTCAATTTATTTTTCTTGACTAAAAATCCGAAAAATATCTTTTCCATTTTTTTTTCTATGTCCTGTTAAAACACGTTTTACATGTACATTAGGTCAGCTGATATTACCTCCCATCTTCACCACTAGAGGCGCTGCTTGCGCGCGAAAGAGCAAATTTGCAACTCAAATTTGCAAATAACTCGAAGAATATTCGGGATAGAGACCTGAAATATCCAATATAAGTTTTTCCAGATTCTACTATACATACTTTATAAAGGACTGCGGCGTGTGATTATAAACAATACTTAAAATTATACCGCATAAGTTTCTTTTCTAAGAAAAATCAATATTTATTTTAAAGAGAAATATTTACTATTTCTAACTTTTTTGAATGAAGTATGAGAGGGTGAAAAAATGAAGAGTAATGGCGAACGGCAAAAAAAAGGGTCCAGGGGCGGGAATCGAACCCACAACCTTCTGCTTACCGGGCAGGTGCCATGTCCGCTAGGCTACCCTGGACGTTATTTCTCCGTTCGTAAATAATACTTAAAGTAACTTATAATACATTATAAAGGACTGCGGCGTGTGATTATAAACAATACTTAAAATTATACCGCATAAGTTTCTTTTCTATGAAAAATCAATATTTATTTTAAAGAGGAATATTTACTATTTCTAACTTTTTTGAATGAAGTATGAGAGGGTGAAAAAATGAAGAGTAATGGCGAACGGGGAAAATAAAAGTGTCCATGGGCGGGAATCGAACCCACAACCTTCTGCTTACCGGGCAGGTGCCATGTCCACTAGGCTACCCTGGACGTTATTTCTCCGTTCGTAAATAATACTTAAAGTATGTGGGTTCGATTCCCGCCCCTGGACACGTTTATTTTTCCCGTTCGCCATTACTCTTCATTTTTTTCACCCTCTTATACTTCATTTAAAAAAGTTAGAAATAGTAAATATTTCTCTTTAAAATAAATATTGATTTTTCAAAGAAAATAAACTTATGCGGTATAATTTTAAGTATTGTTTACTATACATACTGCTAAAATTTCAGTCATATTAGTTATGTATTTTACGTATATTACGTAAAATCATTCCATTCACAAAAGCAAACGATGACAGAATTGATGACTCTGATACTTGTATATTTTAATAATATAAATGAGTTTTAAAAATTGTAAAAAAAAAATGCACCGGCCGGGAATCGAACCCGGGCCGCCCGCGTGGCAGGCGAGCATCCTACCACTGAGCCACGGATGCTTATAAGAAATGGCCATATTTGGGTATTTATTCCATTCACAAAAGCAAACGATGACAGAATTGATTGATTGTTGATGACTCTGATACTTGTATATTTTAATTGGTTATTGGAGCGAGAGAGGACCTAGACCACGACCTACGAGGAAGAATAAATAAGCACAATAACTTTAAAAGGTAATTTATTTTTATTTACTTTTCTTTATTTGATTTAAGTATGGAAACCCGCTCGGTGTATAACACCAAGAAGGAGGAAACCAAGGTCGATGACCCTGTAAATCTGAAACTTGGTGCAACAATATTATGTGAATAAAAAACAGGGGAAAAAGTAAAATAATAGGAAGAAAAGGTCAGATAATGATATGAAATAAATAATAATAATCTAACCACTCAAATGAACATTTTTAGATGGCAGAGCGCCATCTATTGAAAAAAATATCAACTAAACGTGAATTTAGGTTCATTTCAGATTTTTGACCAAACTATTTTATTGATAATTCAAGATAAGCCAATTACATACGCATTTCGGATTGTTTACCCTCGTCAGCGTAGTACAGGCTGTACATTAACGAACAATAAAAATGGCCCAGGAGGTATCCTGAAAAAAATCACGAAATTGATAATCAAGGCCAAAATTCAGTAAATACCTTAAACCATAAGAAAAAGAAAAGTAAGAAAAAAAGTCAGGAAATAAGCATATCCTGACCGCTCAGGTCTTGTAGACACTTGTAGACTTATATGTACAAGTACATACCTGTAGATATGACAGCTTATATATTAGCAGAGCCTATATTTTCAAAATATATTATACAAAATTTTGATTACACAGGTCTACAAAACTCAAAGTAGTTGTACCTTATAGCATATATATATCGGGATTCAGAAAAAAAACTCTGAGAGATATTTGATGCACAGTGATAAATATCCCTGTGCATCAAATATCTCTCAGAGTTTTTTTTCTGAATCCCGATATATATATGCTATAAGGTACAACTACTTTGAGTTTTGTAGACCTGTGTTATATAAGTGGATATTTTTCTGAAAGGAAATTGATCTATAAAAACTTAGGGCGCCTCTCCCTTCAAATTAAACGTCAAAACTAGACGCCATCTATTGACTATCACCGCAAACTAGCGGCCTCGTGTCGGTGACAAAGCCACAACACCAGCTTTGGTAAACTGAGAAGACCCACCTGGAAACCTTTGTTTCGGGCTAATGGCCTTCGTCAGTCTAGGGCGGACTTTATTCCATAATATATACAAAGAATCTAATGGAATCTTCACAATTTTCCAAAGAGATGGTCAATAGATTTGTAGAGTTTTGACGTTTATTGTGACTGAAGAGGCAACCTTTGCTTTTATAGATAAAAATTTGATTAGTTATAAGAATAATCGTCATCGAAAAAAATTCCTTGTATATATATTTTATATTAAAAACGACATTTGAAAATTATTCCGCATGTGTTTCTTTTAAACGAAAAATCTAAATTTATTTTTAAGGAGAAATAACGATTATTTCTAACCTTAGGGATGAAGTATGAAAGGATGAATTGTGAAGAGTAATGATAAACGGAAAAATAAAAGCATCCAGGGATTGGAATAGAACCCACAGTGTTCCGTTTACAGGGCAGATGCCATGTCCACTAGGCTACCCTGGACATATTTTTTCCGTTCGTAAATATTATATAAATATTATATTGTATTATATTTGATACTAGCCGAATGACGCGGGCAACGCCCAGGTTTTACCCGATTAAATGTTTTTATTCAAATACTATTCGTTACAATTATAAATTGGCGCCGTGGATGTCACTCTTGTGAAACGTCCCGCTCCAAACTTTGTGTCAGAGAAGCGATATTTTTATAAAGAGATGATCTGGCTTTGTGTCTTCTGCTCGAATGAATGTTTTTCTGTTAGAATTTTGTTCCTGCACACTAAAAATGAACTGGCTTCACCCGTGGTCTCAGCTTTTTGGAATTTTTCCCGATATAATTTTGTATCTGATAATCAAACATGATACAGCAATATTGTCATCATCATTTTCTGACTAAAAAAACAACTATTTTTGCCCAGAACCTGTCAATTTTATTTTTTATTGGCTAAAAATCCGATAAATATATTTTCCAGATTTTTTTCTATGTCCTGTCAAAGCACGTTTTACATGTACATTAGGTCAGCTGATATTACCTCCCATCTTCACCGCTAGAGGCGCTGCTTGCGAGCGAAAGGGCAAATTTGCAACGCAATTTGCAAATAACTCGAAGAATATTCGGGATAGAGACCTGAAATGTTCACTATAAGTTTTTCCAGATTCTACTCGATATACTGTTAAAATTTCAGTCAGATTAGTTACGTATTATGGACGTGTATAGCCGACATAGATACCCACATACATACATACATACATACATACATACATACACTGATTTTTATATATATAGGGATTATATATTGCTAACGCTCTCTGGCATTCATGCATGTACAATTAAAACATAAGAAAATGTAACCCTTTGTAACTACTATCACCAATGTCCGCAAGAACTCCGTCTGGGTCTTATCATAAAACCTCACAACGTTTCAACAATCTGCTGCTAAAGAAAACCATCCATTGATTCTTATCAAAAATCGTCAAATAAATTAAGGAAAAAGGCATCTCCTTATCGTGCAACTGAAAGTTGCAGATCGCTTGCGCCATCTATCGGAATAAATATCAACTATTCATTGATTTTTAATTACTCCAGAATTGACCAAATACCCAATCTTGATTAATTAATCAAAAATGGGTATTTGACCAATCCTATAATAATTAAAAATCAATTAATAGTTGATATTTATTCCGATAGATGGCGCAAGCCATCAGCAATTTTCACTTACACGATAAAGAGATGCCTTTTTCTTAATTTATGAACTTTATCCCAGTACAATGTCACATTTGTACTATTTTTTCACGTCAAATATATTGTAATGTAGTGAATTAGGAAAGACAAACTTCAGGATAACACCGAAATTTATTTAAGGCAAGCACAAACTATGAATGGTAGATAAAAGATAAGTAACAAGTCTGTGGACGAGTGGGTGACACCCTCGATATCCGACAGTCATGAACCGGGATTGAATCCCGCTTTAAAATTTTATTTAATATCTGAATAACCTTCATATATTATTCGCTGTTTCAATTATCATGAACTAGGTTGCTCTTGTTGAGCGGTACCTATTAATGTGATTTTGAACCAGGTAAACAAAAGATAAGCAATGAAGGAAGATTACAGAGTAGAAAAATATAAACATAAAAAAAAATAATACTCTTTTAATAAAATAAAAAATACTTCGCTACAATATTGTTACAGGGAAAATCAGGAAAGACAAACTTCAGAATGACAGGCAATTTATTTAATCCAAGGACACAATCAACTTTTATAAGATATAAGCAATAAGGGAAGTTTCCAGAGAGTAACAAATATATAAACAACTAGCCGAATGACCCGGGCAACGCCCGTGTTTTACCCGATTGAATGTTTTTATTCAAATACTATTTGTTACAATTATAAATTGGAGCCGTGGATGTCACTCTTGTGAAACCTCCCGCTCCAAACTTTACATGTACATTAGGTCAGCTGGTATTACCCCTCATTTTCACCGCTAGAGGCGCGAGCGAATTGACTTTTTGTAAATATACATAATTATAAAGATAGAAGCTTCTATAGAAGATAATGATCATAATGATGATGCGCGCGCATCCGTGACAGAGATGAGGAATTGTTGAGGAAAGACGGTCGTGACTATATATGTTGATAATAATAATAAAATAATAATAATAATATAATAATTATTATTATTATTATCATTAGATAATGATAATGATCATAATGATGATGCGCGCGCATCCGTGACAGAGATGAGGAATTGTTGAGGAAAGACGGTCGTGACTATTAAATAATATAAATATAAAAATTAATAATCTATATTATTAAGTTTAACTTTATTAACATCCTATAACGCGATATCCCAAACTCAGGGATATTTGCATCAATACATTCCTAACATCATAGTAAATTGGCTATATACAAGGAGAAAATAGAGTCAAGTAGCTCTGCAACTCCGGTCACAAGAAGCTCCATAGGATACCTGTCAATCATTCCTGGACTCCGGGGGGACAGGTGTGAGGGGTTCTCGGAATCTTATCGGTAAATTTGGGAATAATTAATTTATCATAAAGGGTATTTACCTTTTAGTTCTCCAATGAAATTATATACAAGAGGTATTTATAGGGAGAACAACTTATCCCAAGGTAAAAATAACAAGAGTGGTCAGCCACCGTCCCGTTTTCCTTATTTGCCGATAAGATTCCGAGAACCCCTCACACCTGTGGTTCCCCCGGAGTCCAGGGATGATTGACAGGTGTCCCATGGAACTTCTTGTGGCTGGGGTTGCAGAGCTACTTGACAATATAATAAATACAAAATATAATAAATGATTTGCTACAATATCCTCTATTAAAATTTGTAATAGATAAATGTACTGGCAATTATTATTGAAAAGAATATTTTATTATTATTGAATATTGTAGCGTAAAAAATAAAGTCTTTGTATATCTGGGGATGTGAAAGTATTTATTGATGACGTCACCACCACAAGTCGACAATTATCAACAAATCAACAAAACTATCTACAGCTAGAGAATCTTGAGCAAGCACGCAAATAAATATTTTGATCATTATTTTACATAAACAGATTATGTAGTATTTTAAATAATTACAACTCTCTTTAAAGCAACAAAAGAATTATTTATTGCATTTAGCAAGACAAGAAGAAAACAAAAACAAACACGGAATGCCAAACCAAAACTTATAGGGTAGTTCCTATTCAAAATCTAGCTTTCACACAGAGTATTGAAAAATAAAATACGACAGAATAATATATATTTATATAATCTGTTGAATAGTTTCATGGAATAATTAAATTAAATAATAAATTATTTCTTCGCCACAATATTATTGAAAAGAAACACATTGCCAGTAAATTTATTTATCACAAATTTTATCAATAGATGAAAATTAAATCTATTATTATCTCTATATTTGAATAAACCTATATTTCCATATTAGTAACATATATTTTAGGTATAGTTCCCCCGAAAACAAAATATTCTCTAAAAATAATTTGTCTATCTTGTTTCAAAATTCAAAGGAAGTTATTGAGGCTGTGTAGAATTTTCAAATTTAAATAACAATAGATGTGGTAAGAAGGAAAAAAAGTATTTTTTTAGAAATTGTTTTCTATCAAAAAAGGTTCCATTGTTTCCTTATTTTTATCTTTTCAATGTTTTTATTTGATTATTTTTGCGTGGGGAGTGGATGGAATTAGAAAATTGCGGGTTTTTTTATTAAAATAAAAATTATAAAAAACTTTTGTGTTATGAGTTTTTCTATACGTTGGTTGAGATAAGACAAAGGATTGATAAGATAATGGGTTAAAGGTGCAGTCGTGATAAAAAAAAAGATAATTATTAACCATCAAGTAGTTTTTATTTTCAATTACTTGAGAAAAATATTACACATTAGTTATTTTCACAATATATAGAATTTATAAAGTTAATCCTATATTAGTGATTTAAAAAGATAGACATGTTAACTACGCATATTTACAACAAAACTGAAAGTTATTCTGAAAACGATGATAAAAAGTAAAATTATCAATGAATAAATATATATATTTTTTAAAATATAGAAATGTTTGAGTTTTTAGATTATATAATATATAATAATTGCCTTATTCTGTCTGTGTGAAGTTCACGGATAGATTTTGGTCATCAACGCGCGCATCATCATTATGATCATTATCATTATCTAATGATTATTATTATTATTATCTACTTATATAATTGCCTTATTCTGTCTGTGTGAAGTTCATGAATAGATTTTGGTCAGAATGGATAAAATAAAAAAAAGTGTCAAGGGATGGGAATCGAACCCACGACCTTCCGCTTACCGGGCAGATGCCATGACCACTAGGCCACATGGCCACAATTTATAATTGTAACAAATAGTATTTGAATCAAAACATTCAATCGGGTAAAACACGGGCGTTGCCCGGGTCATTCGGCTAGTAATATATAATGGTTAAATCATTTTATTCATCGTATTTTTCAAAATAGGACTCTCTACTATCTACACATTTTTCCAACGGTCAAAAATCTGTTTAAAAGCTGTTTTATAGTCCATTTTCCTGAACTTGTTTATTTCAGACGTCGCATTTTCAATAACCTCTTTAGACGACGAGAAGCGTCTTCCTTTTAACGTAAGTTTGAGATTAGAAAAATAAAATAAATCACAGGGAGAGAGGTCTGGGGAATAGGAAGGATGTGTGATAAAAATAGCCTCACAGTGCTTAGCTAAATAATCTATAACCAAGGTGGCTTTATTGACAGGAGCGTTGTCATGAAGAAACTTCCATTGTTGTGACTGAAAGAGCTGGTTCTTTTTCCTTCGTATTGAGTCTCTAAGATGCACAAGTATTTCTTTGTATGTGTGGAAAGGCCGCTGATAAAATTATAATTATTTTTATAAAATAAATTTATTTATTTAAATCTTCGAAATATAGAGGGAAAAGAAGTAACGGCCGCTGGAAGCAAGTCTTGTTGTTGAACGACGCGCGAGCTAAGAGTCCCGGATGCCGCCAGCGCATGCGTAGTGAAGTGTTCTCCCAGCTCGCGGTTGCCGAGGCATAGTGAGGCCGCCACACTACTGCCCGTATGTGTAGTGAAACTTTGTCCCAGTTCGCGCTCGCTGAAGCAAAGTGTAGTCGCCACATATGTATTTTTATTGATAGAAGTTACCTCTGGAATAAATTCATAATGTACAACTTCTTTGTAATAAACAAAACAATAAGCATCACTTTTCCCTTTGATCGGTAAAGACAAACTTTTTTCACCTTTTTTCTTCCGAGGAGAACTCGGAGTATGTCATTTAAGTGATTATTTCTTTGTTTTTGGATCATAAAGATAGCACCAAGTATCATCTCCAGTTATTATTGTTTTTTTTAATAACGGTAATTAATTGCACTTTCAATTAAATCACTACAAATTTCTGTTCTGTTTTTGTTGTACGGTTAGATGTTTGTTTAGGTGTCGTGGAACAAAGTAATTATTTTAAGTATATAACAAAGTTCCAAAAAATCACTTTATTAGGTACCGCTCAACAAGAGCAACCTAGTTTATGATAATTGAAACAGTGAATAATATGTGAAGGTTATTCACATATTAAACAAAATGTTGACGCGGGATTCGATCCCAGTCCATGACTGTCGGGAATCGAGGGTGTTACCCACTCGTCCACCGACTTTATATATAACAAAGTATTTGAGAAAACTATGGAGATAATATATATTAGTACCGTAAAATTATATACATATATAAATAGATCGATAAAATTATAGTTAAGCAAATATATATGTAATGATTATAAAGAAATGCAATGGAAAAAAACTTTCAGATTTTAAGAGTATAGATTGCACACATACAAGATGGCGGCTAATGAGCGCCATCTCTCGGAGCTAAAGGAAAATAATTGCGTGCTCGTCGCGAAAAGACGAACGTAAATTCTCTACTGCCATTTAAATGAGCACGAATCTTTCTCTCGCTGATGCCATTTAAGACTTGAGAATTAAACTTTTACAATTTGGTTACAGGGGTGTTGTCATGAAGTAATTTCCATTGTTGTGACTGAAAGAGCTGGCTCCTTTTCCATTGTATTGAATCTCTAAAGCGCAAAAGTATTTATTTGTATGTGTTTTATTGATTGAAGTTCCCTCTGGAATAAATTCATGATGTACAACTCCTTTTTAATAAACAAAACAATAAGCATCACTTTATTTCGATTAAACTGGCGAACTTTTAACCATGAAGACTTTTCTTCTCTCTACTGCCATGGCCCTTCTTCCTGCTAAAGTTTTCAGCCGCTAACATTGATTTTTTAAGCCTTATCATAGTTTCTTTCCTGTGCTACATAGAGCAGATAATTTGTCATGGGAAGACCAGGAGTGTACTGATGACATCATGGGCCAGGTTTACATATGAATACAAAATTATGCATTTGATGTACCGCGTGATGAAACAGTGGATGGTCTAAGGAGCCACTGAAGGTGATGGGTTATCTGATGATATTGATACAAGGTAAATAAATTTTGGAAAATCACTTCGTGGAACTTATGGAAATGACCATTTTGCTTGATGGCCTTACTTCGTCAGATATCTCTCCTTCGCTGGGCTGACTAGAACGGTCGTTTCTCTGTTCCGTGATGTCCTACTCAGCCTAGCAGCTTCGCTATCTTCAATGCTTCAGGCCTAACTGGTGAGTTCTGTCTGATGACCTCAACACACAGCCAGACTGCCGTGTGACGATCTTCTGCAGGTCTCCGTGGGTGGCTTAGGCTTTTTGGATGTGGGCGCACATCTGATACCTGCTTATGCTAAAAGGGTTTAAGCTCCGTCTGGTGATCCGTCATCAAACCTGACTGATGGGTGACGTTCTGGCGCGACATATTCCGTGGGTGGATTTGGCCCCGACGTCAGCCCCAATTTGAGAATTGGGTATGTGAAAGGGATGTGCCGTATAGAAGCCTCAACATCTACTCTTTTTTTGTCGAGAATGGCATGGTTAACTCTTTTTACCATCTGGGACGTGGCTTTCATCTCAACATCGCAAGTTGATAGCGTTCTGGCAGGCCGCTTTGAAGATCCTGGTGTTTGACAACTACTTATTGTCACCATAGTGTCACCATGTCATGCGACTGTATATTTCTCTGGCTTCCAGGCGCCGTGCGATGGCTAGGAGTCCTCGATGGTATTGTTGGCTCTCCCCTAACGCGTTGCGCCATTGCCGTCGAAGCCGAAGTTGGTCAACTTCTTCCTCTTTCTAATGGCAGTAAATCTGCGTGGTCTCTACTGGCCAACATTATCGATCAAACTGCAGTGCTGCAAAGTACCTTACACACCACGTTCTCATGTCTACACATGTGAAAAGTAGTTCTACTTATGCACTTACAAGTATGCCAGAGCCCTGTTTTAGTTACTTATAATCGCTAGTTGCCCGTTGCACTTTTGCAAGAATTGGGAGCCAATGGAACATTTTATTAATTAGAAAAAAAGTTCCCCAATGTGGGATTCAATCCCAGGTTGTAGGGGTAGAAAAACAATGGTTTAGACCACTCCTCCACCGATTCTCCAATCAAGATATTAATTCCAAAGATCCATTTTTCCTGAATATTTATTTCAAAGAGAACTCTGATTCTTACAAAGGTCCAACCTACTAGTGAGAGTAAAAGCGACCAAGTGGACTCTGGCTCATTGTAAGTGCAAAAATTAAACTGGTTTCTACATGATTGGGCATATGGTGCACTTACATCCTTGGAGCAGTGGCCACCCAGACCTTTTGGTCCATAAACCGGAGCATGCGATAGCATACCCATTTCTGTATCTAGGTCACCTAACCAAAAGGAATGATGCATTATCCATGCACCGAGCGGCCATTGTTTGGCCCCTCGCGCCCGCCATTATGGTCTGGCTCCATAGGGTCGACCAATCAAACCCACAGGCGTCTCCGAGAGTTCATGGCAAGGTTGCTGACCGAGCCCTCCCGTTCGGACTTAGTTAAACCCGTCCTACGCTCCAATAGGACTCCCCCCTCCCTTTGGCCCTCGAACCCTTTGTTCACAGTACTCCCTGAATCTGCCGACGAATCAAGGACCTCTGAGGTTCTGAGGTTTACGCGGGGAACCAACGCGAAGGCGGGAGGGTGGTACTGCTGTGTGCACTTCCAGTAAAAATTATTCAAAACTACCCACAAATATATCTAATCCAAAACACTAGCCTTATTTTATTTCTTCAATTACAGTTTAAATTAAGCCGTTTTCTGATAGGTTTTTCAAATTAGCATATCCATGTTGAGAGAATTAAATTCTAAATAAGTTTGAGTTTTGGTGTTTAGATATTCTCTTTTTTTTATTTGTATGAGCAACGGGCTAGTTCTTAAATATACAAAATATATATTGTATACTAATATTTTTTAAAAACAAAATAGAGGCATATCATGACAGTTCACATGATCATTTTAGATGGTAGAGCGCCATCTAGTGGAACAAAAATCAACTAAACGTTGATTTAACTTGCTCTAAAATATTTGGCTAACCAAATTCTTGATACAGAAAAAAAAAGCCAGCCGCGAACGTGTTTCGGGCTATTGGCTCTTGTCAGCGTGGTGCAAGCTATAGATCAACGACCAAAAATTTAGTCCAAGAGAATTCTTCAGAAATAAAGAAATGGGTATTTAAGGCCGAATTTGCGCAAAAACGCTGTTCATGTGAAAAATAAGAAAAAAATAGGTCATGTGTTGATATTAAAAATAAAATAAAAAGCATATCCTGACCGTTCATATAAGCATTTTAGATGGCAGAGGGCCATTAATTTTTTTTTTCTTAATATCAACACTTAATCTTATTTCTTTTTTCTTAATTTTTCACCTTAAAATATATCCTCAAATCTTTATATTACGAATTTAGGGATTTTAAAGGATTATGTCAACATGATATACTCTGTACTTTAAAATTCAGTAATTCTTCTTTTATTACTGCTCTAATTC